>JAHSPW020000001.1:36479079-37079079 GCA_019985065.2 Arctostaphylos glauca
AGTTGGATTATCACGAAAGGAGAATGAGTTTAGTTTCTGAATAAGTAAATTCTGTATTAATTTGTATACCTTGTATATGTTTTGTCGTCATGACTACTCATTGTGTGTTTAACTTGGACTACCAATGAGGTCTGATTGTTGTATAATTGAGTTCTGCAGGACCTCTTAGACCGAATATTAGCCATTCTTTCTGCTGAACAAGGTATTTATTTCTGTTTCATTTGGTTCTTCTCCCCGCCCAGTTGATGTTACCACCAGTGTTTACTTACTTCCCTTTTGCATTATACGTGTACCAAGTGTTTACTAAAATTGGTGACCGTTAGCGTTCTGCTTGCATTATTTACCATTAACTTTTGCGAAGTCGTATAATAAAAAAAACTTTCTTTTTAGGTCAAATCTGTGTTTCTCATCATCTTTAAATGAGGTTTTGATGTTGCTGAGATAAGAATACCTTTTCCACGAGTTATTTCTTGCCATTACTGTTTCTATTTGTGCTTCCAAGGTTTCCATAACATCAAAACTAGCTGTAGCTTGTGCAAGCCATCTGCTGCTTCTATTCATGCTTCCCAAGTTTTCCATAACTGCAAAACTAGTTGTAGCTTGCTCAAGCCTCTTGTACATAGTGGCCTTTTCATTTGGGATCTTTAACTACCTTGTGCATATTGTCCCTCAAGAAACCAAAGCATTTACCTTGAGGGGAGTTACTTCTTAGACAAAGGTGCGAAAAGGAATTGATACTATCCATCTCTTGATAATGCAGATTGTGGGTATCTTGGGTGTATTTTAGTGCACACATGTATGGATTTAGGACATAGTCAGATTCCAAATCCAAATCTTTAAACTCCCAAGGATGGGGACTTCTGTCCTCTCTGATTGGGCTTTTTCTTTATGCCCATGTGCAATTAAGTTCTGGTTGATTCTCCATGATTTTGGCGCAGTTGTTGGTATGTGGCCAAAGGAGCATGCCATTGGAAAGGAAGAACTAGCAAAAGTAGTCGATGACAGTTACAGTTATGTGCCTATTATATTGTTATTTTTTGTTTTTGGCCTTTTGTACTATTGCAGATCATTACTTTGGTTGATGCATAGGCAGTTGTTTTCTGCATGTGGTATTGAACTTTTGTATTATGGTTGTGTACCATTTTGTTATTTCATAATGATATGTGTGGCCTCAAAATTTGGTTACCTCAACTTACAAAATTCGGTTACCTCGACTCCTTTACCACTGTTTTGATGTCTATGGGTCTCTGAGGAAAATTTGATAATTTCTTTGTCATTTTGCTCAAGTCAAAGAGAAAAAGGAATTCATCGCATGCATGTTATTGAATTCATCACAAGCCACAAGTTCCTCAGTCTGTGAGCTACTATAAAGCACTGAGAAAAACACTATAAAATCAATAGGTATCAGTTTGTTTTCTGTGCACAGGGTTTATGTGATAAAGAAATGAACAATGCTAAATAAAATTAGGGGTAGAGGTAGTATGCAAGTCCTGCTGGACCGACTCTCTCTCTCTCTCTCTCTCTCTCTCGCATAAAGAAATTGAGCAGTGAAGAAATTTAGTTTTAGTTTTAGTTCTTCTTTATATCTCTCTTTCTTTGTTAATGAGAATTCAATTCTTCTTCTTTCTTTATCTTGATTAGTTCAATCAACTTCTATTTTGGAATCCATTGTTGATCACTGAGATGCAAACCAACTGTTTGATCAAATGCTGAAGAGTAACTAGAAGATCTAAGCGAGGTACTGATTTTTACAAGTTGAGCGTTGGGTAATATTATCGTTAGTTTCCTAAGCTATATTCATTGTTGCTCATTTTCATTTGATTAAGGTTCAGAAACACCCTCTGGTCTTTCCCTTCTGCTCCTTCTAAACCCGTCACCTCCAACAGTAGATCTCATGTATACATATATATGTGGTGTATTTGGCATTTGCTGCAATTTGTTTTCATGATATTGGTTTTGATCTTGTTCTATATATGACTCTTGTGGTGGAAAGATTGAGATTGACCATTTGGGTTGTGTTGTTTGAGAATATAAATTTTGACTGATATGTTGCTTGGCATTATTCTAACGTTAATAACAACTTTTTTTCTCTCTTGATGTAATTGTTGCTCTATTTAATTGGCCTTCCAAACTTTCTGTATTTGTTCTTTTAGGTGATTGAGAAGGAGATGGAATTGCATAACTAGAGTTTACCGGATGGGAGTTCATTCTTGTAGGAGATTTTTTGTTTTTTTTTACTTAATCAAATCATTTTAGTATTGTTGTCTAGGCTGTATATTTCTTGAATTGTGACGGTTGATATTCATTAAGATAATTTTCTTTGTTAATATTTCATTTTTGATGAATGATAATATTTGAATGTTTGGTATGTAAATAAATAATATTGTCCTTGGGATTTTTTTTTTTGAATAACAGGTTATTTAAGGGGAATTGTAGTGGACTAGTATTGGTGACTAGTAGTTGGTCACCAATAATAGTGTTTGGTGAGAAGTTTTCAGTGATTAACTTAGTTGGTCACTATGGAATACCAACAATGACCAAAGTTTAGTCGCTGAAAATATCATTTGGTCACCAAATACTTGGTCATTAAAAGATGCAATCAGTGATTACTTTTTGGTCACTGAAAAATAGTCTTTAGTGGCTAGAAATTTTTTGTGATGAAATTAATTGGTCACTATAGGATATCAACAATGATTATTTTTTGGTCACTGAAAAATTGTCTTTAGTGACTAAACATTTTTCATGATTAATTTAGTGGGTCACTATAGGATATCAACAGTGACCAAATTTTCATCAAAAAAATATTTAGTGACCACCAACTATAAGTGATGAACTAATGTGGTCACCGAAATGAACATTCAACAACCACATTTTAGTCACTAAATGATATGTTTTTGTGATTAAATATTTTTTGGTCACAATATCTTTCTGTGACCAGCGTTAGGTGACCAAAATATATTTGGTCACGTGGCTTTTGATGACTGAACATGACCTTTTATGACCAATTTCTTCGTCACAAAAAATGTTTTTCCCTGTAGTATCTTTTACTACTGCTATTATTATTATTAACATTATTTAACTAAATACAATTTTTACAAAATGATTAATTACTGTTGAGCGACAAATCTAATGGGGATGACTAATCTCATTCGATAATGCTATATGTGCCTAACACAGGTTGAATCCAATCACATATTTATAAATTTCATTTAATTATGCATTCAAGTTTTTTGTTATTTTTATTGCTAGAAAAAATATATTTCAATTGCCTAATTGTAACTAGAAAGAAAACAAATTTCAACAATAACAGACTTTTTTTCGAATTCAAGAATAAAGTGCTTTTTTGTATAATTTTTTATTTTTTACACCAATTAAAAGTGTCAAGTACTTTTTAAAATTAGTGTAAAAAACTTCAAAAATTATTCTCTAAAATGCTTTATTTTCTAATTTTAAAAGTAATAGAAAAATTTAATATTAGAAAATAATATGACTTTTTTAATTTAAAAATAATACGAATTTATTTTTAAATTTTCAAAATATTATGAATTTAAATAATATGACTTTCAATTTCAAAAATACTTTTAAAAAAATTAATGTTTGCGACGAAAAATACAACCGTCGTAAAAAGTACTCACCTTTTGCGACGAGGTCATATGCCGTCGCAACAAACACTACTTTTTGAGATGGGAAAATATTGCCGTCACAAATATTGGTATTTTTTGTGATAGTGGTAGCAAAAAGTAGTACATTTCTGCAACTATTAGTAGTCGCAAAAAGAACAGGTCGCAAAAAGGTTGATTCAAAAAGCCCTTCCCCTAGTAGTAACTTTTCTAAAAAATGCAACGTGTTAGTCTAGGTCAGGCCAAACCAACTAAAGCCATGTTTTCATTCCTTTGCCACCAAATACTCCATTTGACAACGTTTCGGGAAATTCAAGGTTACTATGGCATAGATACTATTGTCATCACGATAATATTTGGTGAAAATAGAACATGCAAGTTGGTAGTACCAAATATTGCATAATGTATTTTTATTCCGGATGATGAATACTCAACTCATCATCACTTTGGAATTTTGAGATTATCGGAACCAAAACTAAAGATGGATAGCACATGTTGGCACCATCATACACTGCCATCCATGTTATTTAATTTTTAGGCAATGCATATATTACCTTTAACTCATTTTCAGTGGCCATTTCTTTTGCCGAATACTCAATTCGATGGTGTTTCAAATTTTGGAGTTATATAAATGTAGTTGCTATCATGATGATCTTTCCTGAAAATGTAACATGCAAGTTGGCAGTGTTAAAGAATTGCACATCACATTTTCATTCCGAATGTCGATTACTCAATCCAACAATTTTTTGGAATTCCAAGATTACCGGGATTAAGCTAGGTAATATAGAACAACATGTATTGGAAATGCCATACGACTGCTATATATATATATATATATATATATATATATGTTGATATAAACTAATATAGATACTTTAAAGTTATTATTTTTATTCTAGTGAATATAGTAAATGTTATGTTTATACTAAATACTTGAGTAAATTTGGGTTGATAGTCTTTTAATGTCTTACAATTACTTTATGTTTTCTCTTACTTGGTATATTTTCTGTTGTTTCTTTTGAAATTTATTTTCTCCAAACTTGTGGTTATAAATGTTATGTTTTTAAATGTCTCAAATTTAAATGCCCAGATGATGTAAATGTGTATGCACATTATTTTGTAGTTTGCATTTCTCCAAACTTGTGGTTATAAAATAGACAAAGCTTTTGGAATTTTTTTTGTTTTTTCTTCAAGTTTGGTTTTTATTGTTTTACTTTTATTATTCATCTTATTCAGTCACAAAAAGAAAAAATTAAATGAATACAGAAAAAAAAATCTTAGGATATATACTTAGGCCATATATATGTGCTTGCGAACATAATTTCTTATTAATATGTGATGAGTAATTATCCTAAAGAGACCACAATGGCTCAAACAGGAATGGATTTTTTTGTGGCACTATCATTTGTGGTCCTGTTACTTATAATTGCCAAATTTAAGTGGCACTATCACTTGTGGTCCTGTTACTTATAATTCCCAAATTTAAACGGCAAAGCGACGACTGTGATGTTACTTTACACTGCTAAAGTGACGTTTTCATAATTGCCAAATTTGAACGGCAAAGTGGGGGCAACTTGGCTTACTGGTAGTTACTCATAATCCTTGTCTTTCCCTTGTGGCTACCGTGTTTGTAGGATTAATAGAAAATCAAACATCTCCAGTACTGCAGGAAGAGATCCACACACCATGAAGAGATGTAGGAAACCATCAATGAAAGGTTTTGCCACACGTCTTCTCTTCTTCTCTTTACTTTCCTTCTTAATTAGCTCCCGTGCAGTAGACACCATATCGAAAACCCAGTTCATTTCAGATGGCAAGACAGTAGTTTCTTCAGATGAAAGCTTTGAAATGGGTTTTTTCAGCCCCGGTGATTCCAAGAATTGGTATGTGGGAATTTGGTACAAGAAAATCTCTCATGGGTTAGTAGTATGGGTTGCCAATAGAGAAATCTCACTAACTGATACATTTGGTGTACTAAAGGTCATTGACCCTGGAATTCTCATTCTTCTTAATAGTACCAACAACACCATATGGTCCACCAACACTTCAAGAACCGTGCAGAATCCTATTGTGCAACTTCTTGATTCGGGAAATCTTGTCGTGAGAGATGCAAATGACAACAACAACCTAGAGAATTTCCTGGTTTTGATTACCCGCGTGACACTCTTTTATCGGGCATAAGGCTTGGTAAGAACTTGGTGACTGGCCAAGAGTGGTATATCTCTTCGTGGAAGAGTAAGGATGATCCAGCAAAAGGTGATTATAAAAATTGGTTGGATATTCGCGGGTACCCACAACTTTTCATTTCCAGTGGGTCTGTTGATAAGTTTCGGAGTGGACCATGGAATGGTCTCCGGTTTAGTGGGACACCAAGCCTTGGACCAAACCCCTTTTACAATTTTGGAATGCATTTTGAAAGGCAGCAGGTGTACTATGGGTATGACTTTTATAACAGCTCAGTCGTTTCTAGGGTAACAATCAATTCAAATGGTGTTGTACAACGGTGGACATGGGTTGATCGAACCCGCGGTTGGGTCCTTTACCAGTATGAACCATTAGATAATTGTGATGCATATATGTTGTGTGGTCCATATGGAAGCTGTGACGTTAACAAATCCCCTGCATGCAGTTGTTTGGAGAAATTTGTGCCTAAATACCCAAAAAATTGGGGA
This sequence comes from Arctostaphylos glauca, assembly GCA_019985065.2. NCBI lineage: Eukaryota > Viridiplantae > Streptophyta > Magnoliopsida > Ericales > Ericaceae > Arctostaphylos > Arctostaphylos glauca. The sequence goes on from JAHSPW020000001.1 coordinate 36,485,372, forward strand.
TTGACAGATTGGTCAGGTGGGTGTGTTCGGAGGATACAGTTAGACTGCCAAAATGGAGATGGATTTGTTAAGTACATGAACATAAAATTGCCGGACACACGGAATTCGTGGTATAATGTGACAATGACAATAGGGGAATGCGAAGAGGCTTGCTTGAAAAACTGCTCTTGTATGGCTTACTCAAATTTAAATATAAGTGGAAGTGGAAGCGGTTGCTTGCTATGGTCTAACGAGCTGGTTGACATTCGAGACTTCAGTGAAAATGGGCAAGATATTTACATAAGGATTGCTTCCTCTGATTTAGGTAAGAATTCTTCAAATGCTTTATGTTGTTGCTGGAAAATTCATGCTCTTTCTAACTGCCTAGGAATAAAATAAGAGCCAGTGCTTGCCATATTCCTTATCTAGCTTCTTTCCTATTATTCCTTGGCTAGGTTAAACAAGAAGTAAATTCATGAGGTTTGTGGTGCTTGGCTACTTACATTTCACTTGCACCTTCAAGACTTGATAGCATATTTACAAAATATTTTCTTTATGCTAAAAAGTATTAAAGGTTCCTTTGTTCTCTTTGTACAGTATCTTTCATTACCAAATCATACTTATAGCATCCCTAATATATGTATGCCTGTCTGAATCTTAGTGTAGTAGCTCTTGGTTGTCTCATTTGTTGCCGAGTAAGTAGTTTATTTTATTCATATAAGCATTTTAAGTAAGTTAAACAACTTAAGTACCTCGAGAAATTCCTAGGAGATACAAAACCTTTTCACATCATAGATTAATAATAAGGGAGAGAGAAATTTTCGCGTGATATTAATCGTGTCAGCAATGTTTCATGTTTTTTGCTATTTCTAGTATTAGGGAAGAAACATTCTTTATATGTGTGCTTTAATGTTTTTACCAGTAAATGAACTAAGCATTTTGTTTGAATGGAAGACTTACAAGTCCAACACGGCGGCTCCAATGACAAGAAAAAGGTGATAATCATAGTGACGTCAACATTAATCACCGGAATGCTTTTGCTGGGTCTATGCATAATGTTGTATGTTCGAAAAAGGAAGAAGAACAACGCACTGTTGAAGACCGAAGGTAACCCGAATGAGTCATTTTATGATGAACTTATGTTGACGTTGTTTTTATGTCAAAATTTGGAGGACAAAACATACATGCTTATAGGTTCTAGAATAAATTGTTCCAACGCAATCATGTATTGGTTTTGTGGAACTAGTCTCATTTAACTCATTTCCTACTTTGCAGAGAACTATGTACAAATCTCCAGACATGGTCACTCTAACGAAAGCCAGAACGAAAAGATAGAGTTACCATTGTTTGACTTCAACACGATAACTAGTTGTACCAATAACTTCTCAACTAACAACAAGCTTGGAGAGGGAGGATTTGGACCTGTTCACAAGGTAACATGTAGATATTGGCTAATGTACTATCTTGGTATGTAGTTGATGTCCAATCCAGAGGGATCAAGGGACAGAAGCCTCTATATCAACTCGGTATTTGGGCTTTGTTTGTACGAAGGTAAGAGCTGGGGAAGCTAGACTGAAAAGTAGGCTCAAGTCTGAGAGCAGTCACTTTGTTAGCTTCTGAACTACACGAAGTAATTGAGGTTAAAATTTTAAATTGAAGGGATGGGGAATGAAGATTCATCCTATTGAAAGTTTGATAATGAAGTTTTAAATCTGTAGACGTACTTTTAACACTTCCAACACACAAATCTGCAGAAAGACAACTTGTGCTTCGAAAATATAAAAATCATAAGATAACTTGTTCAGAATATATTCCCTTTTATACGTGTGTATATGTTGACATATATATGTCTATTTCTATGGAAGCGAGATTCCAAGGAGAGTCTAACTTAGGAGCGCAGGAACGACTTGAGGGGTAAATTCGCCACCTTAATAGAAGGATCATGCTACTAAGTATGACTATATGCATTGTCCTGCGAGATTACTAAGAGTGTTTGATATAGGGGATAGAAACCATCTGCTCTTTATCTGTTCATTTTTTTTGTTGGACCAATGTCAGTCATAGGAACATAAGAAACTAAAACATCCAGACATCCAGACAAGGAATAACTAATTGCCATCTTCAATAGGGAAGGCTGGAAGATGGACGAGAAATAGCAGTAAAGCGGTTGTCTAAAACATCCAGACAAGGACCTGATGAGTTCAAGAATGAAGTCATCTGTATTGCCAAACTTCAGCATCGAAATCTCGTGAAGCTTCTGGGGTGTTGCATTCAAGGAGAAGAAAGGATGTTAATCTATGAATTCATGCCTAACAAAAGCCTGGACTCCTTTATCTTTGGTTTGTTTCTCTCTTAACTTTAGCAATCATGCATGTTTGTAAGTAATCTACTCTGAGAACAAGGTCCAAGTGGCTGAACATTTATGTAGAGCAACAAATAACTTTGGCAGCAAGCAATAAGTTTGTTTCCTATGCTTTTTCCATTTAACAACATCAATTATTGAAGATTGTGTAGTTCTATTTCAACACAAGCTGCCGCATGACTTCGTCTTCCAAGGAAAAAATGTGAATTTTTGGAAGGAATGAGACTAACAACTTTTATGTTGTACTATTTGTGAAGTTCTATTTCAATTGTGGATTTTTTTTTTCACTGTAAAATTCAACAATCGGACTAACAACTTCTATGGGATGAAAATATGGACAGATGAAAGCAGGCAAATATTGTTGGACTGGCCAACTCGTTATAACATTATTAATGGGGTTGCTCGTGGGCTTCTCTATCTTCGTCAAGATTCAAGACTCAGAATTATTCATAGAGATTTGAAAGCTAGCAACATCTTGCTAGATCTCGAAATGAATCCAAAAATATCAGACTTTGGCATGGCTAGAAGTTTTGGAGGGAATGAGACAGCAGGAAATACAAACAGAGTGGTTGGAACATAGTAAGAATCTCTTAATATGTTCTATACGGTTTTTACTTGTATTGATTAAGACTTTATTTCCTTATTCAATACTTTTCTCAGTGGCTACATGTCTCCAGAATACACGGTAGATGGGCTTTTCTCGGTAAAATCAGATGTTTTCAGTTTTGGTGTTCTTGTGTTGGAGATTGTTAGTGGGAAGAGAAATAGAGGTTTCTTTCATCCAGATCACTATCTCAACCTCCTTGGACATGTGAGTTTATACTTCATTGTTCGTACATATACTCTTAGAACATCTCCAACCTTTTACCTTTACGCCAATTCGATTACCAAAGTTTGCTATATTTTTTATTTTAACATCTTTTAGCAGTTTTGTTCCATTGGTTAAAACAAAAAAAGAAATCGGCAAAACCATTCATTTTCTACTCTGAGAAAATGCGAAACCTCGTGCTCAGTTTACCACAAAAAAATGACATTATGAAAATAGCTCTTGTTTTGGTGAGCTATAGCCAAATTTTGGTCTTTCAAATGAATATATTTCACCGCTAGAGCTTCTCTTTGTGTTATAAAAATATGGCATTGTTAATATTATTGTGAATTGTTCAGGCATGGACGCTGTATAACGAAGACATGTCAATTGAACTGATTGATGCGAATGCAAGGGACTCGTGTTGTCCATCGCAAGTGTTGCGATCGATTCATGTAGGTCTATTATGTGTGCAACAACATCCAATAGATAGGCAGAGTATGTCGTCTGTGGTTCTGATGTTGGGAAGTGAAGGTTCATTGCCATGGCCCAAACAACCTGGATTTTTCACCAAAAGGAATCGATATGAAGCCGATGCTTTGTCCAACAATAATGCACCAAGTTCAACTTCAGCCAATGCCTTGACCAATACAGAGATGGAGCCTAGATAATTGTATATGCATTGTTTTGTGACTCTCGATTGTTAATCCTACTATAACAAGATGCATTCTCCCAGTTAGATTATATAAAAATGGCAGAACCTAGCAAGTCGGAACATCTAAAACAAAAAAAAGGATCGCCCCATCGCATCCAGTTATGCATCCCATTATCAAAACATGTTGGCTGTATTTCTCCAAAATTGCGGGAGTAAAACCATTTTTGGTGGGTTGTGAAGCTCATTCAGTTTAGGGAACAAAAATGTCGAGGAAAGCAGAATTTGTATAGCTTTACTTATGAAGCTCGTTCAGTTTAGCAATCTACAATGTGCTCCTCAAAAATTATTGTTCCTACATATCCTCTTGGAACATTTCCTCTCATTTTTACCATTTTGGCAAATGCTATTGCCAAAAATTGCTGCAATTTGATTTTACAATATTTTAGCATTTTTGCTCCATTGGTTCAAAGCTTTTGTCGGCAAAATTACTCGTCTTCTACTGTTGAAATAATTGGAGCCCCATTGGCAATGCCCTTTTTCGAATGCCAAACTTGGTGCCACAAAAAACAGAGCCCCATTGGCAATGCCCTTTTTTTTGGGTGAGATATAGCCAAATATTGATCTTAGCAATGAATGTAGCTCACCAGCTACTCTTTTATGGACACTATACAGGGAACACAAGTCAATTGAATAGATAGGTCTGGCTGCGAAGAACTCATGCTGTCCATTGGAGGTGTTGTGATCAATTCGTCTATTATGCATGCAAAACATCCAGAAGATGGGCCAAGTATGTCTTCTCGTTGCCATGGCCCAAACAACCTGGATTTTTCACTAAAGGAATCGATATGAAGCCGATACCTCATCCAGGAAGAATGCACCAAGTTCAACTTCAGCCAACTATTTGACCAATACAGTAATGGAGCCTAGATAATGTTATTATGTATACACATTGTTTTGTAGTTTGCATTTCTCCAAACTTGTGGTTATAAAATAGTCAGAGTTTTTGGGATTATTTTTATTCACTTTTGAAGTTGGTTTATATTATTTTACTTTTATGATTTATCTTACTAATTACCAACAAAAACAAAAGAGTAAATGAATACAAAAAATCTTATAATAAACCTTGACCATATACGAACATAATTTCTCATTAATACATGATAACTAATTCTGCTAAGATACAACAATGGCCCAAGCAGGACCAACAGATCTAGTGACAGTTACGAGGTGTAAACTAACACGGCAAAAAACCTATTCCAAGTCTTTGGTTCAACAACTAAAGTAACTTTTTCTTAAACTGCCAAATTTAAAACGCCAAAGTGGGGGCAACTTAGTTTACTGATAGTCACTTATAATCCTTGTCTTTCCCGTGTCGCTATCATGTTTGTAGGATTGGAAAATCAAATATCTCTACCATCAAAAGTGGCTGATCGTTTTCTAGAGTTATGGGTCAAAATGGTAGACCAAAGAAGCTAATTGCATAATATAAGTAATGCAGGATTTTTTCTTCGATCTCCTTCTGAGAATTGCCCATGGAGGCATTTCCTTTGGTCTTATTTTGCTCTCTAATCTCCCTATCACTCCTTGAATCCTCCTCCGCGGTTGATACCATAACTCCAGATCATTACCTTACTACCAGTGAGACGCTGGTTTCCTCTGGCCAAACCTTTGCACTAGGCTTCTTTACACCAAGTGATCCCAAAAAATGGTTCTTAGGCATATGGTACAAGAGTAATCCAGAAACCGTGGTTTGGATAGCGAATAGGGAAAAGCCTCTACCAGATTCAAATGGAAATTTAACTATCGACAGGGCAGCGATGGAAATCTTGTCCTCCTCGACGGATCAAACAGTGTCATCTGGTCATCTAATTGTTCAAGAAGTGTGCAGAATTCAGTTGCGCTGCTGTTGGAATCTGGGAACCCTATCCTTATGGACAAGAGTACTGCAAACACCAAGAACAACATATGGCAAAGCAATTGATTACCCATCTGATTGGGTTGGGACTTTAGCTCTGGGCTAATATATACTTGACTTCATGGAAACATGTCAGTGACCCTTCTCCTGGAGACTTCACTTTTAGACTTGATATTGGAGAATGGAGGGTTAACTCAGTTTTTTCTTTGCGAAGGATCAAAGAAGAAGTCCTGCATTGGGCCCTGGAATGAAGTTCAATTCACCGGTACTGGCATGAGTTCCAATGCAGTTTTCAAAACCCGTTTTGTAAGTGAACCCGGTGAGGTTTATTATATTTATGAGGGTACTGGAGTTATTACAATGGTTGTGGTAAATGAGACGGGTTTGCTCCAGCGGTTTGTTTTGAAAAACGGGAGCTCTGAATGGGCTCTAATTAACACAGTTGAGAATAAATTGTGTGACAATTATGGGCATTGTGGTGTTAACGGTGTTTGCAAAATTAACAAAGCTCCTATCCGTGAGTGTTTGCAAGGATTTGTACCAAAATCTCAAAATGAGTGGGGGATGTTTGATTGGACTAGCAGATGCATGAGGAGAACTCCACTGGATTGTCAAAAGAGAGAAGGGTTTGTATGGATTAAAAACGTAAAATTGCCAGACCTATTGGAATTTTGGCTGGACATGAGTATGAATCCGAAAGAATGCAGGGCAGACTGTTTGAAGAACTGTTCCTGTACAGCTTATGCTACCTTGGGTTTCAATGGAAGCGGAAGTGGTTGTATGCTCTGGTTTGGTGATTTACTTGATATTCGCGAGCTCACTCAACAAAATGTTCATTAGGATATTGACGTACGGATGCCAGCTTCAGAACTAGGTACGTGGGTGTTGTACTAGGCCAATTTTTATCCATTTTTTCTTAAACTTGTGTTTTCACTTGTTGGGACTAATGATGGACTTCCCTGTAGCATGTCCAGATCATAATAGTAGGAGGAAGGTATTGGTGATGATAATAGTCCTATCAGCAACACGTGGAATGCTTGTGTTGAGCTTACTATGCAGCCTATGCTGGTGGACAATTCGGAAGAAGGGACAGAAAACAAGTGAGCAAATTTTCCCTAACTTGTTGAAATTCCCTTAAAGAAATATAATCAGTATGGTATTTCTCTGGCTAATCCCCAAACACATGCACTTAGTTTCGCATTCTACAGGTCCAAAAACAGAAAAAGAAGACCAAGAGTTGCCGGTATTTGATCTGGCAACTATTGCAACTGCCACTAATAACTTCTCGCGCACAAATATCATAGGAGAGGGTGGATTTGGACATGCTTACAAGGTAAGTTGCTAATTTTCAGTAGAAAAAATTGAGTTGCATCTTTGTAACGCGTGTTTCACGACTTCTAGGGTAACCTGTCAGTTGGACAAGAAATTGCAGTTAAGAGACTTTCAAAGAATTCTGGACAGGGTCCTCTTGAGTTCAAGAATGAAGTTATAACGATTTCCGAACTTCAACACCAAAACCTTGTAAGGCTTTTGGACTGTTGCATTGAAGGAGAAGAGAGGACGCTAATCTACGAGTATATGCTCAACAAAAGCTTGGATGGTTTTATTTTTGGTCCAAGACTCTTATCCCTTAACCTGATTGAAATAACTTGGATGTCAACTTCTTGGATTTCTTTGGTTTATTGTAAAAGGAGAACTGGCATATTACTCATGTTGAATCCTAATTTTGCAGATCATAACAAAAGAGTACTGCTCAAGTGGCCAAAGCGATTTGAGATTGCTATGGGTATTGCACGAGGTATTCTCTACCTTCACCTGGACTCCAGATTGAGAATTATTCACAGGGATCTCAAATTGAGCAATATTTTGTTAGATTGTGAGTTGAACCCCAAAATCTCAGACTTCGGCATAGCAAGAATTTTTGGTGGAGATCAAATAAAAGGCAAAACGACTTGAGTAATTGGAACATAGTAAGTTTGACAAATTTCGAGGAACTTCATTCCTACTTCTGGTTGTTTCGCAATCAAGTTGTCATGTTTAGATGCTTAAATTCAACAATAAAAACATGCAGTAGTTATATGTCCCCAAAGTACGCCATTGATGGCGAATTTTCAATGAAGTCGGATGTCTTTAGTTTGGGTGCAATTTTATGGGAGATGGTGAGTGGCCAAAAGAACAGGAAATTTCATCATCCAGATCACCATCACTCTCTTTGGGACATGTGGGTATCCATTGTAAGCTGTAATTCTGTTCTATTTTTTCCTACATCTGAAACTAAATAACCATGTGGAATTGCAATTTGATGCAGGCATGTGTTATGATCCTAATGCAAGGTATGGGACTTGTGCCACATCGGAAGTATGGGCTCTTGGTGAGGGGTTAATAAGTACTTGGGCACCCTCCCTTCAATAGCTAGCTTTTGAGGGTGAGTTCTACCCAAGGATTTATTACATTGGTATCAGAGCAGGTCCCTCCTTGGACGATGCCCTCGCCACGGGATTGTCGGAGGTGCCAAAAGGGCGACCTGCCGCCGTGGGCGTCGGCTTTGAAGGGGTCGGGTTTGTTATGATTCTAATGCAAGGTATGGGACTTGTCCCACATCGGAAGTATGGGCTTCTTGGTGGGGTTAATAAGTCCTTGGGCACCCTCCCTTCAATAGCTAGCTTTTGAGGGTGAGTTCTACCCAATGATTTATTACAGCATGGTTACCGTGGAAGGAAGATAAGGCACTAGAGTCGATGGATTCATGCCTGGAGGATTCATATATTGAATCTCAAGTACTGAGATTTATTCAAGTAGGTCTACTTTGTGTTCAGAAACTCCCAGAAGACAGGCCAGCAATGGCCTCTGTAGTTTACATGTTGGGTAATGAAGGGGTGGCATTGCCTCAACCCAAGCAGCCTGGTTTCTTTGTTGAAAGAAGTCTCGCTGATACAGGTGAGGGAACATATAACACTCAGAATTCCGTAACAATAGAACGGCTCGAAGCCAGATAGATGATGCATTGCATTCTCCGGAATGCTGGAAGCTAGATAGAAGATGCAAATGAAGGTGCATAATTTTCAAGGAGCGCATTGTAAGTTGCTATTTCAAGGAATTTTTTTTTTTGGATCTTTTGTTCTCCTACAAGCTCACTACTACCGGTACTTCACAACAATGGTGGTTTTGATATTATTGTATTGTTTGTTTTTTCCTCGGAAAAAATAAAGGTTTTATTAATCAGAGTAAGGAAGATAGAATGATTAATAGGAAAGGCATCACTACAAGTCTACAACCATACCTTGATCCAACTAGGTTAGCACTTGGGCAGGCTACCACATACAAAAACTAAGAGGGGTGGCAAGCTACCACCTGAAAGGCAGAACATCCAAATGCAGGGGCCATACTAAAACAAGAAATTTGAAGGAAAAAAAAAATATCAAGCTCTACATCCACATCAGAGAACCTCTTGAATCACCAGTGGCACTAGTATTCCATGAAAAGGCATCACTACAATCATACCGTGATCCCAACTAGGTTGGCACTTGGGCAGTTGTCTATCATTTGCCGCTTGAATACCAGAACAAAACAAAGACGGTATACCTACAATAACTAAGATGGGTAGCAAGCTACCACCTGAAAGACAGAACATCGAATTGTAGGGGCTATACTAAAACAAGAAATTAGAAAGAAAAGAAATAACACCAGAGCTCTACATCCACATCAGAGAACCTTTTGAGTCACCAGTAGCACTAGTATTCCAGGTATCAGCATAGATACACCAAGTTGGTCTTCCATTAAGACAAAAAACTATCAGCCAGAGTTTCCCATGAACACTCTACACTACCACATAACCTTCTTAAAGATCTCCAGGACAAATGTGATATTTCATTAGCTCAGGTTGCAGGCCCAATCTGGTTTGTATGAACTGGGAGATTGGGAAGTATCTTTGGTGGTCTGCGAAAACTTCTCCATGCAGAACTGATATAGCACCAGAAGTTGCACAACTAGCCTTAAATGGCACTCAGTAATTGAGCCCAAAATAACCCACAGAAGATGTAAGGAGGTAAAGGAAAACTCAAGAACCCCTTACAAACCAAGAACTAACAAGAAAATCAAAAAGACTTATATACATCCCAACTTCTCCATGTAAAAACTGATGGGCGTTATTGCATTGCTACTTGTCGACGTTGCTATTTGTAAGAGTTGACAAAATGATATATGCGATTTTGAAGAGTCTACACTGGGTTTCAATCAGTGAATACAAATTTCCCTTGAAGGAGCTTCACAACCCACCAAAAGTAATTTTATTCCCGCATGTTTGGAGAAAGGCGAAGTACAAAATAATGTGTATACACAATAAGATTATCTAGGCTCCATTACTGTATTGGTCAAATAGTTGGCTGAAGTTGAGCTTGGTGCATTCTTGTTGGATGAAGTATCGGCTTTATATTGATTCCTTTCAGTGAAAAATCCAGGTTGTTTGGGCCATGGCAATGAACCTTCACTTCCCAACATCAAAACCACAGAAGACATACTCGGCCTATCTTCCGGATGTTGTTGAACACATAATAGACCTACATGAATCGATCGCAGCACTTGCGATGGACAACACGAGTCCCTTGCAGTCGGATCAATCAGTTCAAATGACATGTCTTCTTCATACAGTGTCCATGCCTGAACAATTCACAATAATAAACAATGCAAATTTTTAATACAAACAAAAGCTCTAGCGAGGAGCTATAATCATTTCAAAGATCAAAATACTGCTATAGCTCACCTAAACAAGAGCTAAACGTTTTGTCAAATTTTCATAATGTCGTTTTTTGTGGTAAATTGGGCACTAGGTTTGGCATTGAAAAAACTCACACACAAGCATCAATGCGTTTGATCGCCAATTATTTTTCAAAGTAGAAAATAAATAGTTTTGCTGGGTTTTTTTTTAATTTAAAATGAAAAAAATGAATAGTTTTTCTGGGTTTTTTTTAATTTAAAATGGAGCGAAACTACTAAAAGATGTTAAAATGATATTGTAGCAAACTTTGGCAATCACATTGCCATGAAGGTAAAAAGGTTGGAGATGTTCTAAGAGAATATATACGAACAATAAAGTATGAACTCACATGTCCAAGGAGGTTGAGATAGTGATGTGGATGAAAGAAACCTCTATTTCTCTTTCCACTGACAATCTCCAGCACAAGAACACCAAAACTGAAAACATCTGATTTTACCGAGAAAAGCCCATCTACCGCATATTCCGGAGACATATAGCCACTGAGAAATGTATTGAATAAGGAAACAAAGTCTAATCAGTACTAGTAAAAATGGTATAGAAGATGTTAATAAATTCTTACTACGTTCCAACCACTCTGCTTGTATTTCCTGCTGTCTCATTCCCTCCAAAAATTCTAGCCATGCCAAAATCTGATATTTTTGGATTCATTTCGAGATCTAGCAAAATATTGCTAGCTTTCAGATCCCTATGGATGATTCTGAGTCTTGAATCTTGATGAAGATAGAGAAGCCCACGAGCAATCCCATTAATAATGTTATAGCGCTTTGGCCAGTCTAGCAAGGTTTTCCTGCTTTCATCTGCCCATATTTTCATCCCAAAAAAGTTGTTACTCCTACTAATTCAATTTTCCAAGGAAAAAAATATGTTGTAAAAATTCACATTTTTCTTTGGAAGACGAAGTCATGCTGTAACACCCCAAATACTTATCTAAATTAATTAAACATGTCATATGATTTTCCAATATTAAGAAAAAAACTATTTGGATTCCTTTCGGTATACTTGTTTTTAACTTCGCTATATATATAAAAGAAGAAGAAAGAATTTAATTCATTATTTCATTATATTTATTTTGGGCAAATTAATAAATTGAAATATGTTATATTTCTTTTGGTATTGGGTGTGGGCTAAATTATTGGGCGACTTATTTTTAGTTCAGATTAAACCTATTTATTTTAAGCTGGTCTAAACTAGTTATTTTCAAGTATAGTTAGTTAATGAAGAGAACAAGGCTTTTTGATCTTATACTTATAGAGGGACCTAGGTTTTCCTTCTCCCAAAATTTGACAGCGGCTGGTTGAGAGAGAGAGAGAGCGCATCAGTTTTGAATCTTGGGTAGAGCGTCTCGGCCGATCAAAGTTTAGGTTCGTGCTTTTCTGTTAATTTCCTTACCATTCTTCTTCGTTCTTTACATGTAGTATACATATATTTCATGTAGATAGGTATATAAGTAAATTATTCGTTTGTGTGTGTGTGTCTATATTTATAATGTATGTATATGTATGCCTGTGTATGTCTAGGCTGACCGAATAGGTGGGTTTAGTAGGATTTAATTTGGGGTTACTATTACAATTACACGAAAACTGGTCTTGTTTCATATGTGCGGTGTGTGCGTGTGCTGCCTGTGGGTTACATTCTTTTGAGGAAAAAGTCAGTAGGATACAGGTTGGAGATTAGGTGGCTTCTCTTGGGAATCTTGGGGGATATTAGTAGTTATTTTAAACTATTAGTTTTATTAGATAACACTAGCTATTATTAATAATTTTGTATGTGATCAATCTTATTTATCATGCATATTCTTTTGTTTAGACTAGTGGGCAATTGTCATACCGCGCATTCCACTGCATTCTTTCTTTGGATTCCTCTTGAGCCTATCTATACTTTTGAAAATACCATGTTTTATTCCTTGTTACCTAGTATTCAATAATTTAATTCGTTGACTTCATGTTTGTTCAGAATTAACGTACCCTTTGGCATACAGGGTTCTATGGATTTATTCTCGTTATGTATCGTTGTTACTTATTTTGTTGCATTGACCCTTTGTTGAGACTGTACAACGGCACAGAGAATAAAACTGGTGCAGGTGACTCCAGTTGGCCACTGTTCTTTGTTAATTGAGACCATATATTATTAAAAGTCTAGGGAAAAGACCTAAGTAATGCTGTGGTGACTCTAGTGCTCAACAAATTAAGGAAAAGACCCGGGTGATGCTACGGTGACTCTATTCTGGATCGACTAAGGGAAAAGACCCGGGTAAAGCCGTGGTGATTCTAAGTGTGGTGTTCGATCCAATGGGCTAAGTTCTGAGAAAACATTTGGCTTTAGTACTAGGTGATTATAGTTCCCACTTTATTTTGATTCTCGAATTATTATTGATTTGTTGGCTTGATATGGCATAAATGTGACTTATTGAAATTTAGTATTTGTTACGAAAATTCGTTAATTAGTTATTTACTTCGTTGATACTATTATCCTTGAGCCCTTAACTTTATAGTTTGAAATCATTCCTTGAACCTCAGTCATCACTCTTTTATATGTATGTCACACTAACTTCTCTACTCTTAGCATGCTATACTACTCACTGAGCTTTCAGCTGATAGATTTATTTCACTTTTTTTTTTTCAAGTTAGTGTCAAGGACTATGCGGTATTGTCAGGACTCATTGGTTGGACCTACAGGACATTTGCATTTGATTTCATTGTGTTTGAGAAGTTTATTTCTTTCATCTATTAGTATTTTTTTTAGTTGTTAAGTTGGAGTTTGGAGATTATGAGTTGTGACTCATTTGCTACACAAATATTTATTTAAGTTTTCAAATTTGTTTAGTCTTCTTCATTTTCCTTGTTTTAAAATAATTATTTGATAATTGTTTTTTTAGGTTTCGTGTTCCATGGTTGCTACATGGGTCACGGCCGGTCATGCTCCTGGATTCGGGGTGTGACACATGCAGCTGCTTATGTTGCAATAGAACAACAGAATCTTCAGCCACTTGACCTTTTTCTCAAAGTAGATTACTTTGCAAACATGACTGCTAAAGTTAAGAGAGAATCAAACCAAAAATAAAGGAGTCCAGGCTTTTGTTAGGCATGAATTCATAGACTAACATCCTTTCGTCTCCTTGAATGCAGCACCCTAGAAGCTTCACGAGATTTCGATGCTGAAGTTTGGCAATACAGATGACTTCATTCTTGAACTCGTCAAGTCCTTGCGTTGAAGTTTTAGACAACCGTTTTATAGCTATTTCTCTTCCGTCTTCCAGCCTACCCTGTTGAAGATATCAATTAGTCATTTCTTTTTCTTCCCTTCCCATTGGAGTATCTTTTAGTTTCTTATGCAGTTATCCTCCTATGATTGACACTGGTCTAAGAATAGTAATCGTGCAGGACAATGCAAACAGTCCTACAACGGTCCAACATATTTATATACACACCCGCTCATATATACATTCCCAACCTTAGATTCTTCTATATTCTCTCACTCCCCCGCACCCACACCCACATCCACACCCTTTCTCGCTTCCTGCAACTGAGGTCATGCATATAAAAGTGAAAACTTTGGATACGTGGGAAGTTCCATATGAGGAAAGAAACACCACGCCAAATGTTTCCTGTAAAAGATGAGGGGAATATATTATGTACAGGTTATCTTTCTGCAGATTTGTAGGTTGGGAGTGTTAAGTCTACGGATTTAGAACTTATTTACCAAATTCAGAAGTAGGTCTGGTTACCAATACAGTGCATACAAACATTATCATTGGCATTATTTGGACAAAGTGACTGCTCTCAGACTTGACCCTACTTTTCAAGCCTAGAAGCCCCACCACTTGCCGTCGTACAAACAAAGCCCAAAGTCCTCGGCAAATGTACTAACAGAAATATTGAGTTGATATAGTGGTTTCTGCCCTGCATCCCTTTGGATTGGACATCAACTAAATACCAACATACTACATTACCCAAAATCTACATGTTACCTTGTGAACAGGTCCAAATCCCCCCTCTCCAAGCTTGTTGTTAGTTGAGAAGTTGTTGGTACAATTCGCTATTGTATTGAAGTCAAACAAGGGTATCTCTAGATCGTCCTTCTGGCTTTGGTTAGAGTCACCATGTCTGGAGATCTCTGGATAGCTTTCTGCAAAGTAGGAAATGAGTTAAATGAGACCAGTTCCACAGAACTCATACATGATTGCATTGGGACAATTTACTCCGGCACATATGAGCACGTATGTTTTGTCCTCATTATTTGACATAATGATAACGTCACATAATGCTTGTCCTAAAAAAATGACTAATTCAGGTTACCTTTCTTCTCCCTTTTTCGAACATAAGACCATATACATAGACCCAGCAGAAGCATTCCAGTGATTAATGTCAACGTCACGATGATTATCACCTTTTTCTTGTCATTGAAGCCACCATGTTGGACCAGTGAGTCTTCCATTCAAACCAAATGCTCAGTTAGTTTAACAGTAAGACCATTAAAGCACACATGTAAAAAATGCTTTTACCCCATATGTTAGAGATAGCAAAAATCATGAAAGACTATTTGCCGACATGATTAATAGCATGGAAAAATTTCTCTCTCCTTGTTATTAATCGGTGATGGGACAAAGTTTCTTATTTCCCAGAAATTCCTTGAGAATTTATGCCGTTTAATTTACTTACAAATACCTATATAAATTAAGAAGTTACTTACTCAGCAACAAATAAGATAACCAAGAGCTACTACACTAAGATTAAGACAAGCAAACGTATATTTGGATGCTATAACTATGACTAGTAACGAAAGATACCACGCAAGTACACATAGAGGACAGAGGAAACTTTAGTATGTTTTAGCATTCAAAAAGAACGAAAATGTTTTTTAGTTATGCTATCAAGTCTTGAAGGTGGTAGTGAAGTGTAAGCAGCTGAACACCAAAACATGCCTAATCAATCTACATGTTCTTTAACCTAGCCAAGAACTAATAGGAAAGAAGATAGGGAATATGACAACTGACAAGCCTCTTATTTTATTCCTAGGCAGTCAAGCAGAGCATGATCATCCTGCAGTAACGCAACTGCTGGGGGAACAACTAGTACTGCCTTTCATTGAAGAGGAAGTTTGGGGAGTCATAGTCAAATCAGGTGGAAACAAGGCACCAGGCCTTGATGGTTTCAACATTAAGTTCTACAAAGTATGTTGGAATATAATTAAAGGTAATGCATTTTGTCAGTGAATTCCATACTAATGGAAAACTGGTTAAAGGTATAAACTCAGCATTTATAACACTCATTCCTAAGTTTGAAAACCCCTTTACATTGGGGGAATTCAGACCAATAAGTCTTATTGGCAGTGCCTACAAAATATTGGCCAAGGTTTTGGCCAAGAGAATGGCTGTAGTTATGCCAACCTTAATACGTAACAATCGACTTTTGTGAGAAGCAAGGGCATTCAGGATGGGATACTAATAGCTAATGAGGTGGTAAGTTTCTCGA
The DNA here is from genome assembly GCA_019985065.2 of Arctostaphylos glauca. Lineage (NCBI taxonomy): Eukaryota > Viridiplantae > Streptophyta > Magnoliopsida > Ericales > Ericaceae > Arctostaphylos > Arctostaphylos glauca. Next base: position 36,501,333 of record JAHSPW020000001.1, read on the forward strand.
AACAAAAAAAGACGAAGGGTATTCTGATTAAGCTGGACTCTGAAAAGGCCTACAATAACCTTAATTGGAACTTTGTGCTTGCAATGATGATGGGAATGGGATTTTCTAGTAAATAGATTGTTTGGATAAAGGAGTGCGTATCCTTGACATACTTATCAGTCCTAGTCAATGGGTCACCGACTCAAGAGTTCAAGATGGAAAAACGAGTCAGACAGGGGATCCACTATCACCCTTCTTATACTTGATCACAGCTGAGGGGCATAGTATCCTTCTGTCAAGAGCAAGGACCATGAATTTGATAACCGGGGCAAGGATTGGACCCCTATCGGGAGACTTATCCACCTGCAATTTGCAAATGATACAATATTATTTTGCGAAGGAGAGATAGAGGAAGTGGAGAATATCAAAAGGATATTAGGAGGGTTTGAGGTGATATCTTGCCTAAAAAATTAACTATAAAAAATCCTGTGTGGGGTGGGCAGAGAGGATATTTCATCGCAACAGCCACCACAATCCTGGGCTGCAAAAGCACAACCTTACCTATCAACTACCTGGGCCTACCTCTAGGAGCCAACCCACTAGCAAGTTGAAAAAGGAAATTCCTAATTCCTATCTCAGGAGGCGGGGGAAGTCACCATGATTAATTCTGTGTTGTGCAATCTACCTATCTATTACCTATCCTTATATAAAAAGGCTTCAAAGATAGCCAAGGAGATACAAAGGATCCAAACTAACTTCTTAGGATCAGAGGGGGAAAGGAAGATCATCCAAGTCAAATGGAAGAGAGTAGTAAGCCACAAGGGCCAAGGAGGAATTGGACTTAGAGACTGCAGAATGATGAATAATGCCCTATTGCTCAAATGGTGGTGGAGGATTGCGAAAGAGAAAAACAACCGATGGCGATTGGTTATATGTGATGTAAACAAGTGGGCAGTAGATTCATGGCTTCCAAAATGCAACAATGGAGGAAGAGGGTCACCAGTATGGAAGAGTGTAATTAAAATTCAAACCAAAGCCCCTGCAATGTTTGGGATGTTTCTAAACCAGCTAAGATTTAAGGTGGGCAATGGGGAGAATATAAACTTCTGGATGGATAACTTGGAAGGGAATGATCAAACATGGTGTATAAGGTTCCCAACTATATTTCAGATTGTGCAAAATAAAGAAGCAAAATTGGCATCCCTGTTCCAACTAGGTCGGATGGAGGATTCTGTGGCACTGAGGATCATTATTCACTTGGGAAGAAGAGAAACTACATATGCTAAAAATAGTATGGGAGGGGCTATGAACCCAGCGATCACAAAGGGAAGATGATTTGCTATGGAAGATGGGTACTGGGACGATTTTTTCGGTCAAATCAACATGCGAATTAACCCAGCGTGAAATGGACAGGGAGATGCAATCACCCCCAAGTTGTGTATGGAGGACGAATTGCCCACCAAAAGTACAATTCTTTGCGTGGTTGGATGATAGGGAAGGATCAAGTGTGGGGAAATGCTATCACAAAGACGGATCATCCAACAAAATCAAGCACTTTGTAGAATTTGTGAAGAGGAGATTGAGTCCCAAGATCACTTACTGTTGCACTGCTACCCAATCTGGATGATGTGGTGCGAAGTGCTGTTGTGGTGGGGAATTGTCTGGGTCCCTTCGAAGGATCTGGGTTGCTTATTCACGTGGTGGTCTAGCTGGGTACCTCGGATGGAGCAGACAATACGTACATCTCTCTGTGAAAAGCAATCCCCTCCGTGATGATTTGGGCCATATGGAAGCTACGAAACGACATCTTCTTCAAGAGGTAAACACCTTCTTGGCCGCGATTCATGGATGAATTCAAGGTGAGGTGGTTGAGTTGGGTCTTGGATCGTCAGAAGAATAGCCCTCTCACCATCGCCGATGCCCTCTACAACCCGATTGGCATGTTGTGCGGTAGATGGATATAGTAGGATGTTCTCAATTTCTCTCGAAATCTCTGAGTTCAATTTTGTTCATCAAATTCGTTCACACTCCACTATTTGAGAGCATTTGGAGATCTTATTTTGAAGATTGAAATTATCTATTTTGTTTTGATATCATTAAAAAATTCAACTCAATCGAATATCGATAAATATTTGATCTAAAAATATAATTTTTAAGCTTTAAAAATTAAAAGTTTAAAAATTATATTTTTAGATAAAACAGTTATCGATACCGACTGAGCTGAATTTTTTCTTAACAAGTAAAGAAATTGATCAAAATAAAATAAATAATTTTAATTATTGAAATAAAATTTCGAAATGATCCAAACAGTGAACAAGATGAATAAAATTGAACTCAAAATTTCTAAAAGCAGAGATAGTACAAAGAGGATAGGAAGGTGGGATTTGAGGAGGAAGTATAGGGATTGTGTGTTTAATAGCCTCAGGTCTAGTTCCTTGTACCACAAGTTCAATATGATTATATAAAATTCACTTTTTACCCTTAAAAAAAATTATGCTATCAAGTCTTGAAGGTGCTAGTGAAATGTAAGTAGCTGAGCACCACCACATGCCTCATGAATTTACTTGTTCTTTAACCTAGCCAAAAAATAATAGGAAAGAAGATAGGGAATATGGAAAGCATTGTCTCTTATTTTATTCCTAGGCAATCAAAAAGAACATGAATGTTTTAGCAACAACGTAAAGCATTTGAAAAATTCTTACCTAAATCAGAGGAAGCAATCCTTATGTAAATATCTTGTCCATTTTCACTGAGCTCTCTGATGTCAACCAGTTCGTCAAACCATAGCAAGCAACCGCTTCCACCTCCACTTATGTCTAAATTTGAGTAAGCCATACATGAGCAGTTTTTCAAGCAAGTCTCTTTGCATTCCCCAAGTGTCATGGTCACATTATACCACGAATTCCGCGTGTCTGGCAATTTTTTGTTCATGTATTTAACAAATCCATCTCCATTTTGGCAGTCTAACTGTATCCTCTGAACACACCCACCTGACCAATCTGTCATTTCCCAATCTTTTGGGTATTTAGGCACAAATTTCTCCAAACAACTGCATGTGGGGGATTTGTTAACGTCACATCTTCCATATGGACCGCACAACTTATAAGCATCACAACTATCTATTGGTGCATTCAAGTAAAGGACCCAACTATGGGTTCGATCAACCCATGTCCACCGTTGTATAACACCATTTGAATTGATGAATAACCTAGAAACAACTGAGCTGTTATAAAGATCATACCTATAGTACACCTCTTGCTTTTCAAAATGCATTCTGAATTTGTAAATAGGGTTTGGTCTAAGGCTTGGTGTCCCACTCCACCGGAGACCATTCCATGGTCCACTCCGAAACGTCTCAACAGACCCCTTGGAAATGAAAAGTTGTGGGAACCCATGAAGATCCAACCGATATTCATAACCTTTTGCAGGATCATCCTTACTCTTCCATGAAGAGATATACCACTCTTGGCCAGTCACCAAGTTCTTACCGAGCTTCATGCCCGGTAAAAGAGTGTCACACGGGTGATCAAAACTCTGCCACAAGAAATTCTCTGGGTTGTTGTCGTCATTTGTATCCCTTACAACAAGATTTCCAGAATCAAGAAGTTGCACAATGGGATTTTGAAGGGTTCTTGAAGTGTTGGTGGACCATATGGTGTTGTTGATACTATTAAGAAGAACGAGAATTCCAGGGTCAATGACCTTTAATACACCAGATGTATCAGTTAGTGGAATTTCTCTGTTGGCAACCCATACTACTACCTGAGGAGAGATTTTCTTGTACCAAATTCCCACATACCGATTCTTGGAATCACCGGGGCTGAAAAACCCCATTTCAAAGTTCCCATCGGATGAAACTATTGTCTTGCCATTTGAAATGAATTGGGTTTTTGATATGGTGTCTACTGCATTGGAGACCATTAAGAAGGAAAGTAAAGAGAACAAGAGAAGTGGTATGGAAGAATCTGTCATTGATGTTTCCTTGTATCTCTTCCTGCAAACACGATAGCCACAAGGGAAAAACAAGGACTATTATAAGTAATTATATCAGTAAACCAAGTTGCCACCACTTTGCCGTTCAAATTTAGCAGATGACTCAAAGACTTGGAATATGTTGAGGTCAAAGTCTTTTGTGGTTTTAGTTTACTCTGATAGGATTGAGCTTGACAGGACCACAAATGATGCCATCACAACCAAAATCCAATCCTGCTTGGGCCACTGTGGTATTTGGTTTGCTAAAAATCTTTTAAGAGTGAATGAGAAATTATGATAAAAGGCTACCACAAAATTTTTAAAAAATAAAGGATAGAACTTTTGTCCCACATTAGTGGGAGTAGTAAAGTAGTAAAAGAAAATGGGGGTAGAAGGCCCTAGTTTTCGTAAGGACTTGGCCCTTTGGGTCATATATAGAAGGTTTATGAGCGGGTGAGCATGCGCACTTTTATGGGTTTAATTAAGCGCGCTCACCACTTTTGCTATCTGACCGACTGTGTCGTGTTGCATTGGATTGAGTTAATAAAATTAACATGGGTTTGGCCCAATAACATATATTCTTTTACAACAGTACTGTTTATTTAATTTGAATTGGGCTTGGGCCCGGATAAATTGCTTTATTGTTTTATTTTTGGATTGGGCTTGAAACCCGAATAGATTCGTTTACAGTTTACTTAATTCGGATTGAGATTGGGGCCCAAACGGATTAAAATAGTAGATCGGGCCTTCTAAAAGGAAAAAATAGTAAATGCTCCTCCAAAGGTCATGATTGTTTTTGTTTTTTTTTTAAAGGCAAAGATTTCTATTATCACAAGCATAAAATATGAAATAGTACAATTGATAAAGATCTACAAATGGAGAGCTTCAAAGAGTGAACAAATACCCTCCTAATACTGCTACCCGTAATAAACACCACCGATCCTAAAACTCCCGTTTTGTAAATAAAACAACACCACGAACCAAAGTTATCAATCTCGTACCGGCGAAGGTACCGGTTTTGTTACTGGTACGGTACGTACCGGTACCGGTAGGTACCGGGGTACCGTTTGTTTATCGCTAAAAAATAATATGATTTTTTTAACTAATATTTTTTACAAAAAAATTATATTTGATATATAAAATAAACTCCATGACTTAAAAATAACTCACAAAATATAATATTTTCAAAGGACAATAATAAACCTATGAATTACAATATCATTTAATCAACAAAATTTATAAAATTAGTTAACGTATGCTTGATTAGAAAGAAAAATTAATATTCATTTTAACATTAAGGTATGAAAAGTGAAAAAAAATTAACATTCATTTTTTTGTCTAGAGAAATTGCAAAAGGAAAATTAACATTCATAAAGTATCGAAAGTGGGAAAAAAAATTAAGGTATAAAAAAAGTAAAGTTAATATTTATTTGATATATATGTGAAATTATAAAAGAATGTTAAATATTTATTTTTATTTTAAAATACAAAAATGTTAATTTTTTTAAAAAAGAATGTTAACATTCATAGAAAGGAATGTTAATTTTAAATTAAAAAAATACTAACTTTTCCTTTTAATTTTCATAAAAAATAATATTGACTTTTCTTTTTGCATTATAATTTTTCATACCTTAATTAGGAGTATTGAAAAGGAAAGTAAAAAAAAATAAAGTATGTAAATGTAATTAAAAAATACATAAAAAGTTAAAAAAAAAAAAAAACCGGTACCGACCGAGATCCGGTATCCCACCAGTACCGCCGGTATTGGCCGAAACCGATTGGTACCGGCCAGAACCGCCGATATCCTCGCCGGAACGGTACGGACGTCCGGTGGTACTGTTTTTTGACAGGTACGAGAGGTACCGCCCGGTACTAGGCGGTACGGTACGAGATTAATTATTTTGCCACTAACACTTAAGAGCTATCAAGTAGAATAGCTCAAGTAAAAGTCGCCTAATTACAATATAGCTAAAAGAAACTTTGAAATTCTGAAAATTCAAACCCTGCCAAACCACGGCCACCTCGTCGACTTTCTTATATTCCCAGAGAATTCTATTAACTTTCACTACCTCCGTCCCAGACATTATAACCACGTTGCCTGAGCAAACAAAAAGCACCACGCTGCCTCCTCCATCTCTAAAACCCCCTAGCCTCCGCTAGCTCCCAACAAAATCAGCACGCCGCCTCCTTCAACCTCCCAAATCCCCACAATTGCTCAGCTAACACCGACACCCAAACTCCAACAAAGCAAGCCCCTGTAGCCACATCACTGCCGTCGAACACACTTAAGGACAAGCTGAATGTCTTTTTATTTTTAATCAATGATTTGATGGTAAATGGGTGGGTGTATTGGTGACCAAGACCGTAAAAGGTGTATTTCAAATTCCTCAAAAGATAGGAAACTAAAACATTATTTTTATTGTGTGTGTGTGTGTGTTTTTTTTCCTGTTTTTGGTTGTTGTTTTGTAAAACCTAATTTATGTGAACCCCAAGGGGTTGTCCAAGAGGTAGAACAGGCAAGCTGTAAACCCCAGATGCCCCGTTCGAAACTTGGTAACAACTATAATAAACCTTGGGGCCACTGGGGGTGTACAAATGGTCGACCCACCAGGGCCTCGAGGACTAGTCGGCGTTAGGTGGGGGGACTCCCCCAAGCCGTTACCCCCGGCTTGGCCCCCAAGCCGTTACCGGATACCTCGGTTATCAAAAAAAAAAAAAAAAAACCTAATTTATGTGGCTCTGACTTCTTCTTCTTGTCTTTTCCTTTGTTATTTCCTATTTCGAGCTTTTGTTTAATACCGCATGAAGGAAAATTATTTTCTTATCACTTCACTTTCTCATTTGTTCTTGCAAAACTAAGAAAATTTTGTTTTCTATAACTAATTTCCGGCCTATTTCTCTTTTCTTAAGTAAGCCTAGCTAAATTTAATTTTTCACTCTCGGATAAATATTACTTTCCCTCTCATTAGTTGAGAGAGAGAAAGAAAGAGAGAGAGAGAGTTAATATTATCACACAGCATAACATGTGAGTCTAGATTTGTTCACCCTAGGATGAACAAATTTTGTTTACCCTCAGCCTTGTGAGACCACTTCGGGATCACGTTTCAATGATCAATATCTTCTATTTTATTTTAATTAATGTTTTTAGTTTCAAGAAAAAATTGACTCAATGGGACATCAATAAGTATTTAACCTAAAAATCTAGTCTTTTAATCTGTAGAAATTGAAAGTTTCGAAGTAAAAAGCTAGATTTTAGATTAAGCACTTAAAGATATCTGATTGAGTTAATTTTTTTTATGATAATTAAAAAAATTAATCAAAATAAAATAGATGATTTTGATCATCGAAGTGATATCTGCCCACATGACAAAGGGTGAACAAAACTAGACCTCGCATGTGATACGTACGCTTTCTCAACCAATAAGAGTAATGTACACCATTATTTAAAGAGGGTGAATACAATTGCACTCAACCTAGCTGGGCGGTACAAATTTTCTTCAAGTTTGGCTTTGTAGGACCATTTCAAGATCCCACGATGATGATCAAAATGAACTATTTTGTTTCAGATTATCTTTTTTACGATTCTACGAAATTTCAGTCCAATCGATTATCAATAAGTACTTAACTAAATATTTAAATTCTTTACTTTAAAAATCCAAAAATTTCAGGCAAAGAATTAGACTTTTTAACTAAGTTCTTATTAATATTCGATTGAGTTAATTTTTTATAATAACTTAAAAAATGAATTTACACAAAATAAATAATTTTAATTATCAAAATAATGTCACACAGTTAATGATGAAGAGTAATATTAGGAACACATACACTCCAAACACAGATGTGTCTGGAACCGTTGGATTCACATGAAACCCTTAATAATTTAAGAATTCTACGTGCATCCAATGACTTCAGACACATCTGTGTCTGGATGTATGTTCCTACACTTTTTAATAATGAATTGCTGAGCAAAATTGTAGTTTCTAATTTCTGGCTTATTCCAACATTTAGAGCATCCACACTAGTCTCGTTATTTTTTACACTAAATTAGAGAGAAAATCTCATTTTTGTATTTTAGGGAGTCATATTTTGTAATGTCTCCTGCATTAGACTCTCTATTCTATCCATATTTTATTAAAATATTTTTTCTTTTATATTCAATTCAAATGTTATAAATGAAAGAAATAAAAAAATAATAAAAATGAAATATTAAGAGCGAATAGTTTCTCTCTAAAATTAGAGAGTATAATATTCCTTTTGAAAACTAAAAAGAATAGTAAAAAGACTAATATGAAAATTATTAAAAAAATTTGCCCGAAAATGAGCACATTTGAAGAGTTTAACGAGAATGCTCTTAGAGCATCCGCATCAGCCTCTTTATTTTTTTCTTCAAATTAGAGAGAAAATATCACTTTTCTATTTTAGGGAGCCATATTTTATAATGTCTCCTGCATCAGACTCTCTATTCTATTATTATTCTATTAAAATATATTTTTTTCTTTTTATATTTAATTCAAATGCTATAGGGGAAGAGAAAGAAATGAAAAAAATAAAAATAAAATGATAGAAGTGAATAGTGACACCCTAAAACTAGGGAGTCACTATTCATTTTGGAAAATAGAGAAAATGAATAGGGAGCCTGATGTGTGGGTTATTAAGAGTATTTGCTCCTCAAATTAGGAAAGGAGCAAAGATGAAGAGCCTGATGCAGAACAACAGACGCAGAGCGAGAGAGAGGGAGAGAGGGTGTTTACTCAAGCGAAAATGCTACACACACACACATATTGACACCCCAAATGACACCCCGTGGGTCCCACACCTATTTTATAACCCTTAAAAACAGAACTTAATTATTTTCCCTCCAAATTTCAGTTTCATTGTACTGCACAGAGAGAGAGAAGGATTGTATTGCACAGAAAAAGAAACGAGGAGAGACAAAAGGAGGAAGAAGGGGATTCCGTGACCACCACCGGCGACACGACCACCATCAGTGACACGACCACCACCGGAAACCACCACTGTTGTGAACTCTCAAAGCTATTGAATATATAAGGGTGTGTTAGAGGAAGAAAAAAAAAACCAGCGGCCACCACTGACAACCACCACAGCCCGCCGCAACCACCATTGTTATGTAAGCTTTTTCTGGACTTTAGAAGAATACTCCTTACCTCACGCAATCAGTAATGCCATATTTATTGTGGTTTGTCTAGTGGATTTAATGTCAAATTTTTCCCATCTTTTGAATGCTAGTTTTATTTTTCTTTTCATCTTGTTAAGTTTTTCTACCTGAACTTTCATTAAGTGAAAAATTATTGGTCCAATCTAGGTATGATGTTCTACCGTTCAAAAAAATCTAGGTATAATGTATTGAAGCCTAAAGACATTTTGTTTCTCTTATGTTATGATAATATGTTTCCCGTGTAGAACAACCTTTGGCTCCCCTTTTTCTTTTCCATTAACAATATTTTGGCTTATTAGAGAAACCAAATCATCTCTTCCAATTTATTAGCATTCCTTTAGGGTGGGTTTCTAAGCATATCTAATTATTTCCAAGCATTTCCATCATAGACTAGAGATTTTTATTAATGGGTTATGCTTGTTTTATTTTTTAACTAGGAATGATGTTTCAAGTTGTACAAGAAGAGGTATGTAGTAGAGCCAATGTAGATGTAGAAGAGGTATCAAATAGTTCTTCAATAAAAGAGTGCAATGAGATACATACTAATGAGGATGGAAATAAGGCAACGGAAAATGTTGAAGATAGAATTGAGGAACCGAAGGTGGGAATGGAATTTGACACATCAAACGAAGCTTATTTGTATTACGCAAGATTTGCTAAAGAAAACGGGTTTGCTGTGTCTAAAAGATCATCGAAAAAGGGAAGCGATGGAAATGTGAGACATGTGATTCTTCAGTGTATCAGAGGTGGAAAGGCAAGGTCACAAGGAAGTAACCCTGTCAAGCCACAACCACAAACAAAAGTTAGCTGTCCAGCTCGTCTTAATGTTTCTTTAAATCCGGATGGAAAGTGGAGGTTAACAAGCACTGTCTTGGAACACAATCATGATCAGAGCCCAGGAAAGTCTAGGTTTTACAAGTGTAACAGGGTACTTGATGAACACGTGAAAAGAAAGCTTGTATTGAATGATAAAGCCGGGATCAAATTGCACAAGACTTATGATTCACTTCAGATTCAAGCCGGAGGACCTGATAAGCTTTCTTATTTTGCGAAGGATTGTCGGAATTATTTGGACAAGATTCGACGTCTACGACTTGTGGAAGGAGATGCTGCAGCGATGCATAGTTATTTCATGAGAATGAAAGCCAACAATTCTGATTTCTTTTATGCCATGGATTTGAATGAAAATGGTCGACTAAGGAATGTATTTTGGGCTGATGCAAGGAGTAGGGCAGCTTGTAAGGAGTTTGGTGATGTTGTGACATTTGACACAACTTATTTGGTAAACAAATACGACATGCCTTTTGCTCCATTTGTAAGTGTGAATCATCATGGTCAGTTGATATTATTGGGTTGTGGACTCATCTCTCATGAAGACACAGAGTCATTTTCATGGTTATTTCAGACTTGGATGACATGCATGTGGGGTTGTGCTCCCAAAGCAATTATTACCGATCAATGTATGGCGATGAAGAATGCTATAGAAAATGTATTCCCGAACACTCGACATCGGTGGTGCATATGGCATATTATGAAAAAAGTGCCAGAAAAGTTGAGTGGATACAAAGCTTACGAAAAAATTAGTTGGTTTATGCGCAACGCGGTTTATGATTCACTGACAGTAGAACAATTTGAGGATGCTTGGGATGAGTTCATCAAAAAGTACGAGCTTGAAAGTAACACATGGTTAGAGGGGTTGTACTTGGAGAGGAAACGATGGGTGCCTGCTTATTTGAAAGATGTATTTTGGGCGGGAATGTCATCTACACAAAGAAGTGAAGGTATGAATGCCTATTTTGATGGTTACATCACTTCAAAGACAACCTTAAAATAATTTGTTGAGCAATATGAAAATGCGTTGGGAAAAAAAGTGGAAAGTGAAAAACAAGAAGATATGAAAAGTTCGAATTCTTATATCCCTTGCGTTGGACAAGATAAGTTAGAGAAACAATTTCAAAGTGCTTACACGAATGCGAAGTACATAGAGTTTCGGGATCAATTTGTCGGGAAACTTAATTGTACTTTGCTTCCAAGAAAAGAAGGTGACGTTGAATCTGAATATGAGGTGAAAGAGTACATTACATTTGGAGAAGGAGAAGAAAAAATGAGGAAACGTGTGTCATTTAATGTCCGTTTTAATGCTAGAACGAATGAAACACATTGCAATTGTCGGTTGTTTGAGTTTAGAGGAATGGTGTGTAAGCATCAACTAATGGTGTGGCATGACAAGGAAATCGAAAAGGTGCCGGACAAGTATATCTTGAAACGATGGTGCAAAAATGTGAAAAGGGTCCACACAAAAATTCGGATAAATTATGATAATTCGTCGACCACAATTGAAGCGCGTCGGCATGACAACATGTGCAGTCTCTTTAATGAAATTGCCGATTTGGCGGAAGATTGTCAAAAGAAGTATGATATGGTGATGACACGAGGACGCGAGCTAAAGCGAGAGTTGACTGAACCTTCCATTATTTGTGGAAGTAATATGGTTGTCGGTACTTCCAATGATTCTTTTTCACTTGAAGATGTAGTTCTTCCTTCCAAAGAGAACGCCAATATACTTGACCCGGAACCTCTTCGTCGAAAAGGGAGACCACCGTCTAAAAGAAAACAAGGTGTTGTGGAAAAAGCTGTTAGGAGGAAAAGGGAAACAATAAAGAAGACGTTGTCTAAGGAAAAAATCAAGGTATAACTTGTTATTATTTTGTTGTTTACTAGTTAATATAGACTTATAGACGTATTCGATGAATGCTTAGTATTTAAACTATTTGTTAATTTCAGAACGTTGAGGAGATTGCGAATGATCATGTGTTTGGGACACAAGAGAGTGCCGTAAATTTACAAGTAAGAAACTTTATTTATTGCTACTTTATTGTTCCATATCAAATTTATTGATAATCCTCTTGTATAATATTTCGTGTCTTTTTTGGGCAGAATTACCCAAGCTACATGACAAGCTTAATGTGGCCGAACATGATGCCTCATAATATGAGACCGAATATGGCACACGATGGAACAAGCTTTAACCCATTTATGCACAGCTTTTCAACTTCACAAAACTACGTGTCAAGCCCGCAACTATATGTGCCAAATTTACTCAGGTGCCAAATTTACTCAGTGGTCAAGTATGGGGAGCACATTCAAGTGTTGTGGATAGTCAAGTTTGGGGTGGACCACAACCAAGTTTGATAGAAAGTCAAGGAGAGGATAATGCCAATGAGTAGAAATTTTAGTTGTTTAATGGACAATGAATTTTTTTATGAAATAGGCATGACAATGCTCTTATTTATGGACATGATTATGGCACATTTATGGTGTATAAGTTTGTGGCTTGTGTTTATGGTGTATGAATTTATGGTTTAATTTCCAACCCGGCGTGGGCTTAAATTTGCTCTTGTTTTTATGTTGTTTGTTTGAGACGCGAGGCGTTGGGCTAAGCCATAAAATAAAGGAATCCTGTCAAAAATTTTCCATGGTTCATGTCCTTTGTCATAAAAACCAAAACAAACCAATTTGGTTTTCAACTGTTACTTAAAATAGATTAAATGCTTAACATCTCTAGTTCATATGGGTGTAGCTCCATCATGAAGCACCATATTCAGACTTTTACTGCTGTAAATTTCATTAGGAAGACTATGTGGGTCCTAGGTGCATGTATTGCAGATAGAATTTTGGAAAAAATGAAAATACAGAACCTAAGTAAGATCTTGTTTTATCTACTTTGAAGACATAAATAGACTTATTAGATGACTAGCCCATTTATGCACAGCTTTCCCTTCATTTGTTCCCACACTTTTTTTTAACTTCTTGTTGCTTGGTCATGTTAAAGTTAGAGATTTGGCAATTCACTATCCTAATATTGTCAATGCTGTGGTGACTCAGCATTTGGTGGAAGCTAAAATATTTATTGCGAATTTCGTTTTCCTTGAAAACACGGTATTGGAGGAATGCACCTCGAAGTGTGGAAATTATTCTATTTATTCCATTATCTATGGATGGCAATGATCATCATTTTTTACTTGGTTATCCTATTTTACTGATTATATATGATTTGGAGGACAGATACATTGGCTTGTCATTTTGTTCTTCATTTTTATTTTTTCTAAACCCAAAATTGACTCCAGCCAATGAGTTTGGTTCGGTTTCTCACCTAAGGGGTGTGAATGTTGTAAGATTTGTTGCTGTGGAGCAAGGAATTAGACATGGAATTTGGTGGCTGTGATTTGGTTGATCAAGGAAACATGATGAGAACAATGAGAACAAAGAGCAGGTCAAATGGTAAGACACTTCCTTTACTAAGATGACAACCTGAGTTTGATCATCATTGTGTGGTGTTCCACTTTCACCTACCTTATTTCAGATATATTTAGATGAATTTTCAAATTATATTTTTTTTCTTACATGCACCACATAACATAATATAAGGAGGATATCAGCTGGGATGAGTTGGCTATGGAGATAAATTCTAGGAGCAATCAGTTCAATTTTCTTTTCTAGCTATGCCCTTTTTTTTTTTCAATCAATCCACTTGTTTGGAGTCTCATTAAAGAGCTTTTCAACTTGGGCAAGTCTTTCTGAATGTGCACAAGCAGCAACCGTTGAGTTCCAAGTAAACTCGTCCCATTCAGACATTTTGTCAAACACTTGGCGGGCTTACAAATTGCTGGAAGAGTTCTGGCTGATGCGAAAAATTGACATCGCTTCATGTGCAGAAAACGCAACAAATTCAGTTCTTCAAATCTAAGTTTGTATTTGGGTTCTTCTGTATTGAATATAGCATGAAGTGATTACTATCGAACACAAGTGCAGATAATGATAATAAGCCGCACAAAGATTGTGGGATATGGAGCTAGAAAAGATGATTAACGACCAAAAATAGTAATTCAAACATTGCACATCAAATTCAGCCAAATGTTTTGTGAATTAAATACAATTTAGCTTACCCAAAAAAAAAAAATACAATTTATGAGAAGAGAAAAACAAATTAAAAAAATGGTTTCAAGTTGGGCCTCGGGTCGGAATCGAGTCGCGTCACTGTTCGGCCACGAAATCGTAGCTTGGTTCGTGGAGATGATGGTTGCAGCTTGGTTCGCCGGTGGAGTGGTGGTCGCAGCTTGGTTCGTGGAGAAGGTTGTTGCCGGCAAAGATGGTGGTCGCGGCTTGGTTTGCGGGGATGGTGGCTGCCGGTCGTTGCCGTCCTTTCTTCTTCCTCCTCTCTCTCTCTTTCTACTTCCAGGAATAAGAATTTGGGAGGCCCATTTGGACTGTGGTTTTTATGTGTTTATTTATTGAAATTTTTTTCGTCCTTATTTGAAATTTTTTTGCAATTTTTTATTTTTCATCAATTTTTTTTGATTTATTGGTTCATCTCGACAAGAGCTTTCAGAAAAGTTATCAATCATCGGCTACATTTGAAAAAAGTTCAGAAAAGACAAAAATAAATCAAAAAACAGAGTTTTTTGTACTTATTCGTTGTCTTTAGTAATTTTTTTTTAACTTTTGGACATAATTTTATACTCATTAGATTCCTTTCATCAAGGCGGACCAATAAACTACAAAACATTGAGATTTGAATAACAAATGCAAAAAAAAAATGAATAAAGACAAAAATTTGAAATAAATAAATTAGTGAGGCCAAATAGGGCCTTAATTTGGGTTTTTTTTTTGTCTTCAACTTATGGTGGTCACGGAATCCCCTTCTTCCTCCTTTTGTCTCTCCTCGTTTCTCTCTCCGTGCAATACAATCCTTCTCTCTCTCTGTGCAGTACAATAAAACTGAAATTTGGAGGGAAAATAATTAAGTTCTGTTTTTAAGGGTTATAAAATAGGTGTGGGACCCACGGGGTGTCATTTGGGGTGTCAATATGTGTGTGTAGCATTTCCGTTACTCAAGTCAACGAACTTCACAAAGTGGGCCCTATGTCCCGTTTGTCACCAAACGTAACAGTATTTCCCCGGCGCACAATAAGCGTTTCACCCATTCGGGAAAAACAAAATACAACCTCGGTCTACGTGTCAACTTTACACGTGTCAATTTCCAATTCACTGGCTTTTGCAACGGGCTGCATGGGATGCCCCTCTCTTTTGCTGGTGTGGCTCCCACTTATGGCTGATGCCCCTCTCTTTTGCTGGTGTGGCTCCCACTTATGGCGGACATTTTGATAAACTGCACCTATCGGGAGGGGGATTCGGACTCACTTTTCAGGGCTGGTTTGACTTGCGTTGCTTCTTGCTTAAAATATACAATAACTTCATTTAGTTATATTAAATTTTTTATTGGCTTATTTTCATTTCCAATTAATTAAAATTTTGCAATTTTTTCATTTTTATTAACTATTTTAATCAAATAAACAAGGCAATCAAATGAGTTTTTGATGATCTATTTGCATGCTCATTTGCATTTTTTTTCTTTCATCTAAGTTTCTCTCCCTTACGGGCCGTTTGGATGGGGTATTATTTTTAGGGGGATAATTTTTGGAGGGGGTATAAGATAAGAGGGGGTATTATTTTTGGAGGGATGACCCACATTGATGTGATATTTATAGAGGGGTATAAAAAAGTAGATGGTTTGGATGAGGGATTAAAGAAGGGGATAAAGGGGGATAAGAGTGGGTGGATAAGGAAGAAAACTGGTGGTCGTTTGGATGGGGGAAAAAAGAAGGGGGATAATTTTTGGAGAAGGTAAAAGGATCGACGTGACATGTTTAGCATGGTTTGAGAGCAAAAAATACAGGGGGATAATTTTTCACCCCTCCAAAAATAATCTCCCGGAGGGGGATAAAGGGGGATAATTTTTGGGCCGGTTCCCCCCGGCCCAAAAATTATCCTAGAGGGGAGGGAAAAAGAGGGGAGGGGGTATTATTCTTGGATAATACCCCTTCTTCCTCATTATAAATACAAAATAACCTTATCCCCTATTTTATCCTCCATCAAAATCAAGTACTATTTTATCTCCCTTTTTTAATACTTCATCCAAACTATCTACTTTTTATTACCCCCTTTATAAATATCACATCAATGTGGGTCAACCCTTTAAAAATAATACCCCCTCTTATCTTATCCCCCCTCAATAACTTATCTCCCTAAAAATAGGGTCCATTTGGACTGCGGTATTTATTGTGGTATTTATTGAAATTTTTTTCGTCCTTATTTGAAATTTTTTTATAATTTTTTGTTTTTCATCAATTTTTTTTTTGATTTATTGATTCATCTCGACAAGAGCTTTCAGAAAAGCTATCAATCATTGGCTAAATTTGAAAAAAGTTCAGAAAAGACAAAAATAAATAAAAAATAGAGTTTTTTGTACTTATTCGTTGTCTTTAGTGACTTTTTTTTAACTTTTGGACATAATTTTATCAAGAGTGCTACATACACATCACTTTTACACATCACTTAAAACTACGTCGTTTTATGTTGAGAAAGACCCAAATATATTTTGAGCGATATGGGTCAAATACAAATACGGTTTTTTCTTAACACAAAACGACGTAGTTTTAAGTGATGTGTAAAAATAATGTGTAAAAGTGATTTGTGTGTATCATTTTTGTAATACACTCATTAGATTCCTTTCATAAAGACGGACTAATAAAATACAAAATATTGAGATTTAAACAACAAATGCAAAAAAAATAAATAAAGACAAAAATAACAAATAAATAAAAACTATAACCTAAATGGGGCCTATAATCCCTTATCCAATCGGCCCCTCAAATGACTATTTTGCCCTTGTACAGTATTAAACTTTATTATGTATTAAATAAAGTATATAAATACAAAATTGAATATATATGATTAATATTGGATAATTTGAAATATTAATTAATTGAGAAATTTATTAATGTATTGTGGAGTCTGGAATCCACTCTGGACTTCTCGGGTTGACGAATCGGATCTTCTCGAATGATCTGCAAAACACTCAACACTAAGTTAGTGCACACCGGGGGGTTGGATCTCCGGTGGGCACTCCGACGATCAAGTTAGCCTTCTAAAAAGAATGAAAGTAACTTGAAAGTGAGTTCTTAGCCCGAGTATGCCTGTACCTGTAGTAGGAGTGCCGCTGGGGTATTTATAGAGTAGGAATCCAACCGTTGCCGGTATATTCGGCCCAGTATGTAGGACGTGGTCCGAAGACTGCGGGGATACCGCCACGTGTTCCACGTTCGCGTGGATCGGAAGGGTGACTTGCACGTTCCCCCACAAAGCAGAGAACGTGTGTTCGTGTCTATAGGAACTGAGTTACAGGGCGTCTCTTAGACGTCCTGGTCAAGAAACTGCCGCTGGGGTATTTAGTAAACAATAAATTTTTTGTATTTTTTTAGAATAAAATTTGAAAAACACAACTAAAAAGGATTTAAATGAGCGGTGTCGGTCATTTTTCTCAAAAATTGGGTCTATTAGGGCATGTAATGAATGTGAACATTTTTGAATAATTTAAGAGTTTTTTTAACTTTGTTTTATCAATTAACAAAAAAGAGAAAAATAACAACAAAATATAAATTAATAAATATCTTAACATAATTTAAAATTTTTTTATCAAAATATTTCGAGTTCACGGTTATTCCTAAAATAATTTCTTAAGTAAACAGTAAATTTTTAGTATTTTTTGGAGAATAAAATTTGAAAAGCACGACTAAAAGAGATTCAAATGAGCGGTGTCGGTCACTTTTTTTTCCTCCAAAGTTAAGCCCATTAGGACATGTGATGAGTGTGAATATTTTTGAATAATTTAAGGGTTTTTTAACTTTGTTTTACCAATTAACAAAAAAAAGAGAAAAATAACAACAAAATATAAATCAACAATAAAAAATTTAGTTAAAAAGAGAAAAATATAATTTACCTCGCGTAAACTTAGTTAACAATAAAAAAGAGAAAAATAAAAAAATTTAGTTAACAATAAAAAAGAGAAAAATATAATTTTGGGAGGGGGTGAAAATTTTAGAGGGGGTAATAATTTTTGGAGGGGGTAATAATTTTTGGAGGGGGACTTTTTGCCATCCAAACCATGCCAAAACCCCTAATAAGGGGTGATAATTTTTGGAGGGGGGCTTTCCCCCCATCCAAACGACCCCTTAATATATTAAACATGCGTAAATTATATGATTTGAATTCTTATGTATATATATAAATAATTTAAATTGCTTTGGCCGGTTGAAACTACCTCGCTTATCTCCCAACCCCTTAATATATATGTTTTTATTTTCTCCAAAAAATATTGTCCTAATAAATTTTAAAGAAATGAAGGTCCAAAGGGACGATAATGGTGGAAATAGTCATCGTTGAATAAACAAAGAATAATGCTACTAACATATCATGTTTTACGTCAAATTATATATTATACTTATATAATATTCATTAATTTGAATACATATTAAAATTTATGAGACTCACTTTTATATATTTTATATTTAAAATGACATGTCATATAAACATAATATAATATTTAATATATAACTTGATATGTTAGCAGACTTATTATTATTATTATTATTATTTTGGTACTTTGAAATTGCAAGTTATAAACAAAGCTTAGTAGACTTATTCTTTTTCTTTTTTTTTTATAACCTTTTTTTTGTACCTAGTAGACTTACATAAACAAAGGTTACAACTGGGAAATTAAAATTTCAATTAAAAAAACTGGGAAATGAAAAAGGGAATAAAGAGGTCTATGGTGGCGCCCACCTTGAAATCTGTGACAGAGGCGACAGTTCCGCCTCTGTGCTACTCTTTGGTGCGCAGGTTATTTTAATGCGCCACTCTCTCTCTCTCTCTCTCTCTTCAAGCTTTCATTGGGAGCACTGTAGTAGTAGTTCTCCGCTTCTCTATCTAATCTTTTCCCTCTCTCTAGGACAAATAATTAATGTCAAAAGATCGTATCTTTGTACTCTTTCGGGAGTGTGAATTCGTTGGGAAGTCGAAAGTCTTCTCTTTCACACCTTTCAATCTCATACCCTAACCAGCAGCTTGAAGAAGAAAGGGTTTTGACATCTCAAAGGTCTGTTCTTTGTTCTTTCATTATCTCCCTCCCTTCCTCTAGCATATTGGTCTCTCCTTTTTCTTACTCGAAACTGTTTTTCTTGTCAAATCTCTTTCTGGGTTTGTCCTGTTTGATCCATTTTCGCGTCCCCAGTTGAACAATCCACTGCTTTACTCTTCGATTGGTCAGAAATTCCTTTGATTTCAAACCACAAACCTCAACTCGGTCCTTTGTTTCGTCCAAATAATTCCTTTGCTATTTTGATTTTCTTTTGTACTATTTGTGGACGATTGAGGACTTTTAAGTGGATGATTGAGATGGACTTTTTAAGCGTTCTTTCTTATTTTATTTAATTATAGTTTTTCCTCTTCTTTGGTTTGGGTCTGTTAGTTCAGTCAATTTAGGTTTCCATTTTCTCAAGGGTGAGATGGAGGAGGTTGAAGAAGCTAATAGAGCAGCGGTAGAGTGTAGCCATAGAGTTCTTAGGCTGTTATCTCAGCCGCAACAAGATGAGGTTCAGCTTAGGAATGTAATGGCAGAAACAGGGGAGGCTGTATTTAGGTTTAAGAGAGTTGTTTCCCTTCTCAACACGGGATTGGGTCATGCTAGAGTAAGAAAGTTCAAGAAAACTCAAAACCCTTTTCCCCCAAACCTCCTGCTAGACAACCCAATGTGCAAAACAACAACAGATCATCAACCCAAACATGTTCAGTTTCTACAGCAGAGGACTTCCCTTGAAAACCCATTTCAAGAAATGATGGGTTCAAGTGTCAAAAGCTCTCTTACGCTTGGAAACCCATGTATGGACAACGAGAAAAACCCTCTACAAATTGTTCAGCGAACACCACAGGCCAACTACCATAATTTCCGCCAGCTGCAGATGCAGCAAAAACAACAACAACAAATGATCCAGCTTCTGCAGCAGCAAAAGTTGAAGCAGCAAGCAGAAATTATGTATCGTCGAAGCAATAGCAATAGTGGCATTAATCTGAATTTTGATAGCTCTATGTGTACCCCCACCATGTCATCGACAAGGTCCTTTATCTCTTCATTGAGCATAGATGGGAGTAGTGTTGCTAATATGGATGGGAATGGCTTCCATGTAATTGGGGCAGCTGGCTCTTCTGACCAAAATTCTCACCAACAGAAGAGAAGGTGCTCCGCGAGGGGAGATGATGGGAGCGTGAAATGTGGGAGTAGTGGTCGATGCCACTGTTCAAAGAAAAGGTTTAACTTTTCTTCCTTTAGTTTGTCTCAGTTTATTAAGCTCCTCAGCCATTAATAGCTCGTAATCGTTTACTATTTTTGCATTATCTTGACAGGAAACACAGGGTGAAGAGATCAATCAAGGTGCCTGCAATAAGTAACAAGCTTGCGGACATTCCTCCTGACGAGTATTCGTGGAGGAAGTATGGACAGAAGCCAATTAAGGGTTCTCCTCACCCTAGGTATTCAAAATTTTTTGTTGTATGTGATGCACCATTTTAGGAGCAACGCTCAGTAGTTTCTATTCAATGTTTGTGAAATGCAAGGCATGAAGTGAAATCCACTTTTAGAAGTGACTTGGTTTGGATCTTGTAATTTAGTTGGCATGTTCACTTCTGCTTTTCCCCTTAACCTACACAACACCCTCCAAGGCAACGAAACACACGCCATACCAGACTTTTATTTCTTCTTCTCAAGTCTTTATAGTGTGACAGTTTTAGTTAAAATTTCTTGACTTAATTGCTTTTGGGTTGTGCTTTGTAAAACTTTTCATTCCTAACAATGTATCTGTTCTCTAGAATCACTACTTGGAGAACAAAAGTTAGCAATGGAAGTTTTGCTTTGAGGAAAATGATTCATAACTTCACTTTAGTTGCTAGTGACACAGGGATATGGAATTAATACTTAAAAAACTTTTATTCTCCTGTTGCTCGTAAGATTTTTTTAGTTTGCCCTCTTTTATATTGTGTTCCATAGAGAGGATAAAGGTTAAACAATTGTCTTTGCTATCGTAATCCATATATGTTTAAGCTATCCATTCTTCACTGTTAAGTTCATGATTCGGCATACGTGTCTGTGAATTTTCGTAGCTCATAAAAATTATATTGTTTCTGTGCAGGGGATACTATAAGTGTAGCAGCATGAGAGGTTGCCCTGCGAGGAAACATGTGGAGAGGTGCTTGGAGGACCCGGCAATGCTTATTGTTACTTACGAAGGAGAGCATAACCACCCCAGGTTACTATCCCAATCCGCCACCACATGAAATCTGCTGGATACCTCCTCACTTGGATTGCTTCGGCGCCTTTGTGTTCTGCACTTCATTTATGATTAGTCGAATCATTCGCACCTGTACATATTCTGCATGTTTAAGCTTGGAATGCATCATGCAGAGCAAATTTCTGATCTTGGGATAGACTTTTTTGAGCCTTTTTGGACATAGGGCAAGCAAATATTATTGGCCCCAGAGCCTAATTGTATTGGGGCTTTCTTGTTGTAAGAACGATCTTCGTCTTGTATGTGGCTACCTATTTGGGGCTTTTTTTTGCATGAATGCCTTACTTTCATTACGGAAACTTTTGGTTCGGTTGACTAGAGTATATATAGGTGGTTTTCCGGTTGCTGGTGTGTACTATTTGTCATATTGCAACCATAGTTTACTATATAGGAAAATTTTCAGAAGATATTGATATGAATGGACCAGAAGTTTTATGTTGAAGTTTTATTTGTAGTACAAGTAATTTTTAAAATGGGAATCCTAGAAATAACCTAGCATGGAATGCACAAATTCATGTCAATTATTTGTTTTTAAGAACCGATTTAGGAAGGTTTCTTTTCGGCTTAGTTACAAGTATGGATTGATTGCAGTTTTAATGGTCTATTGTTCTCGTTTATAAACTTTATTACATCTTTCTTAACGACAAGAAGCCGGACGTCGATTTTGTCATCCACCATTACTTGGGACTCGGGCATTTAGATACAGATTTACACAATTTATATGTTTAAAACAGTATGATGCATAGTAATTTCATGAATGAAACTTGATATGGATTTGCGAAAGTATATTTTCAGAACTATCTGATGATGCATACTGATTCCATGAATGAGATGTCTCAATTCTAGACGTACATCTTTTCAAGATAGCAAGTTGATCAAACCAGCAGAGACAAATACAAAAATGGCACGAACCCAATCTTCTAGCCAATAGAGCAAGCAAGGCGAACTGCCCAAGCTTCAGCAGCAAGAGCTGATTTTCAAGTACAAAATTGAATGGCAGGACTTGGAAGTTAATTTTTTTGGGGTAAATCACCAAAAAGTGGTTTGGATCGAAAATAATCTCCACAATCATGGTCTACAGTTTTGAAATTATTAAAAATATTTAAAAAAAGTAATTCATATAAAATGATGACCATATATATTTATGACTATAATACCCTTATGGTAGCATGACTTGCACACTGAAACACAGTGATTTGCACTATGAAATACAGTGACTTGCACCATTATGGGACAACTTGCATGCCACTGTTTCGTAATTCTACTTATGGTACAAGTCATTCACCTTCAAAATGTAAGTCACTTTGTTCAAACATGCAAGTCAATCCTGCAAGAAGGGTATAATAGTCATAAATATATATGGTCATCATATTTTAGAAATTACTTATATTTCAGAAACTTCTTTTTTAAAAACCATGTTTTGATAATTTCAAAACTGTGGACTATAATTATAGGGATTATTTTCAATCCAAACCACGTTTTGGTAATTCTCCCTTTTTTTTAAAAAAAAAAGGAATCAGAAGTTGCATTAATAATTGACGAAGACTAGACTAAAATACTTTATTAATAATCTTTTCATTTGAATCCACACTAGTGCATTTGGCAAGACAATTAGACAAGGTGAAGAGGGTCCCACAATAAAATATATTGCATCATAAGATCTTTTTCATGATGATGTCTATCCATCATTGGATTAGGATAGACCCACTTATTCGTGGTGTTAGAATTATTTTATGTCAAGTCATTAATCATTTTCAAATAAGAATTTGGTCAAAAATACAACTTTGTGTCAAACATTGTTTGGCTGTGTTTGGCCGGCCGAATTCTGAATTATATATTTTGTATTTTTATATGTTTTAAGAGCTCATTCAATAATGTATTATAACGAAATGAATTAAAAAAAATAAACTAGAGAATGCATTAATTTAAAATCAACTCCAAAAACTTTTTAGACTATGTAAATAATTTTTTATATTATCATTCTACAAAATATATATTGCACACTATTATTGAAATATTTTACAGATTCTCTTTGTAATTTAAATATCTATAATATATAATCCAAAAGTTAAAATCTAGCAAATAATTTGCTCTCAAACAAACATTCTTTAGTGGGGAATCGATATGTATAGCCAAAATTATTTTAATAGTAGTTTGATATTTTAATAACTAATGGGACCAAAATCTCTTTCATTTCGTACTCGAATAAATTCTCCTTTTGAGAATCTCTTTCAAAGAAAGCAAATGCACCAAGGCTCGTCTAAAAAAATATTCTCTCGTAATTTATTATTTGTTATGAATAGTTTTAATATTTTTTACTTCATTTAAATAAGAGAAAATTAAACAAGTAAAATGATATGGATCCACCTTCAAAAATCTGCTAAAGACAAAAAAATAAAGTGAATTTTTTTGTTTGTTTGTTTTTTGTGCTTAGGGCATCTCAAATCCATCTTTATTCCTCTGTTTTTATTAGTATTTAATTTACTTTATCTCATCCTGCATTTGAGAGTACGGATTGGTCTTCCCAATATTTAGGAAGAAAAGACGGAAAATCATTCTCTATCATTGGAAGATGGAACTTTATGCATTCAATGGATAAACTTTTACTTTGTATTTTCCACTTTAAAGAAGTAATGATATTTAATTTTTCATTTTTAAAACTAAAATAATAGTAATTTAAAAGTTGAAGGAATGGGAGAATTGTTGCCTTGTTGGAGTTTCAAAGAGAAGGATTTTTGGAAAAAAAAAGAAGTATTATAGTTAGAGTTATCCAGAATACTCTAACTATTTATAATTATTTTTTAGTGTAAATTCTTAGCTTAATTTTTCAAAATATAGTCTTATAGCATCTATGTAACGATCCATGTAAATTACTGACCCAACAATTTGTTAGAGTCCAAATAAGTGGTCCAAAATGCTTAAACTCAAGTTGTTAATAATTATTTACCTTATATACTTAGAATCACCTATGTAGACTTTTAATGTAGAATGAGACATCACAATTTTTTCACTTTTAAGACTTTGTGCCCTCGTAAGGGTTGAACATTAGAGTCACCACGGCCTAACTCCCGGCGTCTGTTCTCTAGTGACCAAGCACAGTTCTGACCCCATACTCGATCGTGTACACAGGTCGCTTTGATACCATTTGTAACGACCGATGTAAATTACTAACCCAATAACTTGTTGGAGCCCAACCACGTAACCCAAAATGTTTAAACCCAAATTGTTAGTAATAGTTTACATGGTTTCTTATATACACTCGTGTAGAATTTTGATGTGGGATGAAGCATTACAATCTAAATGAAAGTGTTGGATTGGAGATGTTGTTATGGGTATTTGGAAGCCAAATTTTTTACTTCTGCATTTTATATTAACAAGTTTCACCAAACATTGATAGGTGAAGAATTTTTATAAAAAGGTTGGACATAAATTCTACTAAAGGGTAAAATGATAAAAAAAATCATATGATCTATATATTCTTCAAATCATACTCCAAACATTTGCATCTCTATCTGATCCATTTTCACATATGGTGGAAACTCTTTTACAAACTTATAATCAGTTTTGATTATCATTCGTAATTTATAATTTACAGTCCATTTATATATAATAAAAATTAAAATTAGCTCGCAAACACCATCTTAGTGTATATGACAACGTAATAAATATAGTTTACTAATTAGTTGATGTCTTATAAATCAGATCATTTATCTTTATAAAGTCCTCTACCTCTTCGATGGTTGATTATGATCGATTTGATTCTATGACTAATATAAACTTTTCATAAAGTATACTAAAAAAGGTCAATTTAAAAATTTTGTTTTTCTACAAAAAAATTGTAGAATTTACTAATTTCTTGTACTAATAGGGCATGGTAGACCAATTCATAATTCTCCAAGATATTTGATAATATTCTAGAAATTCTATTTTTCAAGTTCTCTAGCATTTCAAACACTTCTAAGACGCCCATGATTTTAACTTATGTCAACATTCTCCAATTAGACTTCTAGTGTCATCTTATCTAGTGGACCATGATATCCATATTAAGATAGAATTAGTTCCACTAGAGTATTATTTTATTGTTTTATAGTTTATCTTGAGCTATTTTTTAAATGGAAAAAACTGTTAATTGGATTCATTTTAGTGAACGAAACTAATTATATATTTCAAAAAAAAAAAAACATACTTCGTACCAGTATATAAATATATGCACAATAATTTAAATCAACCTATGTATTATTTACAAAAAAATAAAATAAAAATGAAAGCAGGCTGCGCTATTGATTGTCATTTTAATGAATGAAAGGGTTAACCAATTTTTTCTCCTTATGTATTATTCCTCTCATTGTTTGGGTCCGGTAAACAAAGATGCCTAGGGGGAGTATTAGGATCAAAGTTGTTAATACCGTATCGTACTAGATGATACGTACTGTATCGTAGCCAAACTCAAAATCTTAAACACGCATACCGTTTTTCGCCAAGTTATTGGCTTGTTTGGGCTGTATCGGCAATATACTGGGTCTCGACCGGTAAAACCTTTTTTTTTTAATTCTTAGTCTTTGGATATCTATACTTCTATACTATATATTATTGTATGGCGGTTTTTCGTGAGAGTCATCCTAAATCCTAATAGCGTCAGGTAACAAAATTTAATTGGTTTGTCATCAAAATTTTAAAATGACACATGTTACTTTCCAACAACAAAGATATTGTATAAATCTTTATTGAATTAAAAATTCAAAACACTTGATATATTTCACATCTAATATTTTATTACCATAATTTTCTCTAACTATCTATATCTATGAGCGCGCGCGCACACAGACACATACTAGCTATGTATCCACATATCTATGTACATGCATATGTATATGTGTGTGTATATATTGTTATATATTTTTTAAAAAAGAATTGTACATAGATTAGTTTTTAAAAAGAAAGTAGAAACATATATATTTTTCTTACCTGGTAAAATTTTTTACGATCATATATTTGCATACCCCTAAGTCTGATTTTCCGAAAAAACTATCACCTCTTCTTTTATACTTCTATTACTTTTCATAAGTATATTTTTATAATAAAAATTCCTAAATGTATATAAGATTATAGTCAAAGTGGATTTGTATAACTACGTAGTATTTACTATTATCAATAAGATTGTGAACTGACGATATCATAATAAGATGTGGGTAGATCAAATTGAGTGAGTTGAGATTTCATTTTAACTAACTCATTCTAGGTAGATTAATATTTTTTACCCATTATGAAATCACCCATCTTTGAAATGGATGAGTTGATTAATATTTTATGTGATTTGTTTTACCTGGTTAAATAGTTTAGTTTTTAAATTAAAGTCAAAGAAATAATTAGGTTGACAAAGATATTTCTCTTAATGATAGATTTATGCAAAAGACGCGTTAGTGTATGTCACGCCCTCAATTTTTAACATAAATAAATAATACATTTGCCATTGTCCCAAAAATACATTGATAATAGAGTAAATCAGAAGAAGTTTGAAATACATTACAAAAGTGGTCACTTCGACCAAAGATCATCATCTCCAAAGCCAAAAAGGAGTTATGTAGTTTACATCGTTTGAACAGAAATAGGTAAGGTACGAGTTACATTACATCTTTTCAAAAATAGTAAATAAAAGATGTTAAGTAAGTCATCCAATGCAGCTTTCAAAAATATGCATGTCGATCCATGCAAGTCAAGCACTTCATGCTATCACTCCAAGGTTGTACCTGAAAAGAAAGAAGGGTTGAGCTCGACAGCCCAGTAGGAAAGTCTACACAAGTATTACATGCATATGACATGATATGACATGTCGCACGAACAATTATATCAACACAAGAAGAGATAGAGTCAACGGAAGTAATACTCAATAGAGAGAACATATAGGTAACTCTTTCATGTACTTTGGTTTCTTAACTCATTCCATTCCAAGTCCACAAATGTCATGCGTCTCGAATGTGTCCGTATCATGCATCAAAGTGTCACCCCTGGCACTCCCGAAGGCATTCCAGTACATTCCTGGCACTCCCGGAGGCATTCCAGTACATCCCTAGCACTCCCGAAGGCATTCTAGTACATTCTTGGCACTCCCGGAGGCATTCCAGTACATTCCTAGCACTCCCTAAGGCATTCTAGTACATTCCTGGCACTCCCGAAGGCATTCCAGTACCTTGTTCACATATGTCATGTGTCTCATAACGTTCGTGTCGTCAAAACATGCACACAAGTCATAAAATTCATCACTTTCATCCATTAGGTTCAATCTCAAAGTGTGTCACATGATTCACTTCTTATGTTCTCATTTATGGCGTGACACAACGCTTAATGCAATCTAAATCGTTAAACAAAAGACAACAATTAATGTCCAAGGAAAGTACGTTTTAGGGTTCACGGGGTTCCAAAGTTGACTAGAGAATACGCCTAATCAAGTGCCAAAACATAGCCCAAAACTAGGGAAAGTTCCAAGGGAAGAGACACCGGTGTACCCCAAAACAAGGCACCGGTGCCCAGCCAAATACCAAGATACAGAGGGCTATTGACACCGGTGTCACCAAAACAAGGCACCGGTGTAAGGTCCAAAGTCTGGAAAGTTTCAAAGGGGGACACCGGTGTCACCAAAACAAGGCACCGGTGTCAAAACACAAAAATCATAAACTGAGATACAGAGAACAAGTGACACCGGTGTAACAAAATCAAGGCACCGGTGTCAAAGCACAAAATCAGAGATACAGAGAGCAGATGACACCGGTGCCACCAAAACAAGGCACCGGTGTAACAGTTACGAACAAGGCAATTTTCAGCAGATTTCAACTCTAAGTTTTAGGGCTTTTCCACTCCACATCAATACATCAAATGACTATCAAATCAAGTTATACGCGCGTAATAGGTGTGAGAAATCCCTACCTCAACTCCCGGGTGCAAGAAACCAAGCTCCAACTTCAAGCTTTAGCTTCCAAATGTTGAAGAAGACCAAATACACCTCCTCCAAGCTAATGGTAGCAAACCAACACCGGATATCACCCAAGGAGGATAGGAATGCGTAGGATCTTTAAGGAATCGAGGTTTGGAGCAAGATTTTCGGATGGATTTTGAGAGAGAGAGAGCAACGTGAGGGAGAGAGAGGGGAAAAATGGGTTTGGCAAAAACATTATGTCTGATATGGACAAATTCCAACACCACCAATTACACTTACACCCCTCAAGTATGACACATGCTACCACAAGCCCCCGAGGTTATCATGTTATATCACATTGACCCCAAATCATGTTTTAACACCAATTTTCACATACTCCACATTAATTATGATTATTAACCCGAACATTAATATAAAAATTTTAAATTTTCCGGGTCTTTACATCCTTCCCTCCTTAAAGAAATTTCGTCCTCGAAATTGTATAAACATAACAACACAAGTTGTGCATCAACAATGCCGAAAGAGAATACCACAATCATGACTCAACAAGTCCATGAAATTAACTAAGTGAAATAAAACGTCACATGCATCAACAATACCAAGTCAAATATCACAATGCAATGACTATCAAGTCCACAACAATCAAGTTCCAACAAATTACACAATCAAGTAGTAAATAAGTGGGGGTATTTCTCCCTAACTTCATCTTCTCGTTCCCAAGTCGACTCTTGCTTGCCTTGATTACTCCACAACACTCGCACTAACGGTATCGTCTTGCCTCGTAATACTTGTTCGCGTGAATCAAGGACACGTATCGGTTCCTCTCCATACGAAGCATCGGCTTCCAACTCAAGTTCGGACCACTCAAGCACGTGCGACGGATCCGGTTCATACTTTCTCAACATCGAAACGTGAAAAATATCGTGTACACCCGACAATCTTGGCGGTAAGGCCAAACGGTATGCAACTTCTCCAATCTTCTCAATAACATCAAACGGCCCAATGTATCGTGGTGAAAGCTTACCTTTCCGCCCAAAACGTGACAAACCCCGTCGCGGTGATACTTTCAAAAACACGTGATCTCCCAACTCGAATGATAATGGGCGACGACGACGATCAGCATAACTCTTCTGTCTACTCTGTGCGGTAAGCAACCTCTGACGGATCAACTTGATCTGTTCAGTTGTCTCCTCTTGTGCTGCCAAAAGTCGTTGGCGAATCGTCCTCATACTCTCGGTGGTCTCTCCAATCAAGTCCGGTCCGACTAAAGTCGTCTCTCCCAATTCGGTCCAACACACGGGTGATCTACACGGCCTCCCATACAGGGCCTCATAAGGTGCCATCTCGATACTGGATTGATAACTATTGTTGTACGCGAACTCGACAAGCGGCAAGTGGTCCTCCCAACCACCACGAAAATCCAAAACATAAGCCCGTAGCATGTCCTCCAAAATCTGAATTGTCCTCTCGGATTGTCCATCTGTCTGAGGGTGATATGCAGTGCTAAATAATAAGTTCGTGCCAAGCGCTGCTTGCAAACTCTGCCAAAAACGAGTAGTAAACCGCGGATCTCTATCTGATACAATGGATACTGGAATCCCATGAAGACGAATGATCTCGCGAATATACAAGCGACTAAGTTTCTCCATTGAATCGGTCACCTGAATCGGTAAGAAATGGGCAGTCTTCGTCAAACGATCAACAATCACCCAAATGGCGTCATGTCCCTCGGCGATTTCGGTAGACCCGAAACAAAATCCATCGTAACATTCTCCCATTTCCACTCAGCTACAGGTAAAGGTTGCAACTCCCCAGCGGGTCGTTGATGCTCGGCCTTTACTTGCTGACATGTAAGACACCTCGCCACAAAATTCACCACGTCCCGTTTCATTCCGGACCACCAAAACTGTCTACGCAAGTCATGGTACATCTTCGTTCCTCCTGGATGAACGGCCAAAGGAGAATGATGAAACTCCCGTAAAATCTCTTCCCGACACGAAATAGGTACAAATAACTTCCCTCGATAGCGTAAACTTCGGTCGGCATGAATCATCCATCCATCTCGTGCATTGCCACTGAAGAACTTCTTACGTAACTCATTCGTTTCCTCATCATGCTGTTGGGCATCACCCACTCGAGTTGATAAAGTGGAATGCACTGTCAAGTTGCACAAAGTTATTCCCTCCCGGGCTTCCTCAAAACACAACGCATAAGGCCCCAAATCTTGAATCGTTTTCCACTCCTGGATCGCCAAACTCGCTAGATGCGTCGGTTTTCTACTCAAAGCGTCCGCCACTACGTTAGCCTTTCCCGGGTGATATTGCAACTCAAAATCATAATCTTCAATGTGCTCCATCCAACGGCGTTGTCTCAAATTCAGCTCTTTCTGGGAGAACAAGTACTTCAAACTCTTGTGGTCAGAAAATACCTCAAACTTCTCACCGTAAAGATAGTGTCGCCAGATCTTCAAGGCAAAAACAACGGCTGCAAGCTCTAAGTCATGCGTAGGATAATTCCTTTCATGAACCTTCAACTGTCGCGATCCATATGCTACTACCCGTCCCATCTGCATCAAAACACATCCAAGTCCTTCCCTTGAGGCATCACAATAAACTGAGTAACCAACTCCCCGTTCCGGAACAATCAAAATTGGCGCGCTAGTCAAACGCTTCTTCAACTCCTGAAAAGCAACCTCACAAGCATCATCCCATACAAAACGTGTCCCCTTGCGTGTCAAACGTGTCATTGGAGTGGCCAAACGAGAAAAGTCTAGGACAAAACGGCGATAGTACCCGGCTAACCCCAAGAAACTGCGAATATCAAAAACACTCTTCGGTCGCGGCCAACTCATCACAGATTCCACCTTTCTTGGATCAACTGATACACCACTCTGTGACACGACGTGCCCCAAAAACTTCACTTCGGATAACCAAAACTCACACTTACTGAGCTTGGCATAAAGACAATGCTCCCTCAAAAGCTCTAGTACAACGGCAAGGTGAGACTGGTGCTCTTCCTCCGTAGGTGAGTAACCCAAAATGTCATCCACAAAAATCACCACAAACCGATCAAGGTACTTACGAAAAATACGATTCATGAGGTCCATGAATGTAGTTGGTGCGTTCGTCAACCCAAAAGACATAACCACAAACTCGTAGTGTCCATAGCGCGTACGAAAAGCAGTTTTGGCAATGTCTTCCTTCCGAACCCTCAACTGATGATAGCCTGATCTCAAGTCGATTTTCGAAAAGCATGTCGCACCTCGAAGTTGGTCAAACAAATCATCAATCCTCGGCATCGGATACTTGTTCTTCACGGTAACACGATTAAGCTTACGATAATCGATGCACAATCTCAATGATCCATCCTTCTTCTGCGCAAACAAGGCTGGCGCTCCCCACGGCGATGTACTAGGGCGAATAAATTCTAAATCTTGCAACTCCTGTAACTGTGTCTTTAACTCCTTCAATTCGGCTGGTGCAAAACGATAAGGTGGCATCGAAATCGGGGCGGTACCAGGAAGTAAGTCAATTGCAAACTCAACCTCTCTCTCAGGAGGTAAACCAGGCAACTCAGCTGGAAATACATCCGGAAAATCACGGACCACTAAAGGTAACTCTCCACGTGCGGACACATCCTCATCCAAAGTCAAACTCGCCAACAAAGCATAAATAGACTCTCGCTCTCGAGATCCCCACAAATAAGACTCCAATGGTTCTCGACGCTCTCCAAGGAACTCAAAACAACCTCCATCAGGTGAACAAATGCGAACTCGGCGTTTAAAGCAGTCGATGGTGGCATGAAAAGTAGATAGCCAATCCATACCCAGAATAACATCAAATCCCGACATGTCCAAAACGATGAAGTCGAAGGTGAAACGACGGTCGAGGATGACAAGCTCACAAGCTCTACAAATGCGACGAAGTGAAGACCTACCTCCAAGAGGAGTCTCAACGAACAAAGGTGACTCAAGACTGTCGGTCTCTAATTCCAAGGCACACACAAATGATGCAGCAAAGAAAGAATGCGATGCTCCAGAATCAAATAAAACTCGAGCAAAAGAGTTAAACAATAAGAATGTACCCCTCACAACTAAAGCCTCTGGAGTCTGTGAGGAAGAAGGAGCAGCAGCAGGCATGACATTGAAAACTCTTCCTTGGGTATGCTGAGCCTGCGCATAGCCACCTCGTTGCCCTGAACCCGACGTAGGTGCCGACGAACTCACACCCCTACCAACATGGGAACCCTGAACTAAAGTAGTTTGATGAAAGTGGGGCTGATGCTGCCTCTGAGTACCCCTAAATTGCTGTTGTTGCTGCCCACGGCCTTGTCCTGACTGCGGAACGGAACCTGCTTCACTACGTGCACCCGTCCCCTGGGGGCAATTTCTAGCCACATGACCCGGTTGGCCACAAGAGTAACAAGCCCTCGGCTGCATCGTACACTGATTACGAACATGGCCTGGTTGGTTGCACCGATGACACACAACAGGTGGTCTCGAGGTGTTACTCCTAGAATCGGAGAAAGTAGGTGGCCTAAGATTAGAGTGGCTCTGTGGAGATTGGAATTGATCTCTATGTCGCTTGCGCCCCTGACTCCCGAAGCTCCCTGAAGATGACGAATTTTGCACAACACCTGACTGTCTCGGTTCCCAAACTCTAGAACCACGTTGTGCCTCTCTAGGCAACTCCACACTCCTAGCACACTCAATAATCTCTTCAAAATTCATCTTGTGCTGGCTCACAACAAGCCTCCTCACAGAAGAGTGAAGGCCCCTCTCAAATCGACGGCATTTGCGATCTTCCGAACTCACTAACTCTGGTGCAAAAAGGCACAAGTTCTGAAATTTCGCAGCATACTCGGACACCGTCATATTTCCTTGCTCTAGCCTCTCAAACTGGATACGCAATTGCTCGCGATAGGATTTCGGAAAATATCGGTTCTCAAAAAGAACCTCAAATTCAGCCCAAGTCATGTCGTCAACATCCGGCTCATCAACTCTTGCCACATGTCTAGCGGCCCTTCGCGCATCCTTCCTTACTTCAAGGATAGACTCCCACCATTCGTTTGCTTCCCCCACCAATTGACATGCCATAATCGAAACTCGAAGGTCATCCTCCACTATTCTCAAAGCCTTGAATAGCTTACGGATTTCGGAAAGCCAATGACTAGCCGCGAGAAAATCATCACCCTCTCCGCTGAATTGAGGAGGGTTAAGACGGCGGAACTCTCTCATTGCATCAATGGCTCGATCTCTAGGATGGACACTAGCAGCCTGATTCAGTCTATTTGCCTCGGCTAACGCCGCCACAAACTCTCTTGCGAACGCGCTCGGAGCGGCCGGCGGTTCAACATTCTGTTCCACTTCTTCGTGAACTTCCTCTGCCCGCGGAACATCTCTCTGTTGACTCACAACATCTTCCAACGGTCTCTCACGGTAACGGCCTCGGCCTCGGCCTCGAGGTCCACCCAACCTCACTCCACGTCGCGGAGGCATAATTCTACAACAATAAAAACAATACTACCAATATCAAACAACCATTGCCATCACAAGGCCAATGTCCAATAGGAATCCCTAACAGAAGGGTCAACATCCACATATCATCATACTAACATGGTACGCAATGCCAATGCATGTTATGCACACAAGCACACACAAGTCATGTTCAAATGCAACGAGTTTTGAACCCAATGAGACTAAAAGTCTCCCCACGGTCTCTAGGTATTCAATCCTAGGGCTCTGATACCAAGTTGTCACGCCCTCAATTTTTAACATAAATAAATAATATATTTGCCATTGATAAAGACTCACAATCTCACCAAATTTCCCAAAAATACATTGATAATAGAGTAAATCAGAAGAAGTTTGAAATACATTACAAAAGTGGTCACTTCGACCAAAGATCATCATCTCCAAAGCCAAAAAGGAGTTATGTAGTTTACATCGTTTGAACAGAAATAGGTAAGGTACGAGTTACATTACATCTTTTCAAAAATAGTAAATAAAAGATGTTAAGTAAGTCATCCAATGCAGCTTTCAAAAATATGCATGTCGATCCATGCAAGCCAAGCACTTCATGCTATCACTCCAAGGTTGTACCTGAAAAGAAAGAAGGGTTGAGCTCGACAGCCCAGTAGGAAAGTCTACACAAGTATTACATGCAGATGACATGATATGACATGTCGCACGAACAATTATATCAACACAAGAAGAGATAGAGTCAACGGAAGTAATACTCAATAGAGAGAACATATAGGTAACTCTTTCATGTACTTTGGTTTCTTAACTCATTCCATTCCAAGTCCACAAATGTCATGCGTCTCCAATGTGTCCGTATCATGCATCAAAGTGTCACCCCTGGCACTCCCGAAGGCATTCCAGTACATTCCTGGCACTCCCGAAGGCATTCCAGTACATCCCTAGCACTCCCGAAGGCATTCTAGTACATTCTTGGCACTCCCGGAGGCATTCCAGTACATTCCTAGCACTCCCTAAGGCATTCTAGTACATTCCTGGCACTCCCGAAGGCATTCCAGTACCTTGTTCACATATGTCATGTGTCTCATAACGTTCGTGTCGTCAAAACATGCACACAAGTCATAAAATTCATCACTTTCATCCATTAGGTTCAATCTCAAAGTGTGTCACATGATTCACTTCTTATGTTCTCATTTATGGCGTGACACAACGCTTAACGCAATCTAAATCGTTAAACAAAAGACAACAATTAATGTCCAAGGAAAGTACGTTTTAGGGTTCACGAGGTTCCAAAGTTGACTAGAGAATACGCCTAATCAAGTGCCAAAACATAGCCCAAAACTAGGGAAAGTTCCAAGGGAAGAGACACCGGTGTACCCCAAAACAAGGCACCGGTGCCCAGTCAAATACTAAGATACAGAGGGCTATTGACACCGGTGTCACCAAAACAAGGCACCGGTGTCAAAACACAAAAATCATAAACTGAGATACAGAGAACAAGTGACACCGGTGTAACAAAATCAAGGCACCGGTGTCAAAGCACAAAATCAGAGATACAGAGAGCAGATGACACCGGTGCCACCAAAACAAGGCACCGGTGTAACAATTACGAACAAGGCAATTTTCAGCAGATTTCAACTCTAAGTTTTAGGGCTTTTCCACTCCACATCAATACATCAAATGACTATCAAATCAAGTTATACGCGCGTAATAGGTGTGAGAAATCCCTACCTCAACTCCCGGGTGCAAGAAACCAAGCTCCAACTTCAAGCTTTAGCTTCCAAATGTTGAAGAAGACCAAATACACCTCCTCCAAGCTAATGGTAGCAAACCAACACCGGATATCACCCAAGGAGGATAGGAATGCGTAGGATCTTTAAGGAATCGAGGTTTGGAGCAAGATTTTCGGATGGGTTTTGAGAGAGAGAGAGCAACGTGAGGGAGAGAGAGGAGAAAAATGGGTTTGGCAAAAACATTATGTCTGATATGGACAAATTCCAACACCACCAATTACACTTACACCCCTCAAGTATGACACATGCTACCACAAGCCCCCGAGGTTATCATGTTATATCACATTGACCCCAAATCATGTTTTAACACCAATTTTCACATACTCCACATTAATTATGATTATTAACCCGAACATTAATATAAAAATTTTAAATTTTCCGGGTCTTTACAGTGTATCATCAACTCTTTTGTATATATATGTTGAAGGTATCCTTCACATTATCAGAAAAACAAATACATCAAATTTAGACAAAAAGAATTTATTTTTATTCGCATATCCATGTATTTTATTTGATTTCTAACTTTGTACATATTTTTTTCCTCAATGAAGCTAGTTGTAAAAGTATAATCATTTGAAAAAGAAAAAAGAAAAAAGAAAAAATTAAATTATTAATTAGTGTTCGTTATGCTTATTTTTTTTTTCCCTTTTTAATTGTTAAAATTTTGATTTGGGAATACGATCTGACAATTATGAGCAGTGAATACTAAATTAAGATATAAAGCAAAATTAATTTAAAAAACAGTAATTTAGAAGTTTTACGACACTCTAGAGAGATCTTATTGAAATAATTTAGCCACATAGCCAATCCCAATTAATCAAACATAATGCTCGATCTAGTTTGATTTTAAATTTTGAATCCAGTAGATTAATATTTTTATGCATTTTTTTATAACTTTCACATGATGTAGGATTTTGAAAAGTTGTTTGATTTAAGTCTCTTTTTAGATGATCGATTTGTCTTAACTTTTCTTTTAAATTTTTTTATCATCATTTAAATTTTTTGTATCTTTTTGTGTTGCATTAATTTATTGTGAATTATTCTAAAAAAATATAAATCAAAATTTAAAAAAGAAAAAAATAATTCGAAAAACTCTGTGTTTTGAATTATTTTTGTCTTTAGTTAATATTTCTAGATTTTACTTTTGAGATAAAAAATAAAAGTTAAACAAAATTCAAGTATATGTACGCGTTAGTACGGATTTTATAGGTTTTTTTTTTTTTTTTTTTTTATATCATGACAGATGCTTCTTTAGTTTTTTTCAGTTATATGCTTTTATTTATTATTATTGATTTTAATATTAATTGATTCTACTTAATTATTTTTGTCTTCATATATGATTATCACTAGGGGTGCTCACGGTCCGGATTGGTCCGGATTGGCATGAATCCAATCCTAATCCGCGAGTCACGGTTTTTTGAAAATGCAATCCGTGTCCGATCCAAAAGTCTCACGGTTCGGTTCCAATCCGAACCGCGAGTCACGGATCGGTTCCGGATTAATCCGCGGATTTTCAATTTATTCGGAAACAAACAAAGGTAGTAGCCAGTAAGGCACGCACGTACCAAATGCACTAACTAGAAAACTTATATTACAACAAAGGCAGATAGTTATAACTTATAAACACAAATAAAACAACAAAGGCAGCAAGCATATTGTTACTTCCAAACTTCCACACTTCCAGATCACTCACAATGGTTACTTCCAGTGCAGTAACAAACAGAGGCAGTCACAAATGAACAATATTTGGTTACTGAAGTTGGAGATTATATATACTACCATTTATAACACTTTGCCCCCTGGAGTTTATACAGAGAACAATATAACCCATTAAGTCATTAACAATATCTATATAGTATATAACTATAAAAGTGATAAAAAATATATATATATATATATATAAATTATAAAATTATATATATATATATATTTATTTATTTTTTAAAAAAATTATATATAATAAAAATCTCACGGTCCGGATCGGTTAATCCACGGTTTCAAAATCAAAATCCGTGTCCGATCCAAAAGTCACGGTTTTTTATTTTTTGAATCCGTGTCCGGACCATTAATCCACGGTTAAAATCCAAAAGGTACGGATCGGTTCGGTCCGGACCGGATTCAAGGTTCACTGGTTTTTTTGAGCAGCCCTAATTATCACCCGTGCAAGCACGAGTTTGATGTCAGTTTTAAAATAATTACACGCAAATTATGTCTGAATATGTAATTCCACCTTTGGATTTTATGTTGGCCAGTTGCCCTAACAAGAGGCAGAGATACTACGAAGAGTGAAGTCGATTAAAATTCGTTCGAAGCAAAGTTGTTTGTCCGATTCCATTTTTCGATTGAAATCGGTTCTTCGTATTATTTGACTGGATTAGCAATCTGTTGAAATCGATTGAAGAGGTCGCAACTTAAGAGGCCGTTGTTCGTTCGATTTGATCTGAACCGAGGTGTGTATCCATTGTTCGTTGTTCGTCCAATTTTTTCGTCCGATTTGAACTTCGTTGTTCGATCAGAGGCGTGTATCCATTTTTATGAACTTTTTTTTGAACTTCGTTGCATATCCGATCAACATGATGCTATTTAAGCCTGATCTTTCTGCTGTTGGTTATCCGATTTGATCTTCCTGCTGTTGTATGAAATTTCTGAAAAATTTAAAAAGGTACTATCCATTTTTTTGTGTATTGGGGCTTTGAAAAAGTAGTTTCTGCTTTGCATTTGAGAAAAGCTTGATATTTTTCGTTAGAAAATATTATTTGGAAAATTTATATTTTTTAGCCACAAATTTAAAACGGTACGCCGAACCTCCTCGGGAAGCATAAAAAACAGTTGTCTCAACTTCCCCTGATACAACCCTCACAAGATACACCACCAGACGTCACCCATAAACTACCAACAGAAGAATATTCCTAAACCGATTCTGTTAAAGATTTCTGTTATTTAGCTAGAAGTAGTTAGAATTTGTTAAGTTGTTATTTGAGAGGGAAAATCTGTTAGATCTAAGAGTAGTATAAAAAGGGGAAGGAGGGAGATGTAAAGGGGAGGAAAATCAGTACCTGAAACTCTGAAATCAGTTGTAAATTGGAACGTGGGTTTCCTGCAACTCTTTGCTGTTGATTTTCTTGTTCAAACTGCAAATTCGTATCAGTGGTATCAGAGCACTCTGTCCTCGGAATTTCTCTTAGCAGCCATGGATACACGATCACAAGAACAACGAAGGAACGAAGAAACCCTGAAGCAACTTAAGGACAGCACTGACAACTCAATCAAGGAACTCAAGGACCTGATCATAGCAATGAGCGTTAAATATGACCAGATTGCAGCCAAAACCCTCGGTAATGGAGCAGAGGCATCCGAACACTCCAACACACCCCCAGGAAACGGATCACACTCTTCAACCACGACTCAGGCGCGGTATGCAAAAATCGATTTCCCAAGGTTCCAAGGCGATGACCCCTCTGGATGGGTCTACAAGTGTGAAAGGTTTTTTGAATTTAATCAAATAGAGGAAGTGATGAAGGTAAAACTAGCTGTAATGCATCTGGATGAGAAGACAATCCAATGGTTTCGATGGTTCGAAAAGGCCCAAAGAGATCTGAATTGGCATGCATTTGTTACTGGCCTAACCGCACGGTTTGGTCCGAATGTATTTGAAGACGCCATAGGGGAGCTGACCAAACTCACCCAACTCACCTCTGTTAAAGCTTACCAGGAGAGGTTTGAAGAATTAGCCAATAGAACTACGGGTTTAACTCAAGAATTCTTTGTGAGTTGCTTCGTAAGTGGGTTAAGGGAGGATATAAAAGCTGGAGTGCAGATGTTCTCACCTCAGGATATCTCACAAGCCATGGGACTTGCTCGACTTCAGGAGGAAAGTATAGAAGCCATAAACAGGAGGTCTAAGTTTTCTGGCAAAACCACAAGCAGTTGGGGACCGGCACCCAATCTGACATTACCACGGGTTTCTCCCACTGTGGGAGTAAGAACTGACCCTAAGACACTACAGCCCCCTATCAGGGAACAGTATGGAGCCGCAGATCAAGTAGTACTTTGGTTTTCTTGCCTACTGCCAAACTTGTCTGGGAACCAATATCCTGAATCAACGTAATTCAAACCAGTTTCCAATCAAAAAACTCACCCAAAGGGAAATGGAAGCCCGGAAAGAGAAGGGTCTGTGTTTTAATTGTGACGAGAGATACGTAAGAGGACATCGATGCCAGAAAAGACAGTTGTTCCTAATCATAGGGGATGATGAAGATGAGGAAATCGAACCAAACTCACAGGAAATGGCAGAGGGGGAATTGGAAGAAGTCCAGATTTCAGTGCATGCTTTGATGGGGAGTAACTCTTTTAGGACAATGAGGTTGGAAGGAAACGTCAAGGGCAGGATCATCACCGTACTAGTCAATTCGGGCAGCACCCATAATTTCATTGAGCCAGGAGTGGCCAAGTTTTCGGGTTACAAGGTGGAACCAACTGCAGACCTCTCGGTAGCAGTAGCAGACGGAACCAGACTGTGTAGTAGAGCCGTTTGCAAGGCGTTTAACTGGAAGATGCAAGGAGTGC
The DNA here is from genome assembly GCA_019985065.2 of Arctostaphylos glauca. Classification (NCBI taxonomy): domain Eukaryota; kingdom Viridiplantae; phylum Streptophyta; class Magnoliopsida; order Ericales; family Ericaceae; genus Arctostaphylos; species Arctostaphylos glauca. The sequence goes on from JAHSPW020000001.1 coordinate 36,541,465, forward strand.
AGTGCTGTGCTGAGGTCAGACTACTTCCTATAGGGGGATGCGACATGGTGTTGGGCATTCAATGGCTTACTACATTAGGACCAATATTATGGGATTTTAAGAACCTCAAAATGGAGTTCAATCTGCATGGAAATCCTATAACCCTGCAAGGAAATGCCCAGGTGAGAGTCACCCAAGCCACTCCCCGACAGATGAGCAAGACTCTACAGCAAGTCCATCATGGCGCCATCGCACAACTTAACTGCCTAACGGTTGAACAAGGCGATCCAGAGGTACATGATGCTATTCAAGCTATTCTTCAATCATTTAAAGATATATTTGATGAACCTAAGACCCTGCCCCCTCCCAGGACAGCTGACCATAAGATACCTCTTAAAAAAGGCACTGAACTAGTGCATGTGAAACCGTATAGGTACCCCTACATTCAAAAAAATGAGATAGAGAAACTAGTGAAAGAAATGCTCCTCACAGCCCACAGGAATTATACGGCCTAGTGTTAGTCCTTTCTCATCCCCCGTCTTGTTAGTAAAAAAGAAGGATAACTCGTGGCGAATGTGTGTTGATTATAGAGAATTAAACAAGCATACCATAAAGGACAAATTTCCCATTCCTATAATTGACGAGCTACTGGACGAATTGCATGGAGCTGCTGTTTTCTCCAAATTGGACCTTAGGGCCGGGTATCATCAAATCAGGGTACACTACTCTGATGTGGAAAAGATTGCGTTTAGAACTCATGAAGGACATTATGAATTCCTCGTCATGCCATTCGGCTTAACCAATGCTCCCTCCACCTTCCAAGGGTTGATGAACACTATCTTTAAGCCTTTCTTGAGAAAATTTGTCCTAGTATTCTTTGATGACATCCTAATATACAGCCCAACTTGGGACAACCACCTAGAACACTTGACAACTACGTTCTCTATCCTAAGAGCCCATCAGCTTTATGTAAAAAGGTCCAAATGCGTTTTTGGTCAAAAAAGTCTGGAATATTTAGGTCATATCATTTCAGATAAGGGAGTGTTGGCTGACCCTGTTAAGCTAGAGGCAATGAAAAGATGGCCCACACCTAAATCCATCAAGTTACTTAGGGGATTTTTGGGGTTAACAGGATATTACCGAAGATTTATCAAGGATTATGACAAAATCAGTCAACCATTGACCAAACTCCTTAAAAAAGACGCCTTCGTTTGGGATGAAGCGGCTGACCAGGCGTTCCAACAACTTAAAATTGCTATGGTTTCTACTCCTGTGCTAGCCTTACCAAATTACTCTAAAGAATTTGTGATAGAATGTGATGCATCAGGGGTGGGTATAGGGGCTGTTTTAATGCAGGAAGGTCACCCAATAGCATATATCAGCAAAGCTTTAGCTCCTAAACACTTGGGGTTGTCAGCCTACGAGAAAGAGTTACTGGCCTTGGTCTACGCTGTACAAAAGTGGAACCATTACTTGCTGGGAAGACATTTCAAAATCAGAACCGACCACCTAAGTCTAAAATACTTGCTGGACCAACGAATTACCACACTGATGCAACAGAAATGGCTCACAAAACTACTGGGATTCGACTATGAAATTGCTTACAAGGCTGGTCATGCAAACCAAGTGGCAGATGCGCTATCAAGACAAGAGGGAGAGAACCCAGCAATAATCAGTGCTCTGTCCACCGTCCAAACTAATTGGTTGCGGGCTTTGCAACAATCTTGGCTTACAGATCCTAAACTACAAGCCATTACCCACGAGTTATCCCTTGAACCAACCTCTCACCCACACTACCTTTGGCAACACGACCTCCTAACGTATAAAGGAAAACTGGTAGTGGGAGCAACAGGCGACACGAGGGACCTGATTTTGCAAGAACTACACTCAGGGCCGCTGGGAGGACATTCGGGATTAGAAAGAACCTACAAACGGGTGAAACACTCATTCTATTGGAAGGGAATGAAAAGGGATATTCGCAATTTTGTGGCAGAATGTGATACATGTCAGAGAAATAAAAACGAGACTGTGGCAAACCCGGGACTACTACAGCCCCTTCCAATCCCAGAAAGAGTGTGGTCAGATATCTCAATGGATTTCATAGAAGGATTACCCAACTCCCAAAACAAAACAGTCATTTTCGTAGTGGTTGACAGATTATCCAAGTACGCCCACTTCATGGCCCTGCGCCATCCCTACACAGCCTTGGAAGTGGCCCAAACATTCCTGGATAATGTGTTTAAACTCCATGGAATGCCCACTTCTATTGTCTCCGATAGAGACGTGGTATTTACTAGCTCTTTTTGGAAGGAACTTTTTCGACTCCAGGGCACAACCCTTTGCCTAAGTACTGCGTACCATCCTCAATCCAATGGCCAGACCGAGGTGGTTAATAGGTGCTTGGAAACTTATTTGAGGTGTGTGGCGGGTGATAGGCCAAAAGCTTGGGTACAATGGCTATCCCTGGCTGAATGGTGGTATAACACCACTTACCACTCCTCTACAAAGCTCACTCCCTATCAAATTGTGTATGGACAAGTTCCCCCCTCACATATTCAATATATTCCGGGATCCACCACCGTAGCAGCAGTAGACCAGTGGGGGCTCAATAGGGAATCCACCTTGCGGCTGATTAAGGAGAATCTAACTCAGGCTCAACACCGTATGAAACAGATGGCAGACAAGCACAGATCGGAGAGGGAATTTCAGGTGGATGATTGGGTCTTCCTAAAACTTCAGCCTTACAGACAGACCACGGCCCACTTTAGGGCTAATCAGAAGCTCGCACCACGGTTTTTTGGGCCTTATCAAATACTACAGAGGGTGGGTCCTGTGGCTTACAAATTGGCCTTACCCCCTACATCCCAAATCCACCCTGTTTTCCATGTCTCTCTTCTCAAAAAGAAGCTGGGTTCTACCATCCGTTCCCACCCCACACTCCCATCCGTCTCCGACGCTGGCATTGTGGCCCCTCAACCGAAGATCATCTTGGATAGACGATTGGTCAAGTACAAAGGCCGTCCAGTAACTCAAGTACTTGTGCAATGGGAAGGTTCGTTTGCGGAGGATGCTACTTGGGAATACTACTCCAAACTGAAGGACAAATTCCCCACAATTGTACCTTGAGGTCAAGGTTTCATCTAAGGGGGAGGGAATGATACAACCCTCACAAGATACACCACCAGACGTCACCCATAAACTACCAACAGAAGAATATTCCTAAAACCGATTCTGTTAAAGATTTCTGTTATTTAGCTAGAAGTAGTTAGAATTTGTTAAGTTGTTATTTGAGAGGGAAAATCTGTTAGATCTAAGAGTAGTATAAAAAGGGGAAGGAGGGAGATGTAAAGGGGAGGAAAATCAGTACCTGAAACTCTGAAATCAGTTGTGAATTGGAACGAGGGTTTCCTGCAACTCTTTGCTGTTGATTTTCTTGTTCAAACTGCAAATTCGTATCATCCCCATTTGATTTTACTGTACAGTTAGCTTTTGTTTTGTCTAGATTATATGTAGTGTGGACTTGTGGTGGAGTGTGGGTATTGTCTCACGGCCTAAGATGGTAAATGAGTGGAAATAAATATGAACCCAGTTGCTTTGGGTTACTTACCTGGTGTTCATGGTTATAATTCCCAATGAGTGGGACCATATAGCTGCAATTTCTAGCTCCGTGCCATTTTCTTCTTGCTTGATTCAAAACGAAAAAAAGAGACCGTCAATATGGATACATCGCAAGTTCATATGGCCATTCAAAATTTAAAAAGGCCTTCAAATTTCTGTTATTGGAATTGCAAGTAGTTATAGCCTTTAGTCAGCCGTAATTAAATCCATTTTTCAAGACTTTTACTTCGCAGAGGAAATGGGATGCTATTTTAAAATTTCTTGTATTTGGGCAGCTCCAGAAACAATATAATATGTGATAATTATCCAGCATTCTGGCCTTTGGAATAAATTCAGGGAATTAGTATTATGAATGCTGACAAGTTGCCTAAGTGCATTTCTGGGCATGGTTTTCTTATAGAAGCAATATCACCAGCAAAGCTGGAACTTTTGCGTCAATATCTGGTTTTTATCTAGTTCATTTCAAATTTTAACAGAGATGTGCGTGCACATAAGTATTGTGGCTCTGCTTCTCTTCTGCTTAATCATTCTTCCATCTCAATCACAATCTTGTGATGCTTTACAGAAATAAGCCTTGAAGAATCTAGTTTTCTCTTATGGGAACTGAAGTGCCAAATGATCCACTCAAAGGAATGACCTGGAAAAATATCGGTAGTTCTGCTGCCGATAATAAGCCTAGTGCGGGGCCAGTGGTAAAGAAACGACTCCCAAGAAGGATTAGGCAAATTCCAGATTGCTATTTTATTCCACGGCAATCAATACCCTCGGCCATTGCTTTTTACGGGGCATGGATTGCTGGTGGAATTGGTGCGGGGATGCTGCTTGAGATCTGGATAAACAAGAAGGTCAAAGGTGTGCCCTCCATTACCATCTATTATTAGTGGTTTTAAGTTTTGATTGAACCCCAAGACATCTGCTGTCCTATAATCACTATGAAACAACTGATTAATAATTAATTACTCTGGAGAGCTAAGCAGTTGTTGGTTGCCTATTAAAGCACTTGGCAGTTTGATATCGGATGTTGCTCATGTTAATGGTCGAGGAGTAAGACAACAGGCTGCGTTTACAGAAAATGATCATCCATAAATATCTCTAACCATGATATTTTAGGAGGATTTTGTTTTTGTCATCAAGTATGGGTTATTACTTACTCTAGTTGCTGACAAAAGTCTATTTTTCAGCTTGTTAAAATATTATATTATTATTGAAATCTATGGTCAATATTGATATGGCGTACATATGGGTGACATAATCTCGTAGAGATTTCTTGTGCTGTCCGTTTACTGAGGTGAACATGAAAGAGGTGAATATAGGGACCTCATGTTCTTGCACAAATCTAGTCTACGTTTTGCTTGTGGTTAGAGGAGTTTTAATCCAGCTTAATTCTTTATTTGCAGACTTTGAAGTATCAATTAGCATTTTTCCTAACTGTTTTTTCTTCCGTGCAGAGGATGGTGGTGTCATCTGGGAGTTTGACAAATAAATCGTGGAATGGGCATCCTTCCTAATCCGTTGCTTTCAGTTCAGATCACAGTTTAGGTGTTGCTAGAGGCAAATGCATTTCGTTTGCAGCTTTCTTCTCTGATTAGCTTCCATTTGTTGGCTGGGAAACATACACAACTCCTATTTCTAGTACTTTGAATTTTGTTCGAGATGTGTGAGTTCTTTTGCTTTGCCAATAGTATTTGAGTAGGACTTATTTCCAGTTTCAAAAGTGGCACTTTGGCGAGTAAAATAGTTTTGCCAAAGTTAGCTGGTTTGGCATAAGAAATGCTATACTTTTTGATGACATACGAAATGCTGCTACTTGGGCTTTTGCCTTTTCATTTGTAATGAAAAATTGATCTTCAAAGTAGACCTGGAACTCCTGCAATCACCAACAAGGAATTAATGTTGGGAGTTAGGGATTGTCTAAAAATTATTACGACTATGTTTGTTGAGAGGGAATTAATGTGATAATAGCGGATGACAGAGTTAGGAGAAGATTGGACTATAAAAGTTGCCACTTCCAATGGGTTTGCAGATCTCCTCATTTCAGGCATTCATATTCTAGGTGGAAATTTCGATTCTCGAAAGATGCAACTAAACACTTGATCAAGGTGTCGCAAGATTTATAGTCTAATCACTAATGTCTCTTGTTAGATGAAAAAGTCTTAAGGACACACATGTGTCCTTAGCCGTTAGATGTACGTGAGGCCCTCAACCTATTAAGGGTCTCACGTACATCTAACAGTTCGTGACATAGATATGCCCGGACACGGGACACAGCTGTGTCTGAATGTGTACGGATACATCTGTGTTCTTAGCATTATTCTTGTTAGGTTGGGCATCAAACATGGCTGTAGTGTTTGTATGATTCATGATATGATCAGAAAATTCTTGTACCACTTGATGATGCAAGTGGAACAACGTAATAGGCTTTTGTTTATTTCTTTTAGATCACTACTAGATTTCTGCAGGACTATTGAATGTAAATGCGGTCAAATCTCCTCCAGATGAAATCACACCTTATACCTTTAACGCGTGCATGAATTCATTCACATTTTTTTTGGATCAACATTCCTGGTGTATTATGTAATACTCTCGACAAATCTAGTAGAAACATAATTTTCGAGTGAAATATCAGCACATATATATATTTGTTGGGTAGTTGGGAGATAATGAATGACCTGTATAGTGTGTGTTGTGATAAAATACTGAAATTGAGGTTCTTGTACAGGCAAATAGCATATGGAGATGGATTAATAGAGAGAAACACATGTAGAAAATCTGGTGTGGTCTCAAAATCAACAAAAAGTCAACTGGCTTACCATCCCAGGCATTGGGATCAAGGTTTTTTTATGTTCATAAACTAACAGCCAAAACCTTGAGATCGAGGAATTCTTATACAACTGTACTTTAAAAGAATTCTTCCCGATAACATAGTCAAACCCCATCTTTGCCATGTGTTCATCAATCCTTTTTTTTTCTTCTTTTTTTTTTTTAAATTTGGTTACAGTAATTATCAACTCCACCAGTTAGTTTTTTTTCCCTTCTAATGTATTTCATAAAAAGTATATATTTGAAATTTGAGCATTGGAACTTGTTAAGTAAGCCCTTTGTAGTGTGTGTATAGTGCAGACAAGATAACGTAGTTTTGTTTTCTTTTTTATTCCATGTATTCTTATAATAATTAGCGTGATAAGTGAAAACAACGTAGTTTCGAAGACAACGCAGATATAACTACGTTATTTTTCTTGTACTACACGCGCACTACAGAAAACTGCACTATAATTTTCTCAATTTGATCTAGAAATATGAACGTTGAATAGTATTGAAGTCATCTATTGCCAAAGTCATTACTTATCTATTCGATGATGGTAACCTGTTATCTGTTCGATAATGGTTTTGCTTCTTTTTGGTCGATAAAACCGCATTATTGGGTGTCAATTCGAATAAGGAATCTATCATTTTCATGCATATTGGTCTATTACGTGGATTAGTGCTAAATCGAACTTGTTTTGAGTCTGTTTATTTAATCCAATTCCTGCCTGATATTAAAACCACGTGTGTAAGTAAATGAGTTGAAAAATTACGACTCTTCGGTGAGAAGAAGCGATGTCCAAAAAGTCTCCTTGATAATTTATTTAGTATGGAAAGTTTGGATTCGTAAATATTAGACAAAAAGTTATGGGACTACTTCAAGCAACCACGACCTAACACCAAATTCCATTATCATTTTTGTAATAATTTATTTCATATTGTACCGGTCACCTAGCGGTATTAGCTCATCAGTTGTATAGTTTCAACTTGTTCTGGCGTGTCTCAGTCAGTACCGTCCCGCAACAGACACTTTTTTTTTAATTTATATTTTATAATTTTTAAATAATTAGATATAGATTGAGACTAAAATCGTCTCTTTTTATGTTTGGTGATTTGTTTTGGGAATTTTACGGATTAGTGGTACTGACCCAAAATAATCCCCACATTCATGGTGCCGAGTTTCAAAATTACGAATATAATGGTAAGTACAAATTTTTTTTTTTTACGAAAACATAGTGAACATAAGGGTCCCCTGATCGGTCAAGACTTGCACCCTTGAGTGAACAAATTTGAATCCTCGAACAAACGACTTGCATCTTGAAACAGATTGACTTGCACCCTGAGATTTCTGACTGGACAAGACTTGCACCATTGGGTGCACTGAGTTGCACACTTGAATAAAATGACTTGCGCTTTGAAGATTTTTGACTTGTACCCTGGGGTTCGTGACTGGCCAAGACTTGCACCCTAAAATTTTCTAACCAGTCATAGTTATTTCGAAACAGTGAATCGTGAAAGTGAGAATTATTTTTGGTAATTTTCCCATTTGTTTTTAAGTTATTAGTTGTTATTTTATATGTTCAACATGATTTTTGTTAAAAAATATTATTTAAAAATATATATTAATTTTAACGAAAAATTTAAAACGGTACGACGGTATACACTGGTATCAATACGTATCGTACCAATAAAAAAAAACTATACTCACACCAATACGAGATTGATAAGTTTAATTATAGCTGCTCGAAAATTGAGTACAATATCTCATGAATATCATATCGAAAATGACGGCAGAGACAGAACAAAGATTTAAATTCGGGACAGTAAAATTAAAATAAGTCAACCACACCAAGTAAAATAATAAAGTTTAATACACAGGAAAAATACACGTGCTCATTAGAGCCAAAAAAGTCCACATTTTAGTAATCCATAGGACAAAAAATTTCAACGTTCCAGTACTAAAAGTGAAACTCAAAGTATTTTGAATTCTAAAAATTGTCTTATGAACCAAATTTCGGAGTAATTTCCTTTTCAATCCATTTAAGTGAATTGTCCAAGAGAAAGTCATCTTTTATTTTGTTCCCAAGTTTATAATTTTGAATAACTTGCATAAATAAAAATAATAATCCTAGCATGTATCATCGAAATGTGTTTTACGGGCTTGAGTCAATTAATTTCATTGAGCGAAAGAACAATTTGGGTGGTCTACCACCCTCCTGAATGGTTGACTGTTATAGCGACTGTCTCAATCTCTCATATTTAGACTGCCTTAAAAGAATTTTAATTTCGAAAGCGCCTCGAATGCAGAAAAACAATTGAGAGGTCTACACAGGCAAAAGAAAAAAATGGTAAAAAAGGAAGTGCAAGTTAGATATTATTCAAAATATGGGATGCTATTAGTTGAAATGGAAGCATATTCCATCATACTAGTAGCTGTAGTTGGGTACAAAGAAGAAGAAGAAGAAGAAGAAACATGAACAGTTAGTGAAGAGGAGGGAGTTGGTGGCAGCACCGCAACAGACACAGAAGAAGCAGCAGCAGCAGACCCAGTTGAGACTGTAATAGGAGGATTTGAAGCAGCAGCAATATTGTTATTAGCAGCTTCTCTATATTTGTACCTCAATATCTCCCCCCTTAATGCATTAACTTCTGCCTGTAACAATTCAACTTGTTGCTGTAAAGCTGAAATTGTACCCATGCATCCGTACACTGGGTCTCTAAGCCTCACGTTCGCTTCGTAAACCAAACTATTTGCAGCGTCCACTCTTTGGCTTTCAGGTACCTCCTATACTGATAAATATTAGTACCCATCAAACAAATTCAGAAACTGATTTTCAATGTTAAAAACCCATGAGGCTAACTCAACATTGAAAATCGGTTTGTAAGATAAAAGTTGTTCGAAGTTTATAGCAGAGGAAGGAAGATCCAACATGAGACTCGTTAACACCTTTTCTCACGTGAAGCGTGGATTGCAAATGTGACGATAACGGAGGGTTATATGAGAGGATTCGGGTGTGTAACGAACCTAACTTTGATGCCATATTAAAAACACATGAGCCTAACTCAATCTTGAAACTGGATTGTGATCAGGTAAGGGTTGCTCAAGGGCTATAACCAAAGGAAGAAGGACTAACATATTGTTAATGAGTCTCATATCGCCTATGTTGGTCCTCTTTCCTCTGCTATAAGCCTTGAACAACCCTTATCTTACAATTCAATTTTTCAAGGTTGAGTTAGTCTCATGGGTTTCTAACATGGTATCAGAGTTGAATCCGCTACGCACTCAGATTTTGTCATCTAACCCTCCGTCATTCTCATATCTGCAATTCGCGTTTTGCATGAGAGAGGGTATTAGCGAGTCTCCTATCGCCTATGTTAGTCCCTCCTTCCTTCGCCTATAAACCTTGGACAATCCTTACCTATCAAATCTGTTTTCAATATTAAGTTAGGCCCCATGTATTTCTAACATTCAAAAAACCTGCAATGGAGTACTAGTGGTTAGATTCATACCAATAGCATCTTGCAGACGTTGCTGGCACCAAAGACTTTGTGAACGGCGGCGAATTTGTGGGGTTCGAGTGGGGAGAAATAGGGAGAGAAAGGGCACTCCTCTGCACATCTTCTCCTCAATAACTTACATGCCGCACATGGTGTTATTGTGTTCAACAAGTTCGTCCCTCTTGTCCCCATAATATGGCTCCCAATTCCCATCTCTTGATATATCGATGCTTCAATCTCTCTCCTTATATTCTTTCCTATCTCATCACACCTCTCCCTATACAAAAAAGAATCTTGTTAACTAAATCGAAAAAGGGGTTCTTCAATCTTGAATCTTGAATCTTTCAGGTGGAAGTAAAATGGAAATTCTATCTCTAGTGACCTTACCTTTGTGTGGACATTGAGGCATGCTATTAAGGAGTTGAAGAGGGGGAGAGAGTCTGAAAAAAGGGAGAAGAAGGAAAGGAGAATCAGAAGGGGGGAAATTAAAGTGTGCTTAAAAGGCAAGGTAATATATATATATATATATATATATATATATATATATATATATAAGAAGCTGAGAAAAGTAGGTCCAGAGAATTTTTTATGATTAAGTGATGAAGGGAAAGAGGTATATTATGAGATAGTGATACATATTTAGGGTAGAGAGAGAGAGAGAGAAGAAGAAGAAGAAGAGAGAAAGCCAGCTCTTTCAAAGCTGCCCACGTGTGACTTCTTCCAGCTGCATAATTGACTTTTTACAGCATCCTATTCTTGCTTAAGGTGTTCTGCAGTCAAGATGTTTGAAAAAATTTAAAACAAAACTTGATCGCAAAGAAAAATTGCCAACTATTTTCTAAGTTGGCCCCAACTAAAATCTGGATAAAATTTTATTTGAACTGACTTCGTAAAAATTAATAACATCAAAAAAATTTCATATTTAAAAATTTTAAAGACTACAAATTTCTATGTCTCAGGTCTTGATCATCCAGTGGATAATATTTTCAAAATTGCAGTGCCCAAGTCAAAAAAGTAGATGGGTCCAACCTTTCCATCCCATTCACTACTATTAATCAAGGTGGGTCATGCTAAGCTTCACAATCTTGTGATTATTTCCACTCTTTTCATTAAGGATCAAACTTATCAACTAATTGTCAAACCTTTTGCCTCTCTTATATGTTTTGGTTCATAAACTATACTAATCTGCATATCAATCGGAAATACTATTGCTCTCAGAACCCCTAACCATTTGAAGAAGACCTTATGGACATAATGAATTAATTAAGCCAGATTATTTTTCTTTATATCTTTCTTCTCCCTCCAAGTATTATTTTTATCCACAAACTTTGAAAGGAGAATGAAACAAAAAAATTAAAAAAAATGTGTTGCTAAGTGTTGATATCAAAGTAGGTGTAGGATAAGGAGGGAAACCTAAAATGGGTAAGTAAAGCTTTAAATGCAAGGCATGGAGCCCTCAGTTATGGTTTGACCCGTATTTTATGGCTAACAAGTCGCACCCTCCTTCTTCTATACTACTACTTCTTCTCCCCAAACCTACTCTTTCTTTTTTTTTTTCTTCTTAATTTTCAGATTTCATCCTTTTCAAAATCACCCAAATTTCAAAACCTTTTGTACCATGTTTACAACATATATAAATCACTTTGCGTACTATAGGAGTTAGGAGTTGAAGACATTGGACCTCTCACCCCTTCCAAGATTCATGTATTCTATGTTGATATAAATAAATGAATATATAAACGTATTCTATGAACGTACGTGTATAATTTTGTTTTAGTATGGAAGTGAGAGAAAGAATAATGTAGTTGGGCATTACATGATTTATTAGTCTAACTTTGTTGTAATATGGTATTTGTCTTCTAACCTCTTCTGTTTTAATAAGTACTCATAGTGTTTGTGTCTGAGTTTATTTATACGTATCTCAATTAATTTATACAGAACAAATCTTACCTTTGGCTAGCATGTGACAATAGACTCATAAGAGTTGATAGTACTTTGAGAGATTGTAAGCTCCATCGTCCTACTCGTCTCTTCTGTATTGGAACTTCCGGGCTATCTACCAAAACAACTGTGCCTCTCGACGTTTTAATTTACCACATGTTGTTTTAAATTTCTAGAAAGAGTCTGTTTAGGCAAGTGGAAGAAATTAATTTATTTGTATTTGTTTTTTATTCTTGTAAAGTCGCTCAAGCGTTAGTGAAGTCGCTCCAGCGACAGTGAAGTCGCTCCAGCGACATGTTGGTTGCTCAAGCGACTGTTGCGGTTCGTCTATAAAACCTAATTTTGTATTCTGAGCAAGGGACGCATGCAGAGAGAGAAATTAAGGGTTTTTGGGAGCATACGGCTGTCAAGAGAATTGAATGGTGAGTTCAATCAAAAAGACTTGAAGATTCAAGGCGGAAGTAAATCAGTCACGGTGCGGTGAACGTGGATTCGGCAAATCAACCTGGGAACAACTTTGAGGAGTCATAGTTGTAAGTATAGGTTTATTTGTAATCGCACAATGGTTATTATAGTGATTGATTTCTTCCCGTGGTTTTTACCCTTTTAGGGGTTTTCCACGTATATGCGTGTGTTGTTTTTATTCTCGCATAAAATAGCGTATGATACATCTAGTAGTAGTTAGTACCCTTTTTCAATTGGTATCAGAGCGGGTTACTTTCTTGCATCTAGTATAGTTTCCTGGGTCATCATGAGTACTAACATCAACATGAATCATATCACTAACCGCACGCCTCTTCTCGATAGTGACAACTTCGATTACTGGAAATCTAAAATTAAAGTTATTCTGAGATCGGCTGACGAAGAAATATGGAATGCCTGCATTTATAAATATATCTATCCTACGATTGTTACTGAGGGAGTCGTAGAACGTAAACCTTTGTCTAGTTTCACCATCGCTGAAAAATCTGCTCTTCAAGCTAACAATAGAGCCCTAGACATTCTTTTCAGTGCTGTAGACATGACTGAACACAGAAAAATAGCTAATTGTGAAATAGCTAAAGAGGCATGAGATATTCTTTTAACTTGTCATGAGGGAACCGATATTGTCAAAGAATCGAAACTGCAAAGATTAACTACTGAATTTGAAATCACTCGTATGCATGAAGATGAAACTTTCACCCAATTTTACTCTAGACTCATATCTATTGTAAACAATTGTGCTACCCTCAGTGATCCTATTCCTCCTTTTCGTGTCATTAAGAAAATCCTTAGATCTCTCCCAGAACGTTTTAATACTAAAGTCACTATGCTAGAAGGAAAACGTAAGCTAAAAGAAAAATCTGTAGAAGAAGTAGTTGACATTATTCAAACCTATGAGGCAGACATGCTTCTCCTTACTCCTCAAAGACCTAAACCTAAAATGACCACTAAACCTATAGCCTTCACTAGTTCTCAAACTTTCACAAATGAATCTGATAGTGAAGGAGAATACGACATTGAAGCCATGGCCTTGTTTACTAAAACATTCAAAAAAAATTTTAAGAAGAAGAATTTTAATGAAGGAGGAAACAGCCACTCTTCTAAAACTAAAGAAGACTCTTCTGGAGTCAAGAATAAGAAAATCACCAAAGGTCCTCCTGCTGGACCCAAATGTTATGAGTGTCATGGGTACGGTCATCTTGCACATGAATGTGCTAACAAATTAAAAAAGAAAAACCCTCTTAAAGCTAATATTACCTGGGATGATGAAAGTGACACCGATAAACAGGAAGAAAATACTGATAACAATATGAATTATATTGCTTTCACATCCTCCCTTAATACTAAGTCTGACACTAAAGATTCTTCTGATGAAGAAAGTGAGAGTGAAGAGGAGAAAGAAAGTTGTAATTACAAAGAACTGCTTGACGCTTACAATTTGATCTACAAAGAAAGTAATAAAATAAACAAAACTAATCTCAAACTTGTTGAGAAATATAAAAAATGTGAAGAAAAACATTCTTTCTTAATGAAACAACTTGAAGATAAGAATATTGTTCTTAATCAGGTTACTAAGGAAAGGGACAGTCTAAATCTTCAAGTTATCAAACTTCATACAGAAAATGAAAAACTCACTCATCTACACAACAATTCTAAAGATGAACTAGAAATCATAACTACTGATCTTGCCAAAGCTAATTCCGTTTTTGAACGATTGAATACTGGAACTAAGAGCTTAGATGATATTCTAGGGATGCAAAGACCTTCTAGCAATAGGGCCGGTCTTGGTTTCGCTACTAGTTCTTCTAATGAACAGTTTAAAAACAAGCCAAAGAAAGTAACGAACCAAAATCATCAAAACAATTACATCGGTAATTACGAAAGTGAAAGGAAATACAGAAATAAAAGGAATCAAATCAACACAAAAAAATTTATTCCTGTATGTTATCATTGTCACGTATCTGGTCACATTCGCCCTAATTGCTTTAAACTGTATGGCTTCCCCCATGATTTTAAATACCGAAAGAATGCTACCACGTATCATAAAAACAAATGGAGTACTCCTTCTAATCAGGCAAATCCCCATAAAAATTCCCGATTCATATGGATTAAGAAAAAAGATCTGTCCTGCCATGTTGCTCGCACAGCTTTGAAGGCTAAAAACACTTATATGTGGTATCTTGATAGTGGATGCTCTCGACATATGTCCGGTGATAAATCCGTTTTTGAAAAACTCAAAAAATATGATGGAGGGATAGTTACTTTTGGAGATGGAAACACTTCTCGAGTCATAGGACGTGGTACTGTCAATACTTCTGGATTTTTATTGTTAAAAGATGTTTTATATGTCGATGGTCTGAAAGCTAATCTTATTAGCATAAGTCAAATGTGTGACTCTAATCACGAAGTAAAATTCTCTAGACACGACTGTTACATCTGTGATGATACGGGAAAAGAAATCATGCATGGAAAGCGTACTTCTGATAATTGCTATGGGATTATACCTAATAATGAATTAAACTGCAATTCCAGTCTTCTCTCTGACACTGAACTTTGGCATCAACGTTTAGGACACGTAAATTATAAAGATCTATCTGTCCTGACTAGACAAGAATTGGTTCGGGGTGTACCTAAGTTAGGGAATCTTGAGAACCAAATATGTGGACCTTGCCAACTAGGAAAGCAAACTAGAACTCCACACAAGAAGGTAAACAGTAACATAACAAAAAAACCTCTTGAACTTTTACACATGGACCTCATGGGACCTTCCAAAATAGAAAGTTTAGGAGGCAAAAGGTACATATTTGTTATGGTTGACGATTTCACTAGATTTACTTGGGTAAGATTTCTTAAAGAAAAATCTGAAACCTTATCTAATTTTAAATCTCTTGTCAAACAATTACAGAACGAGAAAAATGCCAAAATAGGATTTGTTGTTCGGATCCGATCAGATCATGGTAGAGAATTTGAAAATATTGAGTTTGCTGTGTTCTGTGATGAACTTGGCATTGGTCATGAGTTTTCTGCTCCAAAAACACCTCAACAAAATGGGGTTGTTGAAAGGAAAAATAGAGTCATTCAAGAAATGGCTCGAGTTATGCTTCATGCTAAACACATTCCATTAAAATTTTGGGCAGAAGCTGTCTTTACTGCTTGCTATACCATCAACCGTGTGTATCTTCGTCCTGGTACAAAACACACTCCCTATGAACTATGGAAAGGACGAAAACCCAACGTCAAATACTTCAAAATCTTTGGCAGTAAATGTTATATCATGCGAGATCGAGAATACCTAGGCAAATTCGATACTCGCAGTGATGAAGGAATATTTCTTGGATATGCTACGAATAGTAGAGCTTTTCGCGTATACAATAAACGAACTCATACTGTTATGGAATCTATAAATGTTATTATTGATGAAAAAGTTGTCAATGAAGAATCATGTTCTACTAATGAATTGTTGGATCAAGTGTTTGAACAAGATACAGGAAACCCACAAGACAAACCTAATTCCGATGATCTTGAGGAAAGCGTCAAGGATGACACTGAAATTGAAGAAAATGACCAGGAGTCAGAAAAAGGAAGTGAAGAAGGTACGCTACAGCCATCATCACGTGTTAAACTTCACCATCCCGCAAGTCAAGTGCTGGGAAAGGTAACAGAACCTATGAAAACTAGGAAGCAACTGCGCGATGAGGTATCTTATGTTTGTTATGTCTCTTCACTTGAACCTAAAAATATTAAAGAGGCTTTATGTGATGAACATTGGGTGAATGCCATGCATGAAGAACTTAACCAATTTAAGCGAAATAATGTATGGGAACTAGTTCCTCGTCCTAAGCACACTAACATAATCGGAACTAAATGGATATACAAAAATAAATCTAACGAACAAGGAACAATAGTTAGAAACAAAGCTAGACTAGTTGCTCAAGGATATACACAAGTGGAGGGGATTGATTTTGATGAAACTTTTGCGCCCGTTGCCAGACTAGAATCTATCCGTATTATGTTAGCAATCGCATGTTTTCTAGGTTTTAAATTACATCAAATGGATGTTAAAAGTGCGTTTATAAACGGAATAATTAAAGAAGACGTTTATGTCTCCCAACCTAAGGGGTTTGAAGATCCTCACAACTTAGATCATGTATATCACTTGAATAAAGCTCTTTATGGTTTGAAACAAGCACCTCGGGCATGGTACGAACGTCTCACTGAGTACTTACTGAAAAATAATTTTGTTAGGGGGAATGTTGACAAAACCCTGTTTGTTCGACACAGTAATAAACACATGTTAGTTGCTCAAATTTATGTTGACGATATTATATTTGGATCTACGTCTCCTGATTTGGCAAATGAATTCTCCACACTCATGCAAAATGAATTTGAAATGAGCATGATGGGAGAACTGTCATATTTCCTCGGATTCCAGATTCGACAACTTGAGACCGGCATCTTTATTACACAAACCAAGTATGCCATAAATCTGATCAAAAAATTTGGAATGGAATCATCGAAACACTCACGCACTCCCATGAGCACGACACTAAAACTCACAAAGGACACATCTGGAGTAGACATAGATCAAACTCTCTTTCGAAGTATGATTGGAAGCTTACTATATCTTACTGCTAGTCGACCAGATATTGCTTTTAGTGTCGGAGCGTGTGCCCGATATCAAGCTAACCCTAAGGAATCACATTTAGCCGCAGTCAAACGTGTTTTAAAGTATATTCACGGTACTATAGAGTATGGTATCTGGATGTCGCGCGATACAACCTCGGTCTTAGCAGGCTATTGTGATGCTGACTGGGCCGGTTGTGTTGACGATCGTAAGAGCACCTCAGGTGGTTGTTTCTATGTAGGGAATAATCTTGTCGCCTGGTTAAGTAAAAAACAGAATTCCATCTCTCTTTCCACTGCTGAAGTCGAATATATCGCAGCTGGCAGTGCCTGCACTCAACTCCTTTGGATGAAACAAATGCTTACCGACTATGGCTTGCCTCAACATAATATGACTCTTTATTGTGACAACACTAGTGCCATAAATATTTCCAAAAACCCTGTTCAACACTCCCGTACCAAACACATTGACATCAGGCATCACTTTATTCGTGACTTAGTTGACGACGGATCTATAACTCTTGAATACCTAGAAACTACCCTTCAACGTGCTGATCTCTTCACTAAACCTCTAGACTATGTCCGGTTTGATTATCTTCGAAAACTTGTCGGTGTTGGTTATGTTGGATAATTTATTTAAAAAAAAAAAAGGAATGACATGGCATTGTTGTTTCTCTGTTTATCCAACTCAAGTTATTCCTGCTTTATTGTCATTTTCCATATGATCAAATAAACTGTGTGCTCCTCATTAGTGTCTGACAAGAGTTGTATATTGTTGAAACATACTTGGTCCATCCTTATGCTCACGTATCATCGAAGCTTGCTTGTTTGATCAGATTTCTTACCCTCATTCGCGTCTCACCTCTTACTGGTTGGTACTTTCCCTAAAAGAAAAGGAGTGATATTCTCACCAGGCAATTTCTGAGTAACCGGACAGTCGGCCTAATTTAAGCGGTACTGTTCGCGTCAAAAGGAAATTCGTCCTCGTTAAAAGTCTATCTGGACCATACACCTAGTAACCAGACACTGGGCCTAAGTTAAGCTTTGTGTTCGCGTCAAACAGTGATGGGGTAATATTTGATAATCTGCTTAAATTGAAACATACGGACCACCTGTTTAGTAACCGGTCAATGGGCCTAAGTCAAGCTAATTGGTCGCGTCAAACAACAGTGGGGTAACAAAGTATATCTTGCTATAAACGGCTCCTAAGGGAAGTATGTCTCCCGTAAGTTGTTCCGACATTAATGCGGTTTCGTCTATCCGATCCTCTCCATTTTTCGCATGTTGCACCCACACACTCCTCTCAGTTTGGGCTACTGTTATGTTTCGACCATATATTGTTCATTGTTAGTCCTGTGTTGATCTCACTGTTTTCTTTTGGTTCCTATGTGTTTTTGTCAATCTTGTTGGATTTTCTTGTGTTTGCTGAATATTGAATACCTACTTTGTGCTCGTGTCGTTCTATATTCTCATTCTATTCGGTGTGTTTTTTCTTTTTGGTTTAAAAATTCAACGTAACCCCACCATTTGAGCTTTCGTTTATTTCAAACGTCGCTCCAGCGACACAATGTCGCTCCAGCGAACAAGTCGCTCCAGCGACTACAGGGCGACTTTACCAGCGACTACCACTGATCCTCATTGTGTCCAGCGACCTTTCTTGTCGTCAAGCGACCCTAGAGCGACGTACCAGCGACCCTCACTGACCCTCGCCCTGTCCAGCGACTTATCCAGCGACCATCGGGCGACTTACCAGCGACATCTCCTGACGTTTTCTAATTCTGTTTTTTTTTCCAGCGACACTGTGTCGCTCGAGCGACTATCCAGCGACGTCCATGTCGCTCCAGCGACTCGTATGTCGCTCCAGCGACTTGTTCGATACTATATATATAGCTTTTTCATATTCTGTTCTCGTTTTTTGTCTTCTACTTCGCGATTTTCGGCGATTTTTGCTCGTCTTCTCCGCGACTCGGCTTCTTTTCCCCGGATCTCTCGCTCGGTTCACCTCCTCTCCGGTATTCTCTCTCTTTTCTCTTTCTTTTACTTGTGCTTTGCTTATTGTAGTTGTATGTGAACGAACACGTCATTTTTGTTGGTCTTGTTCCTTGCCATTGTTTCAAACACTACGTGCTTGGTAGTGTTTGATTTTGTTTCCTCGTTATTGTTTGGTTTTTGGCTTCATGTTCCCGGGTTATTCTTGCCATTTTAAAAAAAAAAAAAAATCATCCTAAATACACTACGTGCTTGGTAGTGCTCTTGTTTTTCATGTGTTCTTTCGTTCTCATTCTTAGGCTTATTACATCACTACGGGCTTGGTAGTGATGTGTGCATTCGTGTTTTTATCATCTGCATATATCCTTCCCATTGTGATCGTATTATTTGTTTGTGTGGATTTCTTGGGTTTATTTGTTCAGGATAATGGCTCGTGGTAAAGGACAAGCTTCACGGGGGACAGGCCCTGAAATATCCCGTTTTCCTTCCGAGATTTTCGAACCAAGTATGAAAGTTTTGAAAAACGAACGGTTCTCATAGAACGCCTCCTAGACTTACAATCTTTTGGGGATGCCCAAATAGTTCACTGGGTTAATCATCAAGGCTGGGCCCCTCTTGCTGCTCTTGAAGGGGTAGTAAATTTGAATATGGTCAGGGAGTTTTACTGTAATATCTCCCAAGTTAACCACGCCACTGAAAGCCTCACCACATGGGTACGTGGTCGTGAGATCATTGTTACTCCCGCCTCCCTTGGAAGCCTTGTTGGTCTCGCACCGCTGCATGCGTTTGAGTATCCTCTTCCCTCCCACACGCAGCGGGTCCCTTCTCTGGATATTAGAAATACCGTTGCTAATGCTATTTCCGGGTACCACGTACATGGGACAAAAATAAGATTAACCAAGGGGTCCTCTTACCACACTATAGGATCCTCAACCTATTTTTCTGTAGTTCCTTTGAACCCACTTCCCATACATCTGATGTCCCTGCTCTTAGGGGTGTGGCTTTCCATCTCATAGGGCAGCAAGCTCCAGTGGATTGGACCCGTATTGCTTTCAGGCAAATTGCCAAGTTTGAACCCGGAAAGGTTTCAAAAAAGGGCTCTCTTCCCTTTGGTGTCCTTATTTCCCACCTTCTCCTTAATGTTCTCCAAATCCCGGTCATTGAGGGTGAACCCTCTCTCGTCTCCCGCACCCATATTCGACCTATCAATGCCCTATCCTGTAATCTCAGTACTGCCCATGCCAATCCCGATATCTTCTTCCATCCTCCAGCTGAGGAAGACATGGATTCCTTCTTTGCGGCTAATGAGGCCGTTGGCGCCCCTTCGCCTCCCCGTCGTCGTACCCGTCAAGCTTCTGCTGCTGCTGCCTCCTCCTCGTCTGCTCCAGCCACCTTGGCTTCCATTGCTGAAAATCAATCCAGGCTGTTTGATATGATGAGTGAATTGCAACAATCTCAAAGCCGCATCATTACACAGATGAATGAAATTCAAGCTTCTCAACTTGCTGCTCAACAGGAATTCTCCCGGTCCACCGGCACTATCCTCCGCCACTCCAGTCAGATTGCCTCTCTACTTAATCAAGTGACTATTTTTGTGGCTCAGACTACTCAAGCTCCGGCGTTTCCTGGATATCCTGTTCCGTCTCCTGAGCATTCGCCCCCTCACCAATGATTGCGATAGTTATTTGTCTCTCTTGCTCTTGACTAAAATGGTTTCTCTTTTTCTGTTATCGGTTACTTTTTATGTTTTAAGACTTATCTCCTGTTTGTTTTATCTCCTTTGGTTTTCGGCCAAAAAGGGGGAGAACCGTTTAAAACGTTTTAATTGGTTTCTTGCTTATGTTTCCTCTTGTCAATTATATATCTAGGTACATGTCTGTCTTTTGGTTGTGTTGTTCTTATCTTACACAGGTTTTCTCTGGATGCACTAATTTTGCCCGAAAGTCCCAAAGGGGGAGATTGTAAGCTCCATCGTCCTACTCGTCTCTTCTGTATTGGAACTTCCGGGCTATCTACCAAAACAACTGTGCCTCTCGACGTTTTAATTTACCACATGTTGTTTTAAATTTTTAGAAAGAGTCTGTTTAGGCAAGTGGAAGAAATCAAGTTATTTGTATTTGTTTTTTATTCTTGTAAAGTCGCTCAAGCGTTAGTGAAGTCGCTCCAACGACAGTGAAGTCGCTCCAGCGACATGTTGGTCGCTCAAGCGACTGTTGCGGTTCGTCTATAAAACCTAATTTTGTATTCTGAGCAAGGGACGCATGCAGAGAGAGAAATTAAGGGTTTTTGGGAGCATACGGCTGTCAAGAGAATTGAATGGTGAGTTCAATCAAAAAGACTTGAAGATTCAAGGCGGAAGTAAATCAGTCACGGTGCGGTGAACGTGGATTCGGCAAATCAACCTGGGAACAACTTTGAGGAGTCATAGTTGTAAGTATAGGTTTATTTGTAATCGCACAATGGTTATTATAGTGATTGATTTCTTCCCGTGGTTTTTACCCTTTTAGGGGTTTTCCATGTATATGCGTGTGTTGTTTTTATTCTCGCATAAAATAGCGTATGATACATCTAGTAGTAGTTAGTACCCTTTTTCAGAGATTTTAAACTTTGATAACTTTAAAAAAAGAAAAGAAAAGAAGAAGCAAACTCCCAGCAATGTTATTTGTTTTAGGATATTGATTGATCGCAAAAGTAGCATAAAAGTCAAAGTTCATGTTTTTGATAAATTAAAGAAAAGCTTATAGGATATTTTGTAACGCCTTGGTTTGTCGAAATACTAATTAAATTTTTTTATTCAGTTATTTAATTAATTAATTTATAAATTTTAAAAATACCCTTATTTATTAAATTAACAGAGATAAAAATCAAAATTTTAAGTGCGAAAATAAAAATGACATAAATATCCCTTAGAGTTTATATTTTATTCAAAATAAAACAAGCAGAGCTACTAAGGTATGGTAGCCACAAGCCACTGTTGTCCTCCTCAGCTGGTCCTGGTTCTTCCAACACGGATGGATTCTCGAATTGGTTTGCAACATCTGGTATAAAACACCAAGGGCAAAGAAGTTGCACCAAATGAGTTGTGACACTCAGTAGAAAAAAGTCACTGAAAAACTAACCCACAGAGATAGATATACAGCAAGTCATATATAACACATGAACAACGTTAAAGTGCATAAAGTAAAGTCATGTAGGTTCATTATGCTGTTGTTCTTTTACATTTCTAAGAGCACCATTTTCCCCTGGTATTCCTTTTTACTCAACTGTCTACCATAGAGTATTCGGTTAATATTGACAATTCTTACTGAGACAAGGCAAAGACCTTTTACCGTCTACTCAAATCAATACCTACTTTATTCTAACTAAATCCGATCGATAACGTGGCTTCGCCGAGTCAGGTATCAACAATCCTTAGCCGCTTCCCCTTTACCAGCTCAAGGTCAACCAAGACAAGATTGTCACTCCCTCGGGGCTCAGAGCTATCGACGTAGACGTATCCCAAAGTCACCTCTAACCGTGTACACCCACCTCCTAGTTGGGGTCCTTATAAATAAACGGCACGAAGCCCTATGGGACTCAAATCCACATCGAACAATACTTGACACAACGACCAACAACCCTTGGCACGGTGATCACCAATTTCATTTATCCAATTATCGAACTTACTTGTTCACTACATGTTCTACCAGTTTATAATATTCACCTAACACCATTTGTTGTTGTGTTACGGTCGCATTCGAACCAGTGTATCTAATCGTGAATTTTAGATTTTCACATAATCACCAAAACACGCTTTATACCATCTCACAACTTAATCCATACGTCAGTTGTTCGATGTCAAATTAACGGCACGACGACCACATCACTTTTATTAATTGGCATGACGACCCAATACATCCAACCAATTGCACGACAGCCAACATCACAATCCAATAACACCTCAATCAATTCACACAATCCAAACTACTAAGACCATAAACATAACCATAATACCACTAACATGAGATAATGTGTTATTTGTGGTCAAAGTGTGGTCAAATGGATATATGAAACTCCAAGGGAACTCGTGATCATACAAAATATGTTCATGGATGCCTGTGTAGTGTGAACATACAAAATAGTGTAGGACATGGTCTAGATTTGCTGTCCGGAGGCCCGAACATTTAAAAAATTTTCAGTTTCCCAATAGGTTGCTCGAGTGGCTTAAAGCTCGCTCAAGCGGTATGTCTAATTTTTGAGTTCTAGTTCTGATTTTCGAAATCTCCAGAATCGGTTAGAAATGCAATAGGTTGCTCGAGCGTGTCTCCTTTTTCATCAAATTCTGGACTTTAGGGTTCTTCTTGCAAATTGCTCGATCCAAAATAAAAAATATTGATTTCTAACATAAAATCAAAATTAAGACAACGTACAAAAACTTCATGCATCTTAGATCAAAAGCCCTAAGACTATTTCACGAATCAAATGATAAACAACACGGATTTCATGCTCTAGATACAAGATTAACATTTAAAACAGAAACCCTAATGCATGCTTTCAAAATCAAAATCAACAATCTAATCTACTGTAATCCGCAATCTTAAGGTTGGTAATGAAATTTCCTATCTCGATCCTAATGATTAGCTAGCAAAACAACTTCGGATGAAAAATCCTCGGATGATCAGAGCTCGAAATCTCTAAGAACTCTTAAGAACACAACTTCCTCTCTCTAAACTCTCTCTGATTTTCTTTAAACGAATTTGTATCATACAATGAACCTAGCTCCTCATCTTTATAAGAATGCGAACATAATATGGGTAATCAACACCATAAAAATCCCGTATAACTTCAAACGTTCTCCTACCATAAATGTCATGATCGCAGAAATTTTGAGACTGAAATTCGAACGACTGCTTGAGCGGTCTACCAAAAATAAACGTCACTTGAGCGGTCTGCTAAAATACTAAGCTGAATTAAAACAAATTAAAATTAAAAACTAGAAATCATTTGTTTATTAATTAAAAATTACTTAAAATTAAGGATTATTACATATTTCGAAACTTATGATGACACTAATTTACATACATGGTTTGCAAAATAAACATTGTGTAGATAGACAATCGTAATGTTGTCATTTTTAAAGTCGTTGCTTTTTAATGTATCTCTTTCCAGTTTAATTTTTTGAACACTCTCAAAACTATTAATTTGTATCACTTTACTCTCCTCGTATCACTTTAATTCATCTACCCTCCCTCTTCTCTCCTTCTCTCACTTCCCTCCATTCTTATTATCTCCATTCTTATCAGCAAGCGACAATCTTCCAACCTCGACAACCATCGCAACTAGTAGCAGAAACTCAACCTCAAGTTATAGAACGACCAAAGAAGAAGTGACGTGTAACTGTGAGTTTAGGTCTCCATTAACAACATCAACAACTTGGGGGGTCAAAGTAAGTTATACGAAGAGATAGTAGAGGGTGTGTTTGAAAAACTAAGCCCTCTGTTTCCTGTTGAAATGAGCAGTTTTTATCGTTGTAGACTTCTTGGTGGAAATCAAATGTCTTCCGTCTCATTGTTTTGGTTTTAAAGCGTATGTGTACGCGCGCCGAGGGGTGAAGATATATACATAGGAAAAGAACTAATTTTCATTCATAACAATGAAAATCATATTTTATAAGCCATTGGAGTATCAAATTTAATAATATGTTGACGAGCCCTATCATTATGTTCAGAAATCTTTTATAAAGTTTTGTTTCCATTACGATACAGATTGATTGGGAGAAGGAAACTTGAGCAAAGTATGCCTACAGCTGATCAAAGTCAAAGGCCCAACAACGTACAACCAATATTGGTTTCATAGTTAAGGGCCCACCTTCAAATAGATTCTCCCGCCGATTGGTACTCCAAAGGCTCAAACCCAGGTTATAGGCCCATATTGGAATATATAACAACCCCATTGGACTTCTATTATTTTTAGCTAACATTGCTCTATTTTATTGTTGGATACACGTCTCTGATGATCCTTCCTTCGATGCCTAAGTCATGCGGGATAATATTTTTAGAGAAGATGACAAGACCGGAAAATGATACGAGGGTCTATTAGAGAAGATGATGATACCGAAAAATGATACGAGGGTCATAGACTGTACCTATATTGTTTGTTCTAGATGGGCTTTATACATTCTCAACTTTTTTAGTCCTGTTATGAGTTTACTTTTCGTGGAGTCATGATAAAATAATTATCTCTGGCCGTTTTGGATTCCTTATCCATACAGGTAAAATATATCCCTACATATCCGCATCTGTGTGTTCCTATTAGGAGTTGTCTTCTTCCACAACCCTCTTTGCCTTAACGGACCTAGGCAGTTATTTTAATAAGGAGAGACCCCACTTTTTTCAGGGTGAGAAATCTCTATGACCGAGTATAAGTTCAGACAGAACAATCAAGGAGACCATATGGAAATAGCCGAGAAGACCTCCTCGGTCGTCGGTTTTCTCCCCATCAACTACTTTCACCCTTTGCACTTCTGATTGAAATAAAAATGGTAAAATCGTTGACTGAACAATAACAATGTCCAAGTAAAATGGGGTGTCAACTAAAAATGAGCAAAGTACAAGGTGTGTAAGTAAAAAAATCTCATCAAAATATTTGTGGACCCAGACATAAAATTCAAATTTAACCCAGACAAGCATATTATGAAAGAGCAAGAAACATCAAGAAGTTATGTGGACCCATCAAAGGATATTGCTGAAGAGAGCCGCAAGCTATTTGAACATTTCCAGGCGCGTAAGCATAACCAAAAAAAAAATCATAACAATCTATGTTTCCAAGTAGATTCAAACATACAATGATAAGTACAGATAAAAGGGGTATACATTTAAAGCTGTCTCTTCAGTTTTACAACGGGACAGCTTCATATTTTTCAAAGCAATTATGTAGCTTTCATAATACAATAAGAAAAGGGCCCATCATTTATCTACTGTTGCATTTTCTGTCCTTGTAATCTTGCTGTATATGATCATCTAAATAAGTATATAATGCAAGCATTATTGTTACAATCTTATAATCTTGCCCATATTAATTTGATAAATTTATGCACTCCCCCCTCTTGTTATATCAAGAAGTTATTTTGTCCTCATGAATATGTACATTTTATTTAATGCTCTTTCAATTCTATTTAATTAGAAAAGAATGTTAGATATATATCTTTTGATTAGATAGTTTTAAAACTAAAATTATTACGAATTTTCTAAACAAAACTTTTACAGTTTGAAGACATGAAATTTTATATTACCGAAGATTCTCTTAAAAATTTTCAATAAATTTTGTTCCCCATGGTTGATTTAACAAATTCTGCACTTGTTTATTGAAAATATAAGGGAGCAAAAGACCAAAGTTATTGTTCTAGAATTCCTTCAATACTCAAGTAAAATGAAATTAAATAGTAAAAGCAACAAGACGATAAATTAATTAGACAATCAAAAACAAATAACACATGCATAGTTCAACACATCTAACATCCAAATTAAGTACAACTGCACCAGCAAAATCCATGAAACAAACAAATTAAACTCATGAATTAATAACATATTAGTCCCCCCTTCTTTACTTAATTTCGTTGTCTTTTCCTGCATGAACAACGAATGCCCGAAACTTTTGACAAAACAAAATGTACAGACAGATACAAATTAATACTTTAGGCCAGGTAAAATGGAGAAAAACCCCGGCACTCAATTAATTAATATTTGTCCATTCAATAGGTATGACTATCGAATGTGCATAATTTTCGAGATAGGTGATTATTCCATCTCGGACACATCATTGTTTAATGTACAAACACAAAGCACACTCATTAAACACGTATGTAAGAAAAAATATATAATAAAATAGAATAATGCCAGCCAGATAAATTTGATCAGCTACCGGCAACCGGTGCTTCCGGTGAGGAAATAAGCTCTGGCTTGATTTTATTCTTCCACACCTCGTTGTACAAACAGGTACTCCCCGCTTTCCGCCTAACCTCCACAACTACCAAACTGTCAGTCAACCTGTAAACCTCCATTCCCATCACCAAATTACCATTCGGCCCTTCCAATTCCAACCCCCATTCCTTCTTCTTCTTCAACCTACCAACCTTCTCAACCTTCACGATGTTCTCCACTTTCTCGACAATTTTCTCCGGTGACTCGGACAACACGAGTCGCTCGTCGTCGACTGAGTCGGCCGAGTCATCAAACAACCCAGACAAATTCAACCCGGACGAGAACGATATTAGGTCGAACGCGTTCAATATCGAATTGGAGCAATCTCCTTTCTCGGATTTTTCATCTAATTCTTCCTCATAAAAGTTAATCTCCTTGTAATCCTTTTTAAACCATGGGTGCCGTATCATCTCATCAACCGTGATTCTCGTCTCGGGATTCGTATCCAAGAGACAAGCGAGGAACCGTTTGAGATCAGGTGACATCCATTTCGGACACCGGAATTCTCCTTTATAGATCTTCTTATACATCATCATGAGATTGGGATCGTTGAAGGGCAAATAACCTGCCGTTAGAACAAACAGGATAACTCCGCATGACCATACGTCCACCTTCGCACCATCGTATCCTTTCTTCGCGAGAATCTCGGGTGCCACGTAGGCAGGTGTTCCGCACAGCGTGTGTAACAAACCGTCGTGACGAACCTGGTCCGTAACGGCGCTGAGACCGAAGTCGGACACCTTTAAGTTGCCTTCCTCGTCGAGGAGGAGGTTTTCCGGCTTTAAATCTCGGTGGAAAACGCCACGGGAGTGGCAGTATCCGACGGCGGAGATCAATTGGTGGAAGTATTTACGGCTGAGATCCTCGCTGAATCGGCCTTTGGCGACCTTGGCGAAGAGCTCGCCGCCTTTTACGAACTCCATAACGAAGTAGATCTTGGTCTTGGAAGCGAGTACCTGTTAAATTTCAGATCATAACAGAAAGCAATTGATTCAGAATTCGAACCTTAGCGCAGTAATTAACACTATCCCACGTAAGTAAGCTTTTCAATGAATTAGTTCGAGAATTATCCGTTATTGTACCTCGAAGAGCTTGACGATGTTGGGATGACGCAACCGACGCATGATAGTGATCTCACGCTTGACATTAGACATCAGGCTGGTGCCGGCGATCTTGTTTTTGCTGATTACTTTAATCGCGACGCTTTGGCCGGTTAAGATGTTTCTGGCATGGTAGACTTTAGCGAATGCGCCGCATCCGAGGAGCTTTCCGAGCTCATATTTGCCAAATAAAGCGTTGTTGTCCATTCTTGCGGCGGTTACTGTAGCCGGCAGGAGGGATGTAACGGTGGCAGGGACATGTTCGATCTCAGGCATGGGGTTGCGATCTCCCAGAGACCGAACCGAGTTTAATACGGACGTCAGGAGGTTTAAAAAGGGATGAAAACTGATTCGCTGAAAGGATGGGGTTGGGGTGTTGTTTTGACTAGTTCTTTGAAAAGAGAAGAGAGTGGTTGTGAAACGTTCAAATTTGGCGTGATTTTAGCTGTAGATGTTTCAAGAATGTGTGTTGCGTTGCCTATATGTACTCATAACGGAGATAATTGTCCGTACGAGAGACACCTGGAGAAATGTAGACGCGGTTTTACAGGGGGCCACGTTTTTCCCCCTTATTTTTTGGGCTGACAGTCATGTGTAAGTTTATTTATTATATTAAACTTCGTATCATTTTTTATCACATGAATTAGGCTTACTCGATACTCAGTGACTGACACGCGTTTCATATGTTTAAATAATATTTTGTTATAACACCGAGCTAACAAGTGTCCATACGGTATTCCAGGGGCGGACCTACTAAGGGGGGAGGGGTCACGTGACACCCCCTATGCTCCACTTAAAGCAAATTTTTTTTTTTTAAGATTTTAAGAGTAAATTAAATTTATTGTGTAACACTGTGACACCCCATACTCTTTTGTTCAGTCAAACTCTCTCCAATTTAGTTCATTAAATTTTGAATACCTATATTTTTTTGTTATTGAATACAAATTTAATTTTTAGTTGTTCATTTATTTTGATGATGACACCCCCAGGCTCAAATCCTAGGTCCGCCCCTGCGGTATTCAATCAATCGGTATTCTATTTATTTTTTAATTTTTATTAGAAATAAATTAGAAATGTCTTCTGATTGACCACTAGCTATATAAATTTGATCTGCACTTTCCAGACACTTATTTTTGAGATCTTTATTTCAAGTTGAATTGGCTTGGACTCCTTGTTCTTATTTGATCATCAATATCAGATCAAAACTTTTTTTGAAAAACTTGGAGTTCTATTGTATCTTTAACATAACATAGATAATCGTCTTTTTTAGATCGAGCCCCTTTTTTGGAACATTAACTTAAATTTTTAATTCAATTATTAATTCAATAAAAGAGTAAATTGCAAAAATTACCCTTTTGTTATCAATGAAACGATAAAAATAAAGTAAATCAAAATTTTACAAATGCTGAAGTAAAATTGACATAAACACCACTTGAGAGTTATATTCTTTATTGAAACTAAACTAAAACAGAACTTCTAGAGATAAGGCGGCTAAACGCCACCAAGGCCTTCTTCTGCAAGTTTTAGCTCTTCATGCTCGAGTGGATACTCCAATTGCTCCGCAACATCTGATATGAAACATCAGAGACAGAGAAGTTGCTCCGATAAATAATTAAACTCAGTACGAATAATCACCGAAAAATCAAAATCAAACCCAAAGAGATATAGATATATAGTAGGTCATATATAACTATTAAAAGAATAATGTGGGAAAATAAAGTCATATAGGCTTATTATGCATCCGTTACTTTGAAACTTTTAAGAATACCATTTTCCTTCAGTATTCTGCTATTACCCGACTATTTAGAATAGAGTACTCAGTTGATATTGACAAATCCTTACCAAGGCAAGAAACAAACCTTCTACCATCTACTCGAGTCAATAACTACCTCACTATAACTAGACCCGACGGAATACGTTGCTTCACCAAGTCAAGTACCAATGAACCTTAGTCGCTTTTCCTTTGCTGGCTCAAGGACGCCCAAGATAAGGCCCCCACTCCCTCGGAGTCTGGAGCTATTGACGCAAACGTACTCCGAAGTCACCTCCAACCGAATATACACATCTCGTTGTTGGGGTCCTTAATCAACTAATGCGGCAATGTCCGGTGGGACTCTAACCCACATAGAAATAACTTGGGACGACGCCCATATCAACACTTGGCGCGACAGGCACTAATAACTGTTTTAACAACTTATTCGTTAACGTTTTTATTTGTTCTCTACATAATTCTATTACTTATAATGTTCACCCAACGCCCTCTGCTGTCTTGTTACATGTGATATTCGAACCAGTGTCCCTAATGTAAATTTTAGGTTTTCACATAATCCACCAAAATATGATACCGTTCGATTTTCTACAATCTAATAGTATGACGACTACTCTAATCAAACAACTGGCACGACGGCCATATCATCAGTTTTGTTTCAAATTTGGCCAGCACGACGGCTGTAACTCCAATCGACTACAATACTTTGGGCAGCACGACAGCTGAACCTGGAACACCAAAATTACTGCAACATTCATAACCACACAACTTAACTACTATGAATCATATACATAACCACAAGACCGTTAACATGCAATATTACAAAGTCATAGTTAAAGTTGGTTAATTCGCTCACACAGGGTCCCATGACGACTCGTTGTCATACATAACGTGGTCGTGGATGTCTGTGCTGTGTGAACATGCAAAACTGTGGTAGTTGTTGTCTACATCTACTGCCCAGAAAGCTCGATCAACATTTTGCAAGTTTTTGAATTTCAATAGGTAGTTTGAGTGGCTTAGAGCTTGCTCAAATGGTTTGTCAAAATTTTGGGTTTCTGGGTTCTAGTCAAAATTGTCAGAATCTGTCAGAAATTAGTCAAATTGTTCCAGCGCCTATAGCTTGCTTGAGCGAGCCGTCATTTTCAGTGAATTCTGGGTTCTGTTTCTCTACAGAACACTAAACATGAAAACAACCCTAATCTGTCATTTTGGTCTTATACAGAAATTGAGAATAGCAATAGAAACTTTGATATTTGATAAATATTTCCCATCTGTCAATTCAGTAAACTAATCAACAAATAGAATGAATTTCATGCTTTAAACAGAGATTAAATATAAACCGTATTGTAATATGATATCCTATAGGTTGAAAGTGGTTTCCCCTACTTCAGTTGAAAAATTCAACAAAGAATTAAACACAGATTTAAAAGATTTGGACAAAGTTTCGATTAGGGTTTTTTTCCCTCAAGAACACCAAGAATAACCTCATAATTTCTTTCTGCTATTTAGATTATGAAATTTAGGTGCCAAGAGTATTAGGATTAAGGCCTAGTTTATATAAAGAATGAATAAAACTTTACATAAATTCTAAATTAAATCTATTATTTATTGTCATGAATTCCCTATATTGATTTCTCATTATATTTCATTCGTCCAATAAAACCTAAATTAGAAGCGATGAATACGAAGAAACGCCAAAAGATTACTTCCCCAATATTCTGCAATCTGAAAGCTAGCTCAAGCGGTTTGAGGTCGCTCAAGCGGCCTCCCTTTTTTTTTTAATTCTAAAAATTAAATAATTAAAAATCTGGATTAAATACTTAAAATAAAATTTTAAATTCTCATTAAAAATTACAGGTTGTTATATAACTATCAACCGCTTTTCTCAGGTCAGATGCATTCAAAACGATCTTAGCATCACTCGCATAAGTAAGAGCATAATCTCACCGAGCTCCTCAATATCTTTAATAATTTATCTTGATCAAATTTTAAGTACTTTTTATTTATATTTTACCTCATTCAGTTAGTTTAATTAAATGTATTTTAATTAATGCCCCAAAGACATTAGCCTTTTTTATATGAGAATTCAAAATAACAGAGATTAATGACAATATGAATCTTTTGATTACAACTAGTGAAATGGTAAATAATTATTCAACGAAATAGTTATTTAATATATATGTCAAAGCGTAATTCACCTGGACATGATAGTGCATTTTAAGTCAAACTTAAACTCACCAAATATTGGCTTTCTATATTGCCCTACCATTTGGATCCACTCACCTGTTATTTTATTATGAAGTTTTAGAAAATTAGAAAGAAATTATCATAAGCATATATAGATAACCTGTTCTTTTTAGGTCTAGTGTTAATCCATAAAACTTCCAAGGGAGTTCATTATATTTCCTGTAAATTTTTAGGGTAAGGGTTTTCATTTTCACATAATCTGATGCACTAATTCCTTGATCTAGCTTAGTGGGTTTGAAACTGGGATGCTGTCAAATTGCAATATCCCTCTAAAATTTGGGCATCGGCTTAAAATTATTTGCAAATGAAAGCTAGGATCATTTTAGTCAAAGACAGATAAATTATGAGATTGGATTAGTAGATGGGAGGGTTAGACTAGTAGTTGGGCATATGGGTACACTTGGCATTTGTCGGCAAATAATAACAGAAATACTACACGCACTACACACTTGTACAACGCATTACACAACACAGGACTGTTTTTTAAAAAGAATTAGAAGTCTTCAAAACAAACTCTTTTTCCCCAAACCCCACCGCCCGTTTCCCCAATCCTGTTGCGATGACCCCCCCCCCCCCCCCCCCCCCCCCCCCCAACAAAAAAAAAAACCACCACCACTCCAGATCACGCCACGCACCACCAAATCGCCACCGCCTTCGCGACATACCTCCGGAGGCTCTACTTTGCCATAGATCCACTCTGATTTCGTCCCGAACCCCCACCGCACCACAAGGTCTCTCTCTCTCCGAGTGGTGGTCGCCGTCGCGTGGTTGTGGCCATGGAGTGGTGGTCGCGAACTCTCTCTCTCTCTCTCTCTCTCTCTTCGACCGGTCGCCATCGTGTGGTCGTCCCTATGGAGCGGTGGTCGCGAAACTCTCTCTCTCTGTCGCTCTCTTTGACTGGTGGAAGGGGAGCGTGAGTTGGGGGGAAGAAGACGTCGGGCGATTTAGTGGTGCGGTGGCGCGATCTGGAGTCTTTTTGTTGGGGGTTGGGGGGGGGGGGGGGGGGGGTGGCGCATCGGCATCGCAACAGGAGGGGTAAACAGGGAGTGGGGGTTTGGGAAAGAAGGGGGTTTCATTTGCTGAGTTTTTATTTTTTATTTTCAAAAAATAGCCCAAAACGACATTGTTTTGGACATGTTGTGCTTTGTGTTGGTTCCTTGTTATGGATGTAGCAAAATTGAAATAATAATGATTAATTGCCAAAATGTATGGAGATTGGATTATTTTGAAAAGGGCAATATTCAGTAGCCTCTCATGAGGTTTCTAATAATTATAGAGAAGTCAACTAAAGTTTTTAAAATGACATTGTCCTCTTCTGTTTTACTTGACAATGTTGTTAGACTAGCTTTCTTCTCGTCAATTCTCTTAAATTTCCCATTGAGACAATAAAATAACAATTTATCCAATAATAAAAAGACTTAAATACCCTTCAATAAATAAATCCAACTGATCAATATATCGCTATTGATTTGTTAAGTTAGGAGCTCTCGGGAAATCTGGCCGGAGCAATCCATCTCTCTCTCTCTATGTGTTTGTGTGTGTGCGCGTGCGTGCATATGTGTAGTTATGTATGAAAGTTTTATACAAGTGAGGATATATTATAGGGTGAGATTGCTTTAAGATCATGGGTGGCTTTAGGATATATGCTTTGAGTATGGATTCTTCCTAACCTACTTTATTTTTGTACTAATGACCACCCAAAAAGTTGATTCCTACCAATTGAAAACTTTGAAATGGGAAGACAACAATTATTTGTTGTTGAGGTGTAAGTAACTGGAACTATAATAGAATTGCAGTGAAGTGATTCAAAAATCAAATCAAATCAAATCAAACCAAACTAAGCATAAAAAAAGCTCGTGGATCAATATAGTACAATTA
This sequence comes from Arctostaphylos glauca, assembly GCA_019985065.2. NCBI lineage: Eukaryota > Viridiplantae > Streptophyta > Magnoliopsida > Ericales > Ericaceae > Arctostaphylos > Arctostaphylos glauca. The sequence continues at coordinate 36,575,349 of JAHSPW020000001.1, forward strand.
CATGAGCTCGTATGGGAAATAAGTATTTGTGACGAGGCCATGCCCAAGTGGGTGAATGTTCTCCAATAGTTCGTGGAAAAATATACGCATGGCTTAGAACAGGATCCTGTAATTCTCAATAAATAGTCCATTTATAAAGTATGCCACGAATCACGTGCGTAGATGCTAAAATGATGTTGTCTCTATGTCACACCGACCCTCCAAAGATACAATAAGAGCAACAAAAAAAAAAAACATAATATTCCAAAACCTCTACTAAAAACCAATAAAACAATAATCCACGACTTCAATTACATTAGTTAATCAATATCCTCAATAAATAAACAAATATGGGTCCACAAATGCCCAACTAAATAATAGTCCGACTAAAATATAAATAACCAAAAAAAAATTGCTAACATCTAAACTTCCTAATCACCATCCAAAGCAAAGTTATTAATCTCGAACCGGCAAACTTACCGGCTTTGTTATTAGTACGGTACGTACCGGTCCGTTTCGAATTTATCGTTAAAAAATGATATAAATTTCTTAAATAATATTTTCTAAAAAAATTGTATTAAATATATAAAAATTCTTCACCATTGTCCCATCTCCTCTCACCAAACAAGATGTAAATAGTTTGTGAAATAGGGTTAAAACAGTCAAGTAAAAATATTCACTTCTCTAAGGTTATGTTGTGTCAACTTTGGAATCAACTTTGCTGCTTCTCCTCCTTTCTTGGTTCTCTCTATCCCTCTCTCCCTCTCTGTATGTGCATGTATATGCATACAGTCATAGTGTGTGTGAGTGTGTTAGTGTTTGTAGGATCTGAAAGACCAATGGTCTTATTAGTGTGCTATTTTTTGTTTGTGATTCAACGTATTGTATGTATCGATCTGCCATCATTGTCCACAAATCTAGAAGAACAAACCAAATAAATAATTTTTTCTGCTTCATGACTGCGAGAGGTTTCTAAGAGGTTGTGATGGTACCGGCCAAGATCTAGGATACCCCCGGAATCGGGGTACCGGTCGGAACTGTAATGCCCAATTTCTCAAAATATTAATTAAATCATTTTAATTAATTATTAAATCATTTGATTTATGCATTACAAAAATGTCTTTGTTTATTAAATACAATCAGAGTTTAATGCGGAAAGTGAAATGATATAAATACCTCTTACAATTTACATTTTATTCGAAAATAAATAAGCAGAGCTTCTAAGAGTATGGTAGCCAAACGCCACCGTTGTCCTCCTCAGCTGGTCTCGGTTCTTCTAACTCGGTGGGTACTTGAACTGCTTCGTAGCATCTGCTATGGAACATCTGGGACAAATAAGTTGCACCAAATGAGTTATGATACTCAGTAGGGGAAACTCACAAAAAAATCAACCCACAAATTATAGATATACAACAAGTCAATTATAACACACGAACAATGTTAAAGTGCGTAAAGTAAAGTCACGTAAGTTTATTATATCGTTGATCTTTTATATTTCTAAGAATATTATTTTCCCTCAATATTCCTTCTTACCTGACTATCTAGCATAGAGTATTTAGTTGATATTGACAAGTCCTTGCCGAGGCAAGGTAAAGACCTTCTACTGTTTACTCAAGTCAATACATATATACTTCACTCTAATTAAACCCGACTGAAAATGTGACCTTGCCGAGTCAGGTACCAACGAACCTTAACCGCTTCTCCCTTATTGTTTCAAGGTTGTCCAAGTCACTCCCTCGAGGCTTAGAGCTGTCGATGCAGATGCACTCCGAAGTCACTTCCAACTGAATACACCCATCTCTTAGTTGGGATCTAACATACGGGACGACGACCGCTGAGACTTAAACCCACATGGAACACACTTGGCACAACGGCCAAAAAGACATCTTTAGGTACAATGACCAACAACACTCGACATGATGGCCACCAATTTTCATTCATTCCATTTATCGAACATACTTGTTCACTACATGTTCTACTAATTTATCATATTCACCTAACACCCTCCACTTTCGTGTTACAGTGGCATTCGAACTAGTGTCACTAATGTGGATTCTAAGTTTTAACATAATCACAAACACATGCTATAATTCACTATCTATGTCTCTAATCATGTCAACTTATTAAAGTTCAACAGTTGGCAATAAGACGGCCTCAACAAACTATCGACACGATGGCTATTAAACCATAATTGGCATGATGGCCTAATACTACTTAATCCATGGCTCGACGGCCGCATTATGATCACATCAAATAATTACAACAACTTATGGTACTTCACGAAACAACTATGTAACAACAATCATAGTTTATAACGTAAAGCATCTCATGGTCAAAGTGTGGTCAATTGTGCACAGAAAGCTCCAAGGGACGGAATTATCATTATTAATTTTGAAAATATTATTATCGATAACGAAAATCTTATTTACCCTTTCCAGGTCGATCATATCCTCTTTCTAAAATAAATATTCAAACAAATTATTTATAATTATTCTCTGTATTCAGCTGGTATCATGTTTGGCTTGTTCTGATTTTTACTCTTCTGATGCTTGTTTTTGGTTTGTTTTGGAGAGCCTCTTGTGATGAAGAGTGATTACGGAGTTTTGTTTTGTTTTGTTCTTGCTGGGCATCTTATAACTTGCGGGTGTCTTTTAATCTAGATTTTCAAACGACAAGTAATTATCGCCCTCTCGAGTGCCAATCTTGTTGGGATTCGGGTGTTTTGGATTTGTGATGCTTTTTTACTTGTTGATGTCCTAATCTTTATAATTCTTTGTCCAAAGATTAATGAAATTTCCTTTTGCCGATAAAGTAAATTATTCATCATTTTATGATAAATCTCTCGTTCGATTATATCATCCGTTTTATACTCTTAGAATTTTGACCACTAATAAACCCTAAATCCTAAATCAGAAACCCTAATAAATGGGCGGCTACTATTAAATGTATTCAGTCTGCAAGAAATAAATTACTCCACTAGCTAAGAAAGAAGAGAGGATTGAGGTTGGTTCGTCGAAACTGCACCCTACTTGACTACTTGGCCTTATTACTTTCAGGAGTCATCGTCATATCCTGATTCATGTGTGTGCGTGTATGAGAGAGAGAGAAAGAGAGAGAGAGAGGTGTTTGAAAACGGGGCGAAATATATAACTACGACAAAGGGTCGCATCGAACCAGATGAATGGTGAAGTTTTTTTTAGAGTGAGAGCGTGTGAACAGGAAGAAAAGAGAGATTCAAGGTAGTCATATATATTCGCAAATGAAGGCAAGAAAGGGATCTTTCTTGAAGTATCTGGTGCTGTGTTGTGGCTGTGAATAGTGGACCTTTCTCCTCGTTAATTTAGGTCCATGGAAGCTACTACCTCACATGCATTAGATCAACGCCATCCACTTATTAAATGTGAGATCCAGAAGCTTTCCTCCATTATTTGTCTCTCTCAATTTATTACATTCACATATATCTGTTTATTTTTTCTTTTGTTTAGCATTCTATTGATGGTGATAGTACATATATTCACATTTCGATCATTTTCAAGTATTTAAAAAATATATATCCACTTCTTTTGGGAGTCTACCTGTTGGATTAAGATTAGGACACTTAGTAAATCAAAATTTAATTAGTATGGGCATCATTCATGCTAAGCTCAGAGTTATTATTACTAGCAAATTGGGTCTAGCTCGGACTAGGCCAATGATCCATAGGCTGAACTGAGAGGGACCCATGTGTCCGAATTGAGCTTAACCCAGATCGATAGTCTAACTAGTCCATGGGAACTTCATGGGCTCGGGCCGAATACGTTATCAGTTTATCGAGCCAAGCAGCTCGTTTACAACATATTGGAATCTCCAATTGGCGTTTGTGTATATCTGTTTTAGTACGTGATGAGTTACTATTATCAGAGAGTATGTTCCGCACATGTCAATATAAGTTTGGTGTTCAAGCTAAGAGAAGTATATAAAGTACCGAACTTGAAAAATGACGTACTCACAATCTTTTAATCCTAACTCGGTAAACGGTCTAAAGGAGCTGAATTAGCCATCAAAGTGCTTCCTGGCCAAATTCCGATCAGTGGAGAACTAAGCTTTAGTTGTGGTTGCAAGTTTAGATTTGAGACCTTAAAAAATATTGAACTCATGAGTAGAACGGTGACACAGACTAAAGGGCTCCACGCGAAGATACAATTTACTTTTCTACAATTCTTTTGTGAGAGTGGATTAATCAATTTGTTTTGTAAATCTCATCATGTTTAAATTTAAAGGGCATTCAACCGGAAGTCCTACTTTGTGTAAAAATTTGTAAAATAATCTAGTAAACATACCCCGAGGACTCCTCACATTATAAAAAATCGATAACTACCCTAATTAATGATAGTCAAACATTTCTAAAATAAAAGATAACCTACAATCTAAATAATTAATTTTATATCATATTAATTTTAGATAAATATTTTCATCAAAAAACTCTATACAACCATATTTCTAAGAACCGCGCTATCGGAAATTTTGGAAGAAAAATATGCAAATAAGTTTTACAAGAATCGGTACATTTACCATTGTTTGGTAGATTTTGTATATCAAGCAGATGATAAACTTATGAAGAACAATTAACTATCAAATATTCTAAAAAGGGATATTCAAGAATGATAATGTTTTGAAATTTTAAGTATATGGAAAGGAAAAATCTCGAAGTAAGAAAATTCATAAAGAATCCAATCGGTATATACATCTGTACATGTATGTATATATATATATATATATATATATATATATATATATAGAAACTTAAATGAGTAAGATGGGTATTATATATTGTCTTCTAACACCCAATTCTAATCTAACTGAAACTGTTTATCGAGCATGAGATTTATGTTAGGCCCATTCATAGCGTGGTTGGGTTTTTGTCTATCTTCTTGGTCCCCTTCAAAAGGTGCTCCAACAATTCACTATGGGTCGGGCTATGGGCCATAAATTGTAATACGTCTCGGTTCTATTTAATGCTTATCCTTTTCTAATCTTTTGCAATATCATTTGGGGGTGGGAGAGCTCGTGTGTATCATCGATTAAAAGGTGTTTAGGAGCCTCTTTTTAGTATTTTTGGATTTTGGTAGTTCGGAGCCACATGTTCGAGTTTTACAGAACTCATTTTCCATTTTGGACTTTAGGAGAAAAAGTTCAAAAGGAGTCTAGAGTTCCTTTTTGCATTTTCGTTCATATTTTTCATTATACTATTTTTTCAAAATGTATTCTGCACATTTTTTTTTCAAATTCAAAACTCATTATGGTCATAATCCAAAAATTCAAAATGCCAAAAAAATCAAAAATAAAAAGCTAAAAATAAGCTCCCAAATACTCCCTCAGATAGAGCCTCAATCAGTCATCAACTTGAGAATTCGAAACAGATTCCACTTCATTGTGATGATAAGTGTTTAGAGTGAGTAAAAGATGGTACTTTTTAAGATCTTTTGATTTGTATGGCACTATTTATCTTTCAAAAGTCACATTTCCATAGGTGCATTGCAAAGTCCAAACGGCATGCAAAGACACGTAAAAGTGTCAAATAGATAATTGAAATTTGTTTTTTCTTTGATTTTCAGAGAAACCTCAATCTAATTATATTCAGAATAGCCATCTATAAAACAATAGAAAGAATGATAAGCTATATATTCCGACATCTAGTCGATGAATGTAAGTGGAAAGTAATCTTTCCTCGTACAGGAATTCAGTCTCCTATAGCCTATAAAAACTCGTCAACCCATGACAACACAAGTTATATTAAGTACTCATTTTTGTTCGGAACTACATTGACTCCGTACTTTTGGGGAATAACCCGGATGAAATTGACCCATTTACTGTCTGCAATTAAAGATATAATAACTTCGAAATTTCATCTCGCACCACGCTGGGCTGCCTAAAATGCCATATTAATATCTTCATTGTCAGTTTCATTTTTGTGAATCTTTCTATCGAGTAATTGAACAATCAAACTGGATTGCTTATAGATCCTGACTGTATACCGTATACGGTATACGGATGTCATGTCGCAGGGGTACGTGGTTATGTTTGCTAGGTAGGAGTATTTGTTATTTTGTGAAGGGACATAATGACAAAGACTAGACCACAAAGTAATAGGAGAGAACAGCCCTCTGCAATTTTCGTATTGAAAATTGTGCCATTTATTTTTATTCGTGTGTCCAAATGCTTTGGGATTCGCCCTTATAGGAATCCAAAGATCATTTATTATATTAAAGTGGGTTAAATAATTAATAGCAGCTAATTAGAATATAGTACTGTTAAGTTACTGGAAAAAAGTCAATTAAACCAAATTTTTTTTAAAAAAATTTAAAATCACTAATAGTATAGGCAGATTAGTAGAACATTACTCTAAGTTAAAAGTTACGTCGTTTGAATTTAAATAGTTGTGGGATTCCTCCTATTATTTGATTCATGCAATGTAAGAAGTCATACAAATTTTTAGAAAATTGAAATTGAATTAATTTGGTAGTTGTTCATTGAACTAAATTAAAATAGGCATCATTGCATGTTAAGTGAGGAAATGTCGTCAATGATTACAATCTTATGTTTTTGGATATAAAATGAGTGATATAACGTTCAGATTTCTCCACCTAATACTTTGAACTTTTGATTAAAAAGAAACTTAACGTGGCACACGATTGAATGCAATAGGAATACGAAGGAATACAATTTCACATTACTTCAATTTAGAACCTGATACCTTCAGTTTTTGTGCTGGGGACTTAAAATATCTACTACGTCAGCTAGGTAAAAAATGGAGCACAAAAAAAGCAAGTTTCCATAACTGTAAAAAAATACGCATTTAGAGACCCTGATGTGCGGTGCGTAAGGCGTGATGTGCACTAAAACAACCTTATTTTGGAGTACAAAATATTGTTCAGATAGTTAGGACAGTATTCATGCGTCAAAACGACATCCTTTTGTTACATAGTAGAGGGTTGTGTAACAAGCTCCTCATTTTTGTAAAAACTCGTTTTGGACAACAGGGTTCTCGTTTTTTAAGAATGGCAAATGCTAACCACCGCTCAGTGGACGGTGAATAATGTATAAAAAGTACTTTGATATTCATAAATTGTGTATTAATATCCACAAATATGCATTGATATTCACAAAATGTGTATCGATGTTTGTGTTTATTTAACATTATGTGTTTATTATTCATCGTTTATTTGGCGGTAATTAGCAAAAACCTTTAAGAATTTATGATAAAGTTGTTAGTAACTAATTAATATATGATACCATAATCTTTGTACATAAACGCTCTATATATACTTCGCCCTGTTCTTTTCAATGTCTATCACAACCATAAAAACAAAAACAAATATAAGCAAGTCAAATGGTAGCATTTAACCACAACTCTATATGAAGTAACAGTGGCCTGCTGATCAACTACTAATTTAGGAAGTATATTAGTAGGATATATAGTAGAGCTACGGCATGAACAACCTGTTGCCGCATTTGCACCTCCATGCCTCTGGGTAGTATTCGGTGGTCACCGGAGTTCCCGGCGGCACCGGAACGTGAACCGGCTTACAAGGTGCACACCTGCCGCACTTTGACATGCACCGTGGGGGCCACGACCCTGGCCCGCCCAGAAACCTCCTCATCTGAGCCACCGAACTGACTGATGAGACCTCACTCTTCCCTAATTTTGACATCGATATCACTTCTTCACCCTTCATTTTGTTTTCCACCGAATCAAATCCCTGTACCATACTAATATTAGAACCAACAAATCCGCAATTTCTGTATCTCTTAAGAACAAAAAATTACATGCACATTTGAATATAACTGTTGCGTTCCTCCTAGCAGTGCAATAAACCTATAATATGTTTTTTCTTATCAAGATAACCATTCAGGTGGGCTTAGTCGGAAGGATTCATGAGAGAAGACTCTATTGGGAGCACTCCCTTATATGCGGATCCGAATGGATCCCCCAAAATGACCATAGATAACCACCTTATCATAATCTCGCAAAAATAGATTCAGGGTAGGATCGAAAGACCTAAAAAAAGAAGATAAGAGAGGGCCCCTGGGCGGAAGGGACAAGTTCGGCTTAACATTATTGTTTCTATTTTTTCTTGTCTTATCTTTCTCTAAGATTTTCAAATTTCTAACTTAGACATCGGAGGAATGTTGGCTAGCATTATATCAATATTTCTAGTCTCTTTAAAGGTCGTTGTCAATGAGAGATCAATGGAGTCATCATCAATATAGTAGAATATAAGGGAGTTTTTTTCAAAAAGTTAGTGTAAAAACACAAACCTTTCGTGTATATCTGAACACAAATGTGTTTAGAATCGTTAGTTACACATAAAATATATGACTGTTCAGAACACATCTGCGTACAGGATGTGCACGAAAAAATTGTGTTCCTAAACTTTTTTTCCTCAGAACCCTAGCCAAAAGCTTTAGTTATGATATAATAATTTTGTGCAATTCATAACGATATGATAATTTTCTGCAATTCATAATGAGTCTATGAAATTCACAAACATATGTGATGATTAATAATTGTGGGACGACGAGTGACCCTGTCCTAGGAGCCGAAGTGATGGCAGGCTTCGGTTTTGATATGGCTTGCGTGATAAGCTAACGTTCGCCCCATGTTCAGAGAACAGAAATGTAACTGTGCGCTAGTCAAGCCCTTGAAGACTCGCCTAATGTGCGCAGGAGGCGTTGTGTGCTCTTTAATTTCCATCACTACCACATGTTTTCTGGGACGGGCGGGCCACTGTCGGATGGACCCCAGTACTACGCTTGTGTGATAAGATTACCTATCGGACGGCTAAAAATATCTCCAAACCTGAGTAGAGCAACGTTAGAAATATAGATCATTCGTTCACATTTGAATATAAATGTGTCTAAAACCGTCGAATGCACGTAAATTTCTCGATGTGTCCGAATAATATATGTTTTAAGACTTTTTGTACCCGAATAATCATAACGACATTTATCACTCTTGCTGGTCTTTTATGCATTTGATGAATTCCTTCACAGTGAATTTGCCTAGTTTTTCGTTATACAACAATAGATCGAAACAAAGAATCTTGTCCCAATTTTTTTTTTTTTCATTTTTAAAGAAAATTTGCTAGTTGTTGAATTAAAAAAAGTATACACATGTAAGAAACAAGATTAGACCAATCCATGGAAAAACACATAGAGAATGCTAGGAAATTTTGCTAATTTGCAAAAAAGATCTTTAGACTGATCTGAAAAAGTTCAATAATTGTGCACAAAAAGTGTATTAAAAAAGACAAACACGTGAGCATGGAGAAACAGAGAGTGATGCAACAAACATATGGGTAGTTTTTTAAAAAAAAAAAATTAAAAATTGAGTTTTCAAGATCCACAGAAAAGCACAGAGAGAATGTTACAAAAATGAAGTGGTAGGTAATAAACTTTGATCAAAAGGCTCAAAAAGCGAAAAGAAAACAGGCCTCAGAAGGATATTAACCAATTAATTTAAGATTAAGACTAGATTAATGCTAACAAACAAAACTTGTACAGTTGTACTACAATAAATGATGCAACCTTAAAAGATAATGAATGTACGATTAAGCTGCAAGAAAGTGAGTGTGTGTTAATTATAATTAGTGTGGAAACTCACCCACCTGGATATAAATATCAGCTTTATTATTACTAGTCAGTTGACACCTGATCCCATCTGCACGACAAGAAAATACCAAAGCCAACAGGAACTAATTATATTTAAGCCAAATGGATTAGAAAAAACAATGAGAACTAGGCTAGTGATCCACAACTTTAATTAGATTGCAAGAAAGTTGAAGAACTGTGAAAGATGCTCACCTGGACACGGAGATGTTTTGGTGGTAATAGTGGTGCTGAGAAGGGCCAAACCAGTGAAGATGAAGAAGAAGATGGCGATGCCACAGTAAAACAGAGGCGTTTTGTTCACAAACCAACTTAATCTATGATTCTTCCACTCCATGAACCCAGAGAGGTTTGTAATTATTACACCCTGTTGAATGCAGAAACAAAGATTAAACAGCTTCACTTTTGATGGGTCAATCTGATTCTCTTCTTCTTATTCTGTTCCCCTCTGGTGACTAAATTCTCAAGTTCACTTGCACTCTGATTTCCAACGTCCCATGCAGCAAGTGTAACTGTCACCCCAAACCATGTCCTTCCCTTAAAACTCGCCAGTGGGGGTGGTTGGGACGGTGGATGAAAGTGGAGAGAGAAGAGAGAGAGAGAGAGAGGATGGGATGGGATTAAAGTGTCGAATCTAAAGCAGATCGTCGGTTCCTCTGTTTTGCTATGTTTGGGACTCAGATTCTCTTGCAGGCTTTTTTTTCCACACTGTTTTTCAACCACTCCCAAACCCAGTAAGGCACTCCACACTAAACGCCTTCACTGTCCACTGCTCCTTTTTGTTCCTCCTCTCCTGCAAATGCCTCAAATCATCTCTCTCTCTCTCTCTCTCTCTCTCTCTCTCTCCCTCTCTCTCTATTCCTTGCCTAAACACCCCAATCATACCCCAGGACACCAATTATAGTCCTATGCAGCCATGCTACAATAATACTGAAAATGGATATGTATCCTGTATGTTTTGACTCTGTACATTATGTAGCGTAGCAATTCACGCTTTACCTACAAATCCCTTGCAATTTCCAACCGCGTATAAAATGCCAAGGGATGTTTCTAGGAATTTTCTTAGGTGGGGTCAAATTTTACCAAATTAATTGCAACTAAAAACAAATTAAATATACATAAATATATATATTTTCCTAACTTCAGCCACTGATCTTACATTTAAGTGAGGCAAATTGTTTTTGGTGGGTTTCATTATAGGAAAACATCATTTCCATCGGTCATTGCAATAAATGTAACTATTTTGATTTGATGAGGATACAGAATTCTGCATTTTTTCCCTCGTGATTTTTTTATTAGAAAAACAGTTGACAGATTCCTATTTCTGGATGATGCACTCGTCAATGAAACACGTAGCAACCATGTAGTTGATTACCAAGTCACAAGTGCCATAGGCCCCATAGCCCATTTTTTGGATTATTATGCACTTCTAGGGCTGCAAACGAACCGAGCTGTTCGCGAGCTCGGCTCGGCTCGGCTCGATAAGGGCTCGGTTCGGCTCGGCTCGTTCAGTTAACAAGCCGAGTTCGAGCTCGAATTTTAGGCTCGTTTCGTAAACGAGCCGAGCTCGAGTCTCGAAAGCTCGGCTCGGCTCGTAAAAACTCGGTTCGTTTTAGAGGTTCGACTCGTTTAAAGAGGCTCGTTTAATAAATGAGCTTCGTGCAACTCGGCTCGGCTCGGCTCGTTTACAAACAAGCCGAGCTCGAGCTCAATTTTTTGGCTCGTTTAGTTAACGAGCCGAGCTCGAGCACTCCAAAGCTCGGCTCGGCTCGGCTCGTTTGCAGCCCTATGCACTTCTATAATTACTTATGATATTCTAACCATGTAGATACACAAAAACTTGGATGTTTAACAAAATTAGTAGGGGTGTAAGCAAACCCGAATAAATCAAATCGATCGAAAAAACGGTAGTTCGGTTGATCCGAAACATAGTTCGATCGGTTTCGATTTCCGAAGGATTTTTTTTATTTTTTGATTTAGTTTTGGTTTTCTCTTTCTTCATTACACCAACCCGACCAAACTGATGTTTATATATTTATATATGTGTAGGTACATGTATATTAGAAAAACTCTTAAACTTAACTCAATCTTAAAAATCGACTTGTTAGGTAAGGATTGTCAAGACTTATAATTAGAGGACGGAGAACCAATATAGACGATGTGAACTTGCTAACACCTTCACTCACACGAAGCGTGGAATGCATATGTGAGGAGGACGAAGGATTAGATGAGGAAATCCGAGTGTGTAATTAGTATTTAACGACCCTAGCTCTGATGTCATATTAGAGAAATCCATGGGCATAACTCAATTTTGAAAATTGACTTGTAAAATAAGAGTTGTCCAAGACTTATAAACAGAAGAATGATGACCAACATAGACGATATGAGACTCACTAACAATGTATATGTATTTATTATCTTAGAATTTTATATTTGGACAGATTATGAATATTGGATCGATGGAGATTTGTGACAAACATGGATAAGTCTAAAAAAGATCATGAATAAACATTTTTTAAGTCTCAAAATATTTGTTGGGCTCAAAATAAAGGCCAACTCAAAAAAACTTGCAAAAAATAGAAAATCGATCAAAACCCACCGATCCCAAACCGACTTCTGTTCACATCAAAATTCAGTCGAAATTGATTACTGTAATTTTCACTTTGAACCAATCGTTTTACAATTCCGTGTCAAAAATCGACCGGAACGAATCGACTACACCTCTAGAAATCACCCTCCCTTTGCGGAGTAAATATTCAGTACCCGCTGGGCACATAAACCTGGTGATTTATGTCTTTCCATCATCATGTATTTGACACAAAAGTAATTTTTTGATCTGCACACTAGTTTGTTGTGTTAAAGGTACTATGTAAACAATACATCTACTGATGCCTCTACTGATGCCTCAGGTTCTGTGTAACCTCAGGTTCTCAAGTTTAGAAGCTATGATCAGTTGCTATGGTTAGATGGTTGTTAGTTTGTTTAATCCAGCTATATGTCCAGCTCAGCAAACGTTTGTTAGAAGAGTTGTTAGACGTTTTCAGAATCTGTTACGGGTGTTATTCTGTTAGTTGGTTCAGCAGGGCTGTGACCCGGGCAGATCACCTATAAATAAGACCTTTTGTATTTCTTTCAAGGCAATGAAAATGGAATACACTTTCTATGAATTGTTCTCTGCTTCTGAGTTCTTCTATGTTTTATCTCCTCTCTACTTGTATTCTGTCCTTCTCATATGGTATCAGAGCTTCCAAGACCAACGTCAAGGATCATCTTGCTGATCTGCTGTTTCCTTTCAAGTATCCATAAGTCATTTTCTCAGAGCATTTGAAAATGGAATCACAAGGTAACATAGAAACTGGTACAAGGTCCGTAACTATGCCGTCATCTCTAATTTTCTTAGTATCAAACTTCCATGGTTTGGTAACTATAAAACTTGATGCAAATAACTACGTACTTTGGAAAACACAAGTTCAAAATGCAACAAGACCTAATGGATTTTTAGGATACATTGATGGAACAGTAAAATGTCCATCACACACTGTTGTGTCAAACGGTGAAGAAATATCCAATCCAGATTTCTTGAACTGGACTGTGATAGATGGTCACCTACTCTCTTGTCTTACTGCCTCTGTTTCACCTTCAATATTACAACATATCCTTGGCTGTAGCCATGCCTATGAGGTGTGGCATTCTCTGGAAAATCGTTTTGGCATGCTATCAAGGTCTCATGTACATGTGTTAAAACGAAAGTTGTTTGATGCAACTAAAACTTCCTCAATGGATAGATATATAGATTTTATCAAAGACTGTGCTCAGAAGTTAGCGAGCTCTGGTTGTCCGGTCTCAGATGATGACCTCGTATTTCACACATTACATGGTTTACCAGATGAGTTCAAAGGGTTAAAAGTAGCTCTTAAAGCCAGGACTGAACCAATCATATTTGATGATTTGATTTCACTTCTTCAATTGGTGGATTTGGATACAGAAGTTCGAAAATCTGATCTAGGCACCACATCTTTTGTGTTTGTGGCTCATCACAGTTCAGACCACATGAATTTGACAGGAGAATCTCACCCTAAGCCATCTGTAGTACCTTCTCCAATTCCTCCCACTTCAGTCCAGTCCTTTGCTCAACCATCTGGTGTAGTTCAGAATTCTACTCAGCCTACTGGTTTTGTACCTCAACAACAGTTTTATAATCCATACTCAGGGAATCAAGGTAGAGGTTTCTCTAAGGACAAAAGAAGGAGTTACAGAGGTTACAATCAAGGTCAAGGTCAAGGTCAAGGTTATAATCCAAATTCTAACTACATGATTCCTCAAGGTCAAGGTCCAGGTTCTTATTTTGGCTTCCCAAAGGCTCTTTGTCAGATATGTGGGAGAGATAATCACATGGCCAATATGTGCCATCATAGGCAAAATTTGGCTTATCAACCACCATCTTATTTGGTTAATGGATCTCAGTCATCAGGTTTTACATCACCTGGTTCTGGTATGGGAGGTTCTTATGGGCAATCTCCATTTCCTTCCCATATTGGGACACAAACCTTTCCTATGTATAATGGTGGTCAATTTTCAGCCAGAAGCACAAATGGTATTCCGGATCCTAGATCAGTATCTCATTCCTCTAATTCCATGGGACAGATTCCACCTCAAGCTCATATAGCAGACTTTTCCATGTATCCGGGTTCAGATATCAGTCAGGTGAATGTATATCCTGGATCACCATGGTATTTTGATAGTGGAGCCACTGGACATGTTACCAATTCCTTGTCTCAATTATCTGTTCAGCAGCAACCATACAATGGTCATCAAGGTATTTTGGTTGGGAATGGTTCTCATATTCCTATAACCCACACAGGAGAAGGCAAGTTAGCCTGTTCATCTTCTGTCTTTTCTCTGAAACATATGTTGCATGCACCTCAGATTAGTCATAACCTTCTATCCGTATATCAGTTCACTAGAGATAACAATTGCAGGGTTATTTTTTACTCTACTGGCTTTCTTATTCAGGACAAGGTCACCAATCAAATTCTGGGCAAGGGTCTGTGCAAGCAGGGGTTGTATCCTCTACTGGATTACTCTAGCAACATCTCAGGTGTTGTCTTCTTTAGTCCACGTACCTTCACTAGATCTTTGTGGCATCAACGACTGGGGCATCCATGTTCTAGTCTTCTGGATCATTTAATAAAACAACAGGCCATTCAGACCACCAAACCAGCTGATGTTAAGTGTGTTTCTTGCAATATTGTGAAGAGTCACAAATTGCCTTTTTCTATTTCTGATTCTCAGTCCACTGAGTTGTTTCAATTACTCCATGTTGATGTATGAGGTCCATCCCCAGTTGCTTCCAATAAAGGCTACAAGTACTACCTTTTACTCTTGGATGATTATTCCCGTTACATATGGAGAATTCATTAATAAGTATCTGTATCATCTGTTTCTTGAGGCTGGGATTATCCATCAGACGTCTTGTCCTCACACCGCAGAGCAGAATGGAAGGGCAGAGAGGACTCATCGTCATATCATGGAAACTACTCTCACATTACTTCATCAAGCAGGGTTACCATCTTCATTTTGGGTTGAAGCTCTGTTTACAGCTGTGTATCTCATAAACAGACTTCCACATTCCTCTATTAAGTTTCAAATTCCATTTCAACTGGTGTTTAACAAGGTTCCTGATTATCACCTTTTAAAACCATTTGGTTGTTCATGTTTCCCTTGGCTTAAGCCTTACACATCTCACAAATTGGAGCCCAAATCAGTTCATTGTGTTTTCTTGGGTTACTGTCAGACAACCAAAGGTTATAGATGCTATGATCCAAGTACACACAGGGTATATATCTCACGCCATGTTAAGTTTGATGAAACCACCTTTCCTTATCAATCTCTTGTAAGGTCAGATTCAGAGGACTCTTCTTTCTCCACCTTTTCTGTTCCTCTTACAGTATATGATCCTATCACTGTGACTATTCCAACCCCAGTACCTCTGGTCACCATACATCCGGAAGTTCCTTCAGATCCTACAACCATTTCTGTCTCACCTACTGATGACTCAAGATCTTCAGAGTCAGTATCTTTGACCAATGCATCACTGTCTCAGACTTCTGCTACCTCTCATGGTCCAGCTGCAGTTGTTCCTCTTTTTACTAATCAGCATTCTATGATTACTAGGGGCAAGCATGGAATAACTAAGCCTAGAGTTCCTTTATCACTTTTAGCTAAAACCGTAGATGACTCACTGGAGCCCAAAAACTTTACTGAAGCTTCCAAACATGCTGTATGGAAATCTGCAATGAATGAAGAGTATGCAGCCTTACTAAAACAAGGAACTTGGTCCCTTGTTTCCCTTCCTCCTCATGGTCATGCTATTGGATGTCAATGGATTTATAAGGTTAAGCGACACTCTAATGGTCAAGTGGCTCGCTATAAGGCAAGATTGGTTGCCAATGGAAATCAACAAACTGAGGGCCTTGATTATGCTGACACCTTTAGTCCTGTGGTTAAACAAACCACCGTTCGGATGGTTCTATCTTTGGCTCTTACCAAGTCTTGGTCCTTGCGTCAACTTGATGTATCTAATGCGTTTCTTCATGGCATTATTGAAGAAGAAGTGTTTATGAACCAACCACTAGGATATAAGGATCCTCATCATCCTCAGTTAGTGTGTAAATTGCACAAAGCTTTGTATGGACTCCGTCAGGCCCCACGAGCATGGTATTCAGTGTTTAGCCAGTTCCTTATTACTCAAGGGTTCAAGAACAGTTCAGCTGATACCTCTTTGTTTGTTCTCAATCAAGATGGGTCCTGTGTTGTACTTTTAGTATATGTTGATGATATCATTCTCACTGGAAATGATGATGGTCTTATTTCCAAATTGATTGCCACTCTCAGTACTAAATTCGCCATGAAAGATTTAGGCGATCTACACTACTTCCTGGGCATAGAAATCCACAGGTCTCCTACTGGTTTATTCTTGTCTCAGCAAAAATATGCCACTGATCTTTTAAAAAGGGCAGGTTTGCTTCATTGCAAGCCAAGTCTGACTCCTGAATCCACCAAACAACCATCTCTGATTTCTTCTCCCATGTTTACTGATCCTACTTTGTATCGTACTTTGGTTGGGTCTCTTCAGTATCTTACCATTACCAGGCTAGACATTTCTCATGCTGTTAATAAAGTGTGTCAACACATGCATGCACCTACTGATCTTCACTTTTCTGCTGTGAAGCGTATCTTGCGTTATGTTCATGGTACAAGTGCTCATGGGCTGTTTTTTACTCCAGGATCCTTCAATTTTACAGCATACGCTGATGCAGATTGGGCTGGAGATTCTGTGGACAGACGGTCCAATTCAGGCTTTTGTGTTTATTTTGGTTCCAATTTAGTATCCTGGTCAGCCAAGAAACAACCTACTGTGGCTAGGTCCTCCACTGAAGCAGAATATAGGGCCTTGGCGAATACTGCTGCTGAACTCACTTGGTTTGTTCAGCTAGCTCATGATCTAGGCATTCCTTGTTTTGGTCCTGCTCTTATTTGGTGTGATAACCAAAGTGCCATCTCTCTAGCTTCCAATCCTTTGTTTCACGCTCGAACCAAGCATATTGAGATTGATTATCACTTTATTCGTGAAAAAGTGTTGAGCAAACAAGTGGTTGTTAGGTATCTCAATACTCAGCATCAGATTGCAGATATCTTCACTAAGGGCCTCCCTGTAGCTCAATTTTTGGTTCTTAAATCCAAACTGATGGTTTTGCCTTCCATCAGTTCGAAGGGGGATGTAAACAATACATCTACTGATGCCTCAGGTTCTGTGTAACCTCAGGTTCTCAAGTTTAGAAGCTAGGATCAGTTGCTATGGTTAGATGGTTGTTAGTTTGTTTAATCCAGCTATATGTCCAGCTCAGCAAACGTTTGTTAGAAGAGTTGTTAGACGTTTTCAGAATCTGTTACGGGTGTTATTCTGTTAGTTGGTTCAGCAGGGCTGTGACCCGGGCAGATCACCTATAAATAAGACCTTTTGTATTTCTTTCAAGGCAATGAAAATGGAATACACTTTCTATGAATTGTTCTCTGCTTCTGAGTTCTTCTATGTTTTATCTCCTCTTTACTTGTATTCTGTCCTTCTCATATACTACAGACATTTTCCTCCTCCTAAAGAGGTTAACACAATCACTTTCGTGGAAAATTTTAAAAATTATTGAGTACTTTTGAAACAAGGACACTAACTTCTTTATTATCACAAACTGACGTGAAGCACGAAATTATTTGTAATACACACAACGAGAAAATTTTAAAAAAATACAGAGGGCAATAGTACTGAATGATGACTACACATTGTGTGAGGAAGGACTACAGAAAGGGGCCCGGGGGCAGTTGATATTTGACCAATTTGTCAGATACTAAAGGACGGGGGTTGTCAAATGGGTCACTGATAAAATAAAGAGAGAGAGAGAGAGAGAGAGAGGGGGGGGGGAGGGGGGAGGCCATCTCCTACCCCATCCGTCAATTTTCACGATTCCAAGGGCAAATACGTCGGGACAAAAGCGTGGTAAGGAAGAATGTAGTAGCGGCTCGCAGCAGTATTTATTAATCTCTTGACTAGAAACCTTATTAATATCAGGTGGATTCTTTATTTGTATTGTCATCATAACAACCTTTTTGTGTTTCATAGCTTTCTTTCTAAATTAGGAAAAGATATTATGTTGTAGCTTAATAATTATGTACAACCGGAAATTCTTTTCATAGACTGATTTTAATGATGTTTTCAAGATCTACAATGATTTTAAGATTGATATCAAATCAGCCAAACTCGAATTTGGAAGATTTTTGCCATCTCGTGTCATCACTTGAGCCATTAGATTATCGTCCCGATGACTTAACAAAATTAAAAAGTCGCTCCAGTGACCCATAAGTGCTCCAGGGACAAGATCGAGTTTATAAATATTTTATTAGGGTTTTCTGGATTATTATGCAGTGTGCGACTATTTTTAGGGAGATAGAAACAAAGAGCATAAAGTAGCACTAGTGTTGCTTTGATCAATCCCTTTGACGTTTCATTCGGATTAAGATTTTTCTTGTGATGCCATCATCGTAATCAAAGGTTTTATTCAACATCGATTATTATCTTTGTTTTCTTGAAAGGCTTGTGGGTTCAAGAAAGAGACAGTCAATCATTGAGTTCGGTGATTGACCGTAAACTAAAAAATCAAACTAGATTATACTTAATGAGCCAAATCAGTACAAATTTATCATGTTCACTAAATTTTTGTTAAATTAAATACTATTTGATGTCTGATATTTTTGTATAATTTTTTCCTAAGATTTTTTAGATTAATTATTTGGGGGTCAAAGAGAAACTAAAAAAGGATAAAAATTTGAATTGAAATTAAAAAATCCAGTTAAGATGATGTTAAAAGATAATAAAAACTATATGCATTAAACTTTTGTCTTCACTAATTTTTTTTAAAAAATTGGCCGCAATTTTTTTATTGTCAAAATAATAATTAATCTAAAACTATTAAATACAAAGTTGAAAGAATTCAACAAATAGCCAACAAAACTGTTACAAAACAATGACAATAATAATTTAAAGTCACACACAAAATGCACGAACATAAATATGTGAGATCACACACACTAGTAGTGAACAGTGTGTAAACTCCATACAATTTGTGTTTGTTTGTAGTACTGTTGAGCACATTCATAACGGAATGGGAAAACAAGTTATGCATTACGGACAAGGATAGAATCAATATTCAATGTTTGGGGGCTGAAATATAATATTTTTATGATTTTTAAAATTTATACCTAGGTCTTAATTTTTTTTGAAACTTTTGGGAGGGCTCAGGCCCCTTACAGTCTTTATATAGTTCCTCCCCTGATTATGCACATGAGATTGTACTACTGTCCGAAAATTGCTCGATCAATATTTTGTGTGTCAAAATAAGTTATTGTGACGAACAACACGTATTGTTGTGCACAATGCACAACAAGACCTCCAAGTCCCCTTTTGAACTTGGGTTCCAACATCACTCACTAGGGCATGTGCTTTTTCCAACTTCTTGTATCGAAATATTCATGGTTTTTAAATAGGATGAAATGTATTTATTTCTTCATGTACTTTAATTAGTTGCAAAATTGGTTATTTTCAATAAGATTACAAAATTATAGAGCAGAGCAACTCACAAAAAGGGGATGTATTTTCAAATACTCATTAAACTGCCCCAAATCCTTTAAATTGTTCCCATGAAGATTCCTTAGATATATAGAGATAATATCTTGAAACTTTTGGTGGATGGATGGGCGTTTGGATCAACTAAAAGATTTGCAAACATCATGTATATATCCTTATGATTGAGTTTCTAATCCAAAAGTATCGTGAAAGTGGAACAATGATCAAAGGAGTTTGGTAGTAGTGTGGGTGAAAGAGAGAGATCCCCAGGGAACATACCTTTCAAACACATCACAAATCTCTATTTTGTTGCCCTTTTTGTCCCTAGTATTAAATAAATTGATGTAAATGTTGAATACATGTACACACCGGTTGTACTCAGCGCACAATAGAATGTGTTATAGTAGTGCGCAGCACGCGGGATTTCTTTGAAGTTAAACGTAAATTTTGAATGTCATTTATGGGGATTGATTAGTTTGTTCATTATTCATGAAGTCCCAATATGCGTACTTCTGCTAATTTAAGTCGATATGAAATTTCCGCATGAAATAACACAACAAGAATTTATAATATTTGAGATAAATTAAACTTTAAATTTAAGAGGAAGAAATTAACTCCTAAATGTGAGAGTTTAAATAGCAGGCCAATCCTTGGGTTTGTAGATATGGCCATATGGGAATAAAAGTCGTAAAGGGAACTATTATTGTATACTGTGTAATTTTGTTTGCTTGCTCTTGTGTCTATGTACTGATTCTTAGTCCTGTTGCCCATAAGAAGTAGGGGGCCAGGGTCCCCCAATGCCATCGCTTAAACATGCTTGATTTAAACTTACAAATTGACCGTTGCCCCACTTCTGCTTAAGTACTGATTGTGAAATGACAAGTATCTCAGCTAACTGCCAATCCTTGAATGTGACACATGGGAAAATGCAAGGGCTTGTCTGAGAAGCAAACGGGATTATTGAGCTTAGGATAGTGACGGAACCGTTATTAAGATAATCGTACTTAATTTAAATATTATATCTTGTTTAAAATTGTTCTAATAATCAAACAAGAGAGAACAAATATTTTATAACTAAATCATTCGATTCGAGAAATACTCCATAATCAAATATTTTGAGTTGATTTTTCACGTATGCCCTTAAAAACATGTGTTTAAACACATTGAACGGTTCGAATTATTAAAATTTAATAGTTAAAGAGTTTAAATGTTGGTCTAATATTGGTCTAAAAAGATATTGGTCCATGGAGTGTGTGTGTATATATATATATACATACATATATATATGAGTAAGCTTTTATTGAGGGATCTCTCATTTTGTTAAAATGAGGACCTCCTATTTCTGGATCAAATATTAATAATTGGAACTGTTCAATGTGTTTAAAATAAGTTTTTAAGGGTACCTGTGAGAAATCGGCTCAAAAAAATACCATAAATGACTTGATTTAAGCAGTTGTCCATAAATGCTGATAGGAACAGTTTTATAAAGAATTATTTCGATCAAGCTCTTCTCGGTAATTTTTTAAGCCAATTTCGCTTTAATACCCTTAAAAACGTGTTTTAAACACATTGAACAGTTCTGATCATCAATATTTTATCTAAAAATGAGAGGTCCTCATTTTAGCAAAATGAGGGATCCCTCAATAGAAGCTCACTATATATATATATATATATGTTGAGTTCGAGGACCGGTTCGGTTATTTATCTCAACTATAACGGAATAGATCTTGAATGGATATTTATTTGTTCCTATCATATTCATATCCACAGAAAAATAAACGGTTACAATTTGAGAAAAATTAAAAGGTTCAGTTCAAATAACCATCGATTCGGTCCAAATTATCTTCCCTAATTGAGCTATGTACCCACGAGGCCCTAACCCATCTAATTCTTGTGCATTACCTGGGTTCACAGAACTAGGTCATGTTTTGAGTTGATTTCTCACGTGTACCCTTAAAAACATGTGTTTAAACACATTGAACGGTTCGGATTATTAAAATTTAATCAGGAATGAAGAGTTTAGATGTTGGTCTAATATTGGTCTAAAAAAGTATTGGTCCATGGAATGTGTGTGTGTGTGTATGTGTGTGTGTATGAGTAAACTTCTATTGAAGGATCCCTCATTTTGTTAAAATGAGGACTTCCTATTTCTGGATCAAATATTAATAATCGAAACCGTTCAATGTATTTAAAATAAGTTTTTAAGGGTAACCGTGAGAAATCGGCTCAAAAAAATACTAGAAAAGACTTGATTTAAGCAGTTGTCCATAAATGCTGACAGGAACAGTTTTATAAAGAATTGTTTCGATCAAACCCTTTTCGGTAATATTTTAAGCCAATTTCTCTTTAATACCTTTAAAAATGTGTTTTAAACACATTGAACGGTTCCGATCATCAATATTTTATCTAAAAATGAGAGGTCCTCATTTTAGCAAAATGAGGGATCCCTCCATAGAAACTCACTATATATATATATATATATATAGCGACCGGATCCGAGGACACATAAAAAAATACATAAAAGAACACTTAATCTCCACCACTAAAATTAACGGTTAAAATTAAAATACTCTCTCTCCTCCCTTTCCTTTTTTACACATTAACCCCCTCTCTCTCCCCTCTCTCTCGCCTCGCCTCACACCTTTCCCTCCCAATTGACGGCGAACCTAACTTCGACGACTGGAAATCAAATTCCAGCAAACCCAACTCTAAGAACAGTATATTAACAAAAAAAATTGAACACGAGATGACTATGTTAAAAAAATCCAAAACAAAGAGAAATTCAGCAAATAACTAAATATGGCTATACTAAACTTCATAGCATCCATTAATTAAATCTCTATCTACTCAAATAGTCAAACTCTTTCAAATTCCACACACCAAAATGAAGTAATTAAACAAATCAAGAAATATAAAACTCATTCAACCTTTGAACTTCACATGGAGAGTTTGAGAGAGAGATCAGAGAGAGAGAAAGAGAATTAAAAAATGGGTTGGGTTCGAAAAGATTCACTCAAGCAGCCAGACAGTGAAGTTAACCTTAGCGAGACTTTTGTTTCGCTCATCTGTTTCTTTCGTATTTTTTCCCTTTTAGATATAATGGTTTTGTTTTCCATGGGTATACGTGTGCATACTAATGCAGATCTAGTAGACAGTATATTTGCTTCATTTTTTTTTCAATCTGTCGTTCTTGGAGTTGGGTTTGCTAAATTAGGTTTGTTGGAGATTGAGAGGGGATAAGGTGTGGGGGAAGAGAGAGAGGGAGTTAATGTGTAAAGAAAAAGCAGGAGGAGAGAGAATATTTTAATCTTAACAATTAATTTTAGTGGTTGAGATTAAGTGTTCTTTTATGTGTCCATATATATATACTAGCAGCCGGTGCCCACACAATGCGTGGGCGTGTAGGCTTGGACGAAAGTACATTCTTAGTGACTCGTACGATGGAGGTGAGGATACAATATCTAACAACAACTTGTGAATTTTTAATATAAGGAATGATATTTTAAGAAAGACCAACATGTGACAAGAATAAACTGTGAATATGAGAGGTTATACAAAACAACGTACTATGCTAATGTCGTCTCGGCCGTCGTAGACCTAAATACTTGTGTATTAGCTTCTGCAATTCAAATGTCTCGGCTCTAACTGTGCACATCCATTTCCAACAATAAATTTCTATTTTTTTTACCTACATAGAGAGCCAATTAAATATATATAAATCCGATGAAGAATGTATCACTTGTGAAGTAGATATGCCTAAAACAAATAAAGAATGTATTTTTGTAAATATGATGAATTGTTAATAATAATAAATAATTTTATTCTAAGTAAGCAATTGTAAAACAAACCATGAATCAATAATTAACTTTAATACATACCTTAATTTTAGTCGGCACTTCATTGGTTGTCGATTTATCATCACGTACATTTTCCATGAGCTGCAAAATAAAAGAGAATGACCATCCTAGACTATGAATAGACAATTGTGGTACTTGTATAGATGAGGTAAAATATTTGCAAGCATCAGACTGCATGGTACATATTAAAGGTGGATTTAAATTGATTAATATGAATCTTCAATCATGACGGTGTCGAATAAATGTTGGGAGACATACCTGTTTGTCAAATTTGGCATCATCAAAATTTGTAATAGCTTCATCTTCAAGTATTCCTGTATAACGAATCATAGAATTGTCCAATTGAAATGAATGAACTAATGAAGTGTTACTGTCATCGGGTTGACCTTAAGGAATAGCTAATCAAGTTTGACGCATTAGGAAAACAAAATTGTCATTAAACAAAGCATAAAACATGAGATTTGTACAGTGTTTGTTGATTACAAATAATTGGTCTAAGATGATGACAACAACACTTCTTTGCAGACAACATTTCTTGTGTACACTCCTTCATGTCTTGAAATCTCCCTTTTTTTAATTAGGATTTTTGTTGTGAGGTTGGATGTGCCTCTTGACAATGCCACATATAATTGGCCATGACTGAATACATGTTCTGGAAGGTAGATACCGACATGTGGTATTGTTTGTCCTTGAGCTTTGTTGATTGTTAAGGCAAAGCTTAAGCGAATTGGAAACTGCGTTCGAGTCATTTCAAACGGAAGTTTCATATTGTCAAGGGTCTTCAAAGGATTACGATGAAGAAAAGCTCTTGTCCCTTTGAAATGTCCTATTAATATCTCGGCATCAATGAAATTAGTATCCAAAGAACGACAAATTAGCCTCGTGCCATTACACAAACCACTGCTCGGATCAAGATTGCGTAAAAGCATAATTGGTGCGCCAGGCTTCAAAGTGAGCACATGAGGGGGCAAACCACCAGGAGAGATCGAGTTTATAAACTCTGGCTGATACAAATTGTTGCTATCATTCTCAACTTTATCAAAAGAATAGTATATTATTGACTCTCCTGAAAATTTTTGAATGACGTTGTCATTGAGGAGGTTAACATCTTCATTGAAAAGAGTTATTAAGCCTCTGCAAACCATGTAGTCACTATCATTAGCATGGTTGCCAAGATCAGGGTAAATTGCATCAACCAAAGCGTCTATTGACTCTTGACCATCCCATGGTATTGTCATTGAGTTTGGCGTTCTTATCATATCATTCGTTATGGTTGGTTGTAAACCATCTCCAACTCGTAAGAGAAATTCAACAAATTCTGGATCATTACTGGAACGCATATTTTCTTTTAAGCGAAGCACATGTACATCACTCCATAAGGGTGATTTTACAATGGACGCCCAAATTTGTTCTGCCTTTGTACCTTGTGGGACAACAGGGAGTGCTTGACGAAAATCGCCACCGAAAATCATAATTTTTCCACCAAAAGGGAATTCATTATCAATGATATCTTTGAAACTACGGTCCAAAGCTTCGAAAGCGTAACGATGGGTCATTGAAGCTTCATCCCAGATGATAATGGATGCGCGAGTTATAAGTTCAGCCAAATGTGATTGTTTACTGATGGAGCACACTGACGATGGATCTGGATTGAGTGGTATTTTGAATCTCGAATGTGCAGTCCTACCGCCAGGCATGAGTGTAGCTGCTATCCTTGATGACGCTGTTGCAATGGCAATACGACCTTGACTTCTTAATGAAGCTAACAGAGCATGATATAAGTATGTCTTACTAGTTCCTCCTGGCCCATCCAAGAAGACTACTCTGTTTTCATTATTGTGGACCGCTCCCAAGATCGTGTCAAAGGCTAGTCGTTGGTCTCTATTCAACATGGCAATAGAGGTCAAGTCATCATTGGGAGTGACAACAGAAAGCTCTTCGAGTATGATCTTGGGAATGTCTGAGTTTTCAGCTAGATTCATTGTAATTTGAGGCAAATCGTAGCAGCGTATATCCTTATTATGTTGCTCCAAGAGATGATTTATATCATGACGAACTTTGTTTAGGACGTATGTGTTGATGGTAGTGGTTGAAGATTGGTAATCTTCTGCCATATGATCATAAATTTCATCCCACAAATTACGCACTCCTGTTGGTTCGCAATACACCAAGATGGTAACAAAAAGTCTTCTCAAAACTGATGGCATGCCAATCGATGCAGCTTCCATCAAACATTGACGTATGTTGTCATCGTGATCTAAGAAACCATGGTGTTCAGCTGCTTGTTTGAAGGTTGAGTAAACATTTCCGTTAATCGTCAGT
The DNA here is from genome assembly GCA_019985065.2 of Arctostaphylos glauca. Taxonomy (NCBI): domain Eukaryota; kingdom Viridiplantae; phylum Streptophyta; class Magnoliopsida; order Ericales; family Ericaceae; genus Arctostaphylos; species Arctostaphylos glauca. The sequence goes on from JAHSPW020000001.1 coordinate 36,601,329, forward strand.
AGATAGTCAAATGATGTCGGGCCTTTAATGTGGTTCAACAAAATCCTCAAATAAAACCTCTCACCTTCAGATGGTGAAACAGTGTAGATTCTACCAATTACTCTTTGACGGCTTCCTCTTCGTACCCATCTTTTGTCACCCTTGCACCATTTGTAGTGCTCGGGGATCTCCTGGTATAAGTAGTCATTTGCCAGAGCATCATCAACATTCAGTTGAAAAAATTGGATAAGCATTGTTTTTGAGTAATACTCGTCTGATATGACATTCGCAATGTTTTGAAATGTGTAGAATCTCACTTGTTGTCTATTGCGCAAGTGTATTTGAAGACGTTCCACTGAAGGTGTCAATCGGGTCATTGTAAATTTAAATATTTTCCATAAGGCTTCAGGAGCACAAACCCATCTTCCATTAATAAATTGTTGTAGTTTTATAAAGAATTGTTTCGATCAAGCCATTCTCGGTAATATTTTAAGTCAATTTCGCTTTAATACCCTTAAAAACGTGTTTTAAACACATTGAACAGTTCCGATCATCAATATTTTATCTAAAAATGAAAAGTCCTCATTTTAGCAAAATGAGGGATCCCTCAATAGAAGCTCACTATTATATATATATATATATATATATATATATATATAGGTTGGGTTCGAGGACCGGTTCGGTTATTTATCTCAACTATAACGGAATAGATCTTGAATGAATATTTATTCGTTCCTATCATATTCATATCCACATAAAAATAAATGGTTACAATTTGAGAAAAATTAAAAGGTTCAGTTCAAATAACCATCGATTCAGTCCAAATTATCTTTCCTAATTGAGTTATGTACCCACGAGCCCCTAACCCATCTAATTCTTGTGCATTACCTGGGTTCACAGAACTGGGTCATGTTCTTTTTAACCGATGGGCTTCAAGCCCACGCTATATATTGGAAGCCCAAAACTTCATGGCCGAGACTTACGGCCCAAATTCCACAGACACCCTGATGTTCAACAATCGGGAAGCGGGACGCCCCTGACAAATGGAAACTCGCGTGCTTTTCTTTGTTCCATAAAAATTGATTAAGAAAACAAATCCAATATTCAAAAATCTGCGCCTTCTCCCTCCGCTAAAACATTGTACAGTATAGATTCCCTCTCCTCCTCCCCAGAAATTTCAACAATCTCTCTCTCTCTCTCCCCCACTCTCTCTCTCTACCAGTCGATTTATGGTGCTGACTTAGGCCAAAAAGGATCATAATATATCTATTTCAAGGCAATAGATCTCCAGTTTAGTCCTCGTGGCTAATGAGATTCATCCACCGGTCATTATCAATGGAGGACCGTCTCCGTCCCATCATCCACGATTCCCTGTAGTATGTTGTTTCTGCCACTAGTACCGGGAACTATTTCAGATTTTGTTTCTTTTTTGCAAGCTCTTTTGTGGCCTTTACAGTTGCTTATGTGCATTTTTTATGCATTTCATGCTGTCTAACATTTGACTGTACTCGCTGCTTGTATATTCTTATTTAGTTCTAGCTATTCTTCTTATTCGTCGTATGACTTCCTCATACCAATAGTCCTCCAAATGCGATTGTTATTTGACTGGGTCAAATAGATGATGGTTTGGATCCTGTAGACCGGGAGCTTACTTCAGACCTTGTTTATTATTTTACAGGCATTCAGCGGGAATCGTGGTCATTCTCCCTGTCTCCCTGCTTTTTAGTCTAATTTTTATGCAAATTGCAATCTGAGGCCGCTTTTCTGAGATTTCTTACTTTATTCCAGAAGAAGAAGAAGAATCAAAGAGATATCTAGATTTCTTTTGTTAATACATTCCCAGATCAGTTTGCATTTGGGTTCTTTTTTCCCGGCTCAGAGAGTCAGGAAATGGAATATTGTACAACCAAACTGCCTTCTAAACCTTCTTCAAACATATCGGACATTGTTTCCAAATTTGCCAGAGTCTGGAGATTTAGATCCATTGGCGTAGTCTCCACTGAAAATCCTAGCCACGACCACCCCAACAATGCCACTTTGACTGAAGACAGCAGTGATGCCACCGAAGAGGCAGAGTGCGATGCCGAGAAAGTCCATCCCCAGCCACATGAGATTCAACCCAAAACCACTCAATGTGGTGACGTAAAGATCATGAGGTTGTTTGACACAATATCTGCCCTCAAATCATCTTATGTTAGGCTCCAAGAGGCTCACATTCCCTATGACCCTGAAAAGATCGAAGCTGCTGATGAACTTGTTATGGCTCAGCTTGAATCTCTACGCAAGATCAAGCGTATATTTAAAGAGAATCCGTTCAAGGAAGTTGATTCTGTTTCAGCTCAATCGGCTCTTCTGCTAGCGGAAATTCAAGTTCACGAGAAGCTGTTGGAGAAATTGAAATTCCAACTTAAAGTAAAAAACACTGAGATGCTTAAGTTGCTGCAAGAACTCCAGGATTTGGATTTGAAGAACAGAGAATTAGGTGAAGAGTTTAGGCAGAAAGAAAGGGACAATATGAAGGTCTCACCTTTTTCCTCAGTTGAGGAGGTCTTCAAAGCAGCTTCAAAGGCCATCCATGACTTTGCGAAGCCGTTAATTAGCTTGATGAAAGCTTCAGGTTGGGATCTAGACCAGGCAGCAGAATCCGTTGAAGCTTCCGTAGTGTATACTAAAAGGTCCCATAAAAAGTATGCATTCGAAGCTTACATTGCCCGAAGAATGTTTGATGGGATGCAGCTTGAGTCCTGTAGTGTTGATAGCATATTGAAGTGGGACGAACCCATTGATGCTTTGATTAGTGATCCACATTCGAGTTTTGCAAAATTCTGCAAAACCAAGTACCTATATGTGATTCATCCAATGATGGAAGCATCATTCTTTGGGAACTTGGATCATAGGAAGTTTGTGTCTAGTGGATTGCATCCTAGGACACCATTCTACCAAGCATTTGTCAAGATGGCAAGGTGGATTTGGGTTCTCCTTGGAATTGCTGCCTCGAGTGAACCGAAGGCTGAAATATATAGAGTTGAGAGAGGAAGCAAATTCTCAGATGTTTATATGGACAGTGTGGAGGAGGTCAAGGAAGACATATTAGTCTGTGACGAAGGAATATCAAGGTTAAAAGTTGAGTTTATGGTTATGCCTGGGTTTAAAATTGGAGAAATGTTGATTAAGTCTCAGGTTTATCTCTCAATCGTCTCATCCTAAATTCTAGAAAGTGGCCTCTGGCGAGCTGGTAACTTATGGAAACCCCTTCACCTTTTGTACTCAACATGTAGTTCATTGCCCTGATATCGGGATGTCTCATCATTTATGCAGTTTTTCACAATATGAAGTGTTATATTTCACGTTTGTGAAGCCCTCAAGCTCAATGCTTATGCCTTCAAGTTGCTTTCAGATTTCACTTTCTTGTTAGGTGGAATGATTTTTTGTTTCTATATGAATTGTACTAGGTATCTAGTAAATGATTGCAGCACATTTCCTGCTGTTGGTTATCAGATCAACATGGGTACTGGGGCTTTGAAAAAGTAGTTTCTGCTTTACATTTAAGAAAAACATGATAATTTTGCTGATCTTTGAAGTTTAGATTGACAGTAATCTTAGTTGCTTATACTGTCTGATTCTGTAGTCCAATTTTGGTGCATAATTCAGTACTTTGTTGTCTATTTCATCTATTATTGTGTAATGTAATTGTCCCTTGCCGATTAACTAGTTAGAATGGAAGAGAGAGATCTTGGCTTTCCTGGCCACTTTGAGGAGACATATGAATGAGCTGCCTGATCTTTCTTTTTCTTGAGCTTTCATTGTCAATATATTTTCTAATGTTTTCTCATAATAAACTGTTGAAGTAGTTTTTGCATAGTTTGTTTTGTCCACCCTGCTGCTGTATTCAACATTTTGCCCTTACGGTGGTACTGAAAGTATAGGAAGACTGATGATTTTTTTTTCCTTTTCAAGAGCTGTAAACTTTAGCTACTTTCATATTGTCTTGTTTTTGTCATTGAGTCTCGCCGGAATATAAGTTCACTGCACAAAACATAGAGCAGATAAGTATATTTTGAATCACTAAAACTAAGTTGAACTTGCTCTGTGATCTATTCATTATGTTATTACGGGGGATTGAAAAAGTTGACGAAGGATAAACTCATGCGCTCCTGATTAAAACCAAGGAGCATGTGGTTCTGCAATGGAGGAGTGTTTCTGCCCCACATGCAGACAATTGTTAATAAGAAGAAAAAGAACAAAGAATCAAAACTCCGAAGACAAATTATAGCATAAACAGCATCTAAGGCGTATCCATGTACTCCTCGCTGTTGGAGAACAAGTCCTTGCATAATTCACCATAGAATCTGCACACCAAATCAACGAAAACTGGACACTTAAGGTCCTTCCAGCAACGGAGAAGCTCTTCAACGTCCGTCAGATCCCCGACTCTCCCTTCATCGACTATCATCTCCACTAAATAATTCTCAAAGCTCCTGCACGCGTCCTCCACATCCCCGTGTCTGTAAACCTCCCTCTTATGACCTTCGCTCATTCTCCCATAAGCTGGTGTCAGAGGTGACGGAAATGGCGCTTTTTGATGCCCTGCATCCGAGGAACTCTTGAGCGTCATGAGACGATCCATTTTTCTTGTCCTTCTAAGTGAACCAAATAGTGATAGTAGACTATTAGCTAGCTTTCTTGGAGGGGAATTTCTGGATTTGGATTGGCGTAGTCTACGGGATTGGAGGATTCTTATAAAGAGTGGTTTCTTGAATCTGAAGTTGATGACTTGTTGGAATATTTTTCTGCATGGGTAGACAAGAAGCTTCTTGCATTTCAAGGCGAGTGGAGCTTTCAGTTTCATGATTGTGGACAAAGTGTTGGTTAAGCAAGAGGAGTTGTAGCTTTTGATTTCGTTTGGAGGAGAGGTTGGATGCTTTCAGAAATTTGTTGTAGTGACAGTTGGTGGAACAGACACACACACACACAGAGACAGAGACAGAGAGGTTGGTTGTTTGCACTTTCTCTGTTTCTAGGGTGGGGGAGAGACTAGTTGGGTGATAGTGGGGTTCACGTCTGTGCAAAGGAAAAGTTTTATACCATGAAGATTAATTAGTTATCATAACTTTTTCATGGGAAGCCCTAGTTTTGTGGTCAACTACTGCCATCTTGTCTTCTCTCTTCTTTTCGGTTGTGCCTCCATTATAGTAGATTCGTCGTTTGCATGTCTTTTACATATTTGCACAATTCATTTTGTCAAGCAATAATAGGGTCCCTGTTTGGCCCATTCAACTGAAACTCAGTTGAGCTTGGACCTGGCCTCACCAGGGCTTGGTCCGAACCAAAATCTCAGACCAGGTCCAGTCCACGGATCTAGGATTCTCTGGGTAAAAGCCGAGAAATTTTGGGTGTAAATTTTAAGGTTGTCAGTCTTGACTTAAATCCGTGAAGCCATTTTACACCGAATCAATCACATATTACACAGATCGATAGATTCTTATCCCGACCGGTCAGGGTCAGGTCCGCTTGGATGCATCAGACACAATCTTATCCAAAAGAATCGTGTGATATATACTGATGATGAAGCGGATTTATGATCGTCTCTCCAGCTGACCTGCAAAAAAAACTTGACACCGGTGTGGTATCTTGCCAACACCCCTCCGATACCTAAGTTAGCTTGAGGATGGAGGAATGGTGTAGAAAGACTAGTAGGGTAAAATTGGGCAGAATGTTCGTACCTTGTACCATAGAGCTGCCTTCATTATATAGAGATCTTGTTGGAGACAAATTAGGAAGGGATGAGATCAATCCCTGATTTAGTGAAGTAAATCAAGGCTAGTAGCCCTTAATTAGGTAACTGCATCTCCCATGATTATCCTGGCCCTAAATAAGGGGATCTGGTGGAGATAGTGCGTGAGATGTGGAGAAATTCCTGGGATCTTCCTTTCCTTGTGGGGTGATCTGTTTTAGGCAAATAGATCCTGTGAAGTAGAGAGAATGACCTGGCGGAGCAGATCAAATTATGGCTGAGCTGAGGAGACCAGCCGATGGCTGAGCTGAGGAGACTAGCCAATGGCTGAGCTGAGGACGCTGGGGTGATGACTGAACTGAGCATGCCAAAGGGTGACCGAGCTGAGCTGTTTGCCGACCGACCAAAATACCAAACGGCTCAGTCCACACGTCATGACCTATCAGCTACTCCCCTATTTCTGAACGGTTGGCCTGCCTCAAGAGAAGAAATACCAACAGTCTTATGCATTGAATCATGACGGTTCGGACTTTTCCTTGATTCATACGCTGCATTTAATGCTGTGTCAGAAACGCTTGAGAAACCGGGAGGCGGCATGTAATCTGGGTGCGCCACGTGTGCTTGATCAACGGTCCATATTTGAAGGCTCTTCAAGGAAGGCCTATAAAAGGTATTTGGTGAGACTTTCCAGGGTTTCCCTTCACTTTCATTGTTTTAGCAGCTTAAGTTCTTGCAAGCCTTCACTGCCCGAAAACTCCGTCCTCCCTTTTCTTCAGACGACCGTGGTCCTCGTCAGTTTTAGGTACGTCTGCGTCGTTTTCTCTTGATTCTGGCTAACGACAACCCTATTTCAGACCCTAGAGGTTTAGGACATCCCTGGGCCTTCTTCTTTTTGAGGTTGTGCCGTTATTTGCACCACCAATCCGACTGTCCATCATTTGGAGAGTTCGCCCACTCCCTTGTTGCTTTACGATATTACCGGGAAATCTTTGCCTTCGTCCAACCTGCCATTCCTTATTTTCACAGAATGGCCTCTAACCGACCACACCCTAGGCCTGTTGACCCAATGAACACCACAGATCATCCTCATCCACGAGGTATAGCCTTGCACCTTAGGCCTATAGAAGCCGACCGAATCGCCTCAACCGTGACCGAGGCTGACCTAACCATACTGAGGGCAAAATACCAAATCCTGGATTCAGTCCGGCTGAGAGTCCCTGGTCCGACTGAGAGGGCAAATGCCCCTAGGTTAGACGAGCTGAGCCTGTATCTGGCCGACCTCGAGGCCGGGCTGAGGCTTCCCTTCCACCCCTGCATAAGGGAAGTCCTCTGGTACCTGGGGCTATCCACAGGGCAGCTTCTGCCCAACGCTTGGCGAATTCTGGTCAGCTATAGCGTGCTTTGGGCAGCTGCCATAGAGGAGAAGGCAGTACTGACCCCAGAGGCCTTCCTCTACTGCCACCAAGTGAGCATGACTGCTCAGGGGTGGTGGTATTTTTCCAAGAGGGACAGCACGGTCCCCTCAGTTGAAAGCCTGCCTTCTGCCAATAAGAGGTGGAAGGACAAGTTCTTTTTCATCTCAGGGGAAGGATGGGAGTTCCCTTCCTGGGAAGAATGGACAAGCTCCTCAAAAATTCGTTGCTTCTGGGGAGAGGTCCATCCTTCTCGTGAGCATTTTGCCCCTCCAAGCCTTCAGTTTTTTTTTTATATATTCTTGCTTTTGCTTTCGTGGCTGACTTCATTTTGTTGTGTTCTGAGCAGGGAAACAGAGACCTGAGATTTCAGCCGAGATTCACACACAGCTGAAGGCGGTGACAGAATATCTCGAGCACGACTACCGAGTCCTCATCACTCCGGAGACCTTAGCGACTTACCTACTCGGTCCAGAACCATCACGTGAGGCCCTTGCCTTGGAGAGAGGTATCTTATCTTCTCTGTTCTTTTATTAGATGAAGCCATCTGACTCCTTTTTTCTGTTCTTGCCAGAGGAAGAAGCAGGGATGAAGCTAAACGCGGAGAAATTGGCAGCCATGGCCGAGCGTGCCAACACTAGGGCTCCCCCCAGGCCCAAGAAGGCAAAAAAGAAAGCCCTGGCAGACCCTTCCACCTTTGTGGATTCTGGGGTGACCTCCCAGGGTCAGCAGCCTGTGGCTCCAGCTCCCAAGAAGTCCAAAAAGGACATTGCTCAAGGGGTCCCTGCACAAGAGCTGCAGGCCCTGCCTGAAGAGCAGATGGCGATGATTGAGGAGGGGACGGCCCCGACCTCTGAAGTAAAGGTTCTCCAAGCCCAAGACCGAACTGAGCAGACACAGAAGGGCAAGAAGAGGAAGAACAGAGAAGATTCTTCCTCAGCCCCGGCCACAAATGAGGTCGAACTGCCACCCCCAGCTCCGGAGCTCTCTCTCCTCACAAGTGGCAATTATGCCATGGACATAATGACCGACCTCCCGACCATGAGAGATCGGGAGATCCTGAGAGGAAAATCTTCTGATGAGAAGCGCGCCCGGCTCCTCATCCATCTCGCCAAGGTAACAATCTCCCCCTTCTCTATATTCTGTAACAGACTGACCAGCCCTAATATTTGTCTTTACTGTGTTGTAGGCGACAGTTTATAGCACCGACCTGGTGCAAGCATCCTTGAATGACGAGGAGGCTGTCTCTGCTCTGGAAGAGAAGCAGAGAAAGAGTGAGAGCCTGGAGGCTGAGCTTCGCGAATCCAACTCAAGGCTGAAGGAGGAGGTGTTGCAGCTGAGGGATGAGAATTCTATCAAGGATGCTCAGATCTCGAGCCTGACGGAAACCTCCACAGGCCATGAAAATCGAGCCGCCTACCTGGAGGACATGTTGAAGCTGGAGCGAAACAGGGTTGAGGACATGCATAAAGCCATGGCCGAAGCCAGTTCCACTCTGAGGGCTCAGCAGAAGCAACTCCAGGACGTGGCCCGACAACGTGATGAGCAGAGCCGGCTGCTCCTGGAGAAGGACAGGGAGATCAGCTCCCTGAAGGATCAGACTCAGTCATCTCAGATTGATCAACTGAAGGACTCTCCTGAGTTCATAGATCTGATGACTGAGTACTACTTCGGAGGCTTCATGTCTCTGAAGAGGAAAATAAGCTCAGCTCATCCTGAGTTGGACTTGAGCTGCTTCAAACCAGAAGCAGAGGAGATCGGCTTGGAGGAGGATGCCGAAGATGAGGAATCAGAGGGGGCTTCCGAGGACAAGGAGGAGAACAGCCACGCTGGGGCTCTTCTCCTGGAGGGGACGACCGACCAGGGTCTTCTCAGAATTACCCAAGGCGAAGAGGGTTCTGCTGTCATAGAAATCCCTGGTGACGAGTCTCCTCCTCCTTCAGCTGTGACCGACCCAGCCATGGTCATCGCTGAGGAGATCCTGGTGGGCGTAGGTGGTGCCCTTATTGAGGAAATTGCTGGTGAGGTCCTCAGGGAGCCGTCTCCTGTTGCCGACCAGGTGATTGATCCTCCAGCCCAAGACCAGCTTCCTCCTGCTGATCAGCCTCTGACACTGGAACCGGCCAAGGAGAACCACTAGGCCTGGCCTTGTATTTTTCTTTGTTTGTTTTACTTTTTATTGTAAATCTCTTAATGAATACAAATGATTGGTTTTCAGAATGAATGACTCTGCCCCTTCATGCCTTTGCTGAATGAATGGCTCTATCTTCTTCTTTACTTTTCAAACAGTAGCATACTTTGACTAGGATTATTCCTTTGGGAAGATAATTAAGAAACGTAGATTTATTCAGACAGCCTTACCTAATAATTTCGCGATCACCCCTGAGGTTTGCTAGCTGAGCAGGCGATGCCGCTCGGGCACACGGTCCCGGAGGACACTGACTGAGCAGTCGAGGCTGCTTGGATACATGGTCCCGGAGGACATTTACTGAACAGTCGAGGCTATTCGGTTACATGGTCCCGGAGGACATGTGCTGAGCAGGCGAGGCTGCTCGGATTCATGGTCCCGGAGGACATGGGCTGAGTAGGCGAGGCTGCTCGGATTCATGGTCCCGGAGGACATGGGCTGAGCAGGCGATACTGCTCGGTCAGTATGTTTGGTCATCTTCACATATAACTCAGACAACCTCATCAAAATAACAAAATTTATCCATCTTGATTGGACTTGTAATAAATTTGATAATTCCTGTTCACATAAAAAGATAGGACAAATAAATGAGACAATAGGAAGAGAAATATTTAACAAATTTTATTGGTAATATTTCTTCAAGTGTTCAGCATTCCAGGGCTGAGGAAGCCTTTTTCCTGACAACGTGGCCAATCGGTAGGATCCCGCTTTCACATGTTTGGTTATTTGATAAGGGTCTTCCCAATTCGGGCCCAGATGTCCGACCCTCTTTCCTATAGGATCCACTTTCCTCAGAACTAACTCCCCAGTCCTGAAACTTCTTTCCCTGACTTGGCTGTTGTAGAATTTTGCCATCTGCTGCTGGTAAGTGGTCATTTTGATGGCTGCCCTTTCTCTCTTCTCTTCCAGGAAGTCCAACCCTTCCAAGAGTCCCTGTTGGTTTTCTTTTTCTTGAAAACCCAGAATTCTGTGGCTGAGCAGCCCAATTTCCACAGGAATTACTGCTTCCACCCCATAAGCTAGAGAATAAGGGGTTTCACCTGTTGCCGTTCGGGCAGTTGTGCGGTAGGCCCAAAGGACACTGGGCAATTCCTCTGGCCAATCTCCCTTTGCAGCCTCCAACTTCTTCTTCAGATTCTTCTTGATTGTGCGGTTTGTGACCTCCACCTGCCCATTGGCCTTGGGATAAGTTTTGGAAGCATAGTGCACATGTATCCCCCTCTGTTCACAAAACTCACGGAATTGATCATTGTGAAACTGTTTACCACGATCAGTGATGATTACTCTAGACAACCCAAACCTGCTGATAATATTCTTCCAGATAAAGTTAATGGCCTTCTTTGTGGTGATGGTGGCTAGGGGTTCAGCTTCTACCCACTTAGTGAAGTAGTCCACAGCCACTATAGCAAACTTGTTCTGTCCTTTACCCATGGGGAGTGGCCCGATCAGATCTAGTCCCCATTGGGCAAACGGCCAAGGAGAGGGGATTGGAGTCAATAAGGTAGGAGGGCGATGAAGAATATTACCAAACTTCTGGCATTTCTCACATCTCTGGACCATTTGCATCGCGTCATTCTGCATGGTTGGCCAATAGTATCCGGTTCGGATCAATTTCTGGGCTAGGGCTCTTCCTCCAGAGTGATTTCCACAAGATCCTTCATGGATTTCCCTCAGGGCATATTCAGCTTCCTCGTTAGTCAGACACCTCAGCAACGGGAAAGAATAGCTTCTGCGATACAAGACTCCATCTAGGCACAGATATTTAGCTGCTCTCAGCCTCAGTCTTCTGGCTAGATCCTTGTCAGTGGGTAGTACTCCCCTCTCCAGATAATCAACAATGGGATTTGCCCAAGAATCTTTGTAATCGACCGCAACCACCTCCTGAACAGGCAACTCCACACTTGGTTGTTCCAACCTCTGAATCGGGATGAGGCGACTGAGGGCTTCTTCTCGAGCTGTGGCCAACCGTGCAAGTTGATCTGCTTCTGCATTCTCCTCACGAGGGATCCTCAGCAGCTTCAAAGTGTTAAAAGCTTTCTGGAGATGCTGGACCCTATCCAAATACAGTTTCATCATGTCCTCCTTGGCCTCATAATCTCCCAGAATTTGTCCCACTACCAATTGGGAGTCGTTGCCAACAGTGAGCTCCTTGATCCCTAAGGATTTTGCCAGTTTGAGCCCAATCAAAAGTGCCTCGTATTCGGCTTCGTTGTTGGTAGCCTTAAAATTAAACCTGATGGCATAGAGAAGTTTGAGCTTGTCTGGAGAAATTAAGATGACCCCTGCTCCACTGGCCTCTGTATTCACAGAGCCATCAACATATAAAAACCAGCCCATTGACTCCTCAGCCTCTGGGCTAATCGGTTCAGCTGGTGGGGAATCTGAAGCATCTGATGGTGAGAATTCTGCCACAAAATTAGCAAGGGCTTGTGCTTTGATGGCCGTTCTAGGACAGAATTCTAGGTCGAATTCTCCCAACTCCACAGACCATTGAATCAACCTCCCAGATGTATCAGGGTTGTGCAGCGTCTTCTTAAGTGGCTGATCGGTCATAACCTTGATGTGGTGTGCCTGGAAGTAAGGCCTCAGCCTCCTTGCTGCTGTTACCAAGGCAAAGGCTTCTCCACCTTAGGATATCTGGTTTCAGCACCCCTCAGTGCTCTGCTCGTATAGTAGACTGGGTGTTGCACATTGGCTTCTACTCTTATTAGTACGAAGCTCACTGCATGAGGTGAGACAGCCAGGTAAATGTATAGGTCTTCTCCTCTTAGAGTGCGGCTGAGGAGGGGAGGAGTCATCAGATATTCTTTCAGTTCCTGAAAGACCATTTCGCACTCTGGAGTCCAATGGAAAGCTTTTTTCAGGACTTGAAAAAACGGATGGCACTTATCCGTGGCCCTGGAAACAAAACGATTGAGGGCTGCAATGCACCCAGTGAGTTTCTGCACCCCCTTAACTCCCTTGGGAGATTCCATACTAAGAATGACTCTGATCTTCTCAGGATTGACCTCTATACCCCTCTGGGACACCATAAACCCCAAGAACTTTCCCGAACTGACCCCAAATGCGCACTTGCTGGGATTGAGTTTCATCTAATACTTTCGAAGTGCCTCAAAGGTCTCTCTGAGATCTTCCACATGATCTGATCTCCTCAGACTCTTGACCAGCATGTCATCGACGTAAACCTCTACATTGCGACCTATTTGCTCCTTGAACATCCGGTTAACCAGTCTCTGGTAGGTGGCCCCTGCATTCTTAAGTCCAAAGGGCATCACCTTGTAGCAGTAGAGGCCTCTAGCTGTGATGAAAGAGGTCTTCTCCTCATCCTCAGGATGCATTTGGATTTGATTGTAGCCAGAAAATGCATCCATGAAACTGAGCAGCTCATGACCAGTGGTGGAATCCACAAGGAGGTCAATCCTGGGCAAGGGAAAGCTGTCCTTAGGGCAGGCCTTGTTGAGATCTTTGAAATCCACACACATCCTCCATTTTCCCTTTGGCTTTGGGACGAGTACCACGTTGGATATCCATATTGGGTATTTTGCTTCTCTGATAAACTGGGTCTCCTTCAATTTGTCCACCTCTGTGGCAATGGCTGCATTGCGCTCTGGAGCAAACGTGCGCGTCTTCTGTTTCACTGGACGGTGAGCACTGTCCACATTCAACCGGTGAGTAATGACGTTGGGGTTTATGCCTGGCAGGTCTCTATGTGACCAGGCAAAAACATCTGCATAATCTCGTAAGAACTCAATCAAAGCAATCCTCTCCTCAGGCCCCAAACATGAACCCAAACGGAATGTCTTCTCGGTATGCCCTTCTACCACAGGTATTTCAACGAGTTCTTCAACTGGTTCCCCTTGCTGGAGCTTCTCCTCATCCCTTGTGTCTAGCCCACTGACTGAGAGGGCTTCTCTCGATCTCATTGAAGTGATATAACACTCCCTAGCTCTCTTCTGATCTCCTCTGACCTCCCCAACACCATCAGCTGTGGGGAATTTGAGCTTCAAATGGTATGTGGAAACCACTGCCCTGAACTTGTTGAGGGTCTGCCTACCCAAGATCACATTGTAAGCTGAAGGGCAATCCATTACCAGGAAATCCACCAAGGCAGTGGCATTTCTATGCTCATCTCCTATCATGATAGGCAAGGAGACCATGCCCATGGGATGAGCAGTCTCTCCAGAAAAACCTACCAAAGGAGATCGTACAGGCCTGATCATCTCTCTCCCCAACTGCAGTCTCTCAAAAGCAGGTAGGAAAATGATATCTGCTGAACTCCCAATATCCACAAGAACCCTTCTGATTGTCCAGTTAGCGAGGAGGGCTGTAATCACCAACGAGTCATCATGAGGATGGAGTACCCCCTCTGCATCTTCTTCTGTGAAATGAATGGCTGGATCTGCCACTCGTGTGCGCTTTGCTGGTCTCTCTGCATTGAACACCTCCCTGGCGTAGGCTCTCCGAGCCGACCTGGTGTCTCCACTAACTTCTGATCCTCCAGAGATCATGTTTATTTCTCCTATGGGGCGATGAGGAGGAGGAGGCGGGAGAGTCATCTCCCGTCTGTGATCAGCTGGCCCAGCAGCCTGTCCTGTCCCTTGGTTGAACTCTCCTTCCTTACGAACAAACCGTTGGAGACGTCCTCGTCTGATTAGCCCCTCAATCTGTTGTTTCAGCTCGATACAATCGTCAGTATCGTGCCCATGATCACGGTGAAAGCGACAATATTTCTGGCGAGAACGTCGTTCAGCCGGTGTCTTCATCTTTCCTGGCCATTTGAGCTCAAGATAATCACTGATCTCCTGCAATACCTGGTTTACTGTTGCGACCAGGGGAGTATAGTCGTGGAATCGCCTCTCAGGTCTCCCTCTCTGAGGAGAATCTCTTCTATCCGTTCTCTTTCCTCTTGGGTAGTCCTCAGCCCTAGACTGCCCAGCTTCCTTCCTTCTTTTGCCTGACTGAGGAGCCCCTGTCTGAGCAGCAGGGATCTCTCTCTCGCGATTGCGATGGGCAGCAAGGGTGTCCTCCGCGTTCATCTGTCGCTGAGCCCTCATCATAAGCTCAGCCATGTTGGTTGGTGGCTCGGCAGACAAGGAAAACAAAAACTGTCCTGGCCTGAGGCCTGACATGTATGCTGCAATAGCAACCTGATCATCAGCATTATCCACCTGCATGGATTCCTTGTTGAACCTGGTTGTGAATTCTCTAAGCGTTTCCCCTTTCGCTTGCTTAACATTGAGCAAGTAAGTGGCTGGCCTCCTGTACCGCTGACCAGCAATGAAGTAACTTACAAAATGACGGCTGAGCTCCTTAAAAGTGCTGACCGTGTTGGGAGTAAGTTTGTTGAACCACATACGGGCAGCTCCTCGGAGGGTGATTGGAAAAGCCCTGCACATGATGGCGTCAGGCACAGCCTGCAGGTGCATTAGAGACTTATAAGTCTCTAGGTGGTCGAGAGGATCTTTTGTCCCATCAAAGGTATCGATTTGAGGGATTCTGAATTTTGGTGGGAGGGGCACTGCCATCACATCAGCAGTGAAAGGGAGCTCAGTGGTCTGCACCAATTCATCCACAGAGGCGGGAGCCTTGGCCTTCATCTGCTTTGTCAAGCCATCCAACTGCGCTTTCATCTGGCGCATCTGATCGGTCATGAGACCTTCATGGAGCGTGGAACCGGAGAAAGTTCCATAAAGAGGCGCTGCAGCATGGCTGCTGGTCTCCCCATGCCCCCCAGTGACGTCAAAGTCCACTCCAGCCATCCCCTGGGCAGGGGGATCAGCCATTGGGGCCAGTGGAGGTGGTGGATCCCTGACAGGTGGTTCGGGTTGCAGGCGTTGCAGTAGGGCCTGATTTTGTTCCAGTATACGCTGCATTCCCTGCGTTAACGTCACCACGTCCTGACGCAGGGCTTGATAATCAGCAGCGGTTGCAACTGGAGGAGCAGAGTGAGCGTTGTTGTCATTGGAAGCCATGGAGCGGGTCAAGGCCATAAATCCAATCCGATCAGTAAATTTGTAATCGTTCCCACAGACGGCGCCAACTGATGAAGCGGATTTATGATCGTCTCTCCAGCTGACCTGCAAAAAGAACTTGACACCGGTGTGGTATCTTGCCAACACCCCTCCGATGCCTAAGTTAGCTTGAGGATGGAGGAATGGTGTAGAAAGACTAGTAGGGTAAAATTGGGCAGAATGTTCGTACCTTGTACCATAGAGCTGCTTTCATTATATAGAGATCTTGTTGGAGACAAATCAGGAAGGGATGAGATCAATCCCTAATTTAGTGGAGTAAATCAAGGCTAGTAGCCCTTAATTAGGTAACTGCATCTCCCATGATTATCCTGGCCCTAAATAAGGGGATCTGGTGGAGATAGTGCGTGAGATGTGGAGAAATTCCTGGGATCTTCCTTTCCTTGTGGGGTGATCTGTTTTAGGCAAATAGATCCTGTGAAGTAGAGAGAATGACCTGGCGGAGCAGATCAGATTATGGCTGAGCCTAGCGGACCAGCCGATGGCTGAGCTAAGGAGACTAGCCAATGGCTGAGCTGAGGACGCTGGGGTGATGACTGAACTGAGCATGCCAAAGGGTGACCGAGCTGAGCTGTTTGCCGACCGACCAGAATACCAAACGGCTCAGTCCACACGTCATGACCTATCAACTGACCAAAAGGGCTCCTGAGGGATGCTCCTTATTGCTCGAGCAATCACAAAGATAGTGTCGCCGACCTCTTGGAATTCCAGAAACAACACCCAAAATTGGCGGGTCGTTCTTCCCAATATGGAATTGACGCGTGATCGGTGGCCATAAGCCAGCCTAAGATCAACCCCTTCTCCAAACTATTAAAGGGAGTCTATGGCTGCAACTAGGTACGTTTTACATACACCTACATTACATTCTTGCATACACAGTATTCTCGTCATTAACTTAATCGTCGGGGTATTCTTGGCCAACTTGGCGTAACAAATTTGGTTTCAATTCAAATATGGTGCTTCTTTCTGCACTGAAATGTTTTGCCTCAAACTCTAAATTTGCTTCTTATCCTCTCTCTCTTGCCAAATCTAATTTTCACCGATAAGAAGGTTGAATTGCCAGAACCTACAGTTCACCGATGCCTCTCTCACCCTCACCACCAATTCTGATTTTACACTACTCCTTTGGTTTCTATTTTATCTTCTTCTTCTGGCGAAAGTTCATGTTTCATACAAGAGAGCTCCATATTTGGATTACAACCAATAACTCTAAATGGTCTGCTGTACCATGTTGGCGCGACGACGTGGTGCAACGGTAGCATCCAATAATTTTCCTTAAAAAAAAAAAGGGGGGGGGGGGGGGGGGGGGGGGGGGGGGGAAGTTGTTTCATCTCTCATTTTCTTTTCCTTTTGTTGGGGAATTTACACAATAATTACACAAAATTTCATCTCTCTTCTCATGTTCCAAACAGCATTATTTTGGTCTAGTTGTGCAAAAACAAGAACATCAATCACGTGGTGCTCAAGCTTATAACCAGTACTATAATCTCATGTGCCACTCGACCCATTCAATCAAAACCCAACCTCTTGTCCATTGTTTTTATTTTGGTGAGACTTGTCATCAGAAAAGATTCTGTTTTGGAATAAAATTGCGGAGTGAAATGTCAATTTCAAGGTTTCTGTTGGATTTCTTCAACTAGGTTTCTGTAGGGAATGGATGACGACACTCCACCCCCCACCCCCCTATGGAACACCCTTCAAGTCACATGCTATCAATATCTACTCCAATAGCTAATGCAGATACACATACACAACACTCCATAAATCTCCCATCATTCTTCTATTTTCATCTCTTTCACTTGCAAAAAGCAAGCTTTTACAGAATCTTTCACTACAATAATGTGTTGGTAGCATTAGCTTTTAATCTGACTTTATAATTGGACATGGCGGTCTTCCTGTGCATTGCGCACAACAAGACAGTTTGTTGTGCGTCAAAACGACAACACGTTTTATTTTGCGTACTGCACAACAGGGTCTCCCATTCCCGTTATAATCTAGTAGGTAGAGTATATATTCAAAGCAGTGAACTGGGTGTAGGTATATTGTCTACTCTAAACATAGGTATAAATTCAAGCTACTCATTTAATACGCCGGCTTGATAAGCTTTTTTTTTTTTGTTTTTTGTTTTAGAATAATAATAGAGGCTCATAACTTAGTCATGTAATTGTGTATTTGTGTATGTACTTTTTGCATACGGTACTGTTTCTGTATCACTAACCAATTGCGAGAGAGAGAGAGAGAGAGAGAGCATATGTAGCCTCAACCCAGATTCCTACGGTCCTACCTCTTCCATGAAATTGCATAATGATAGTACGTAGGGACGTGCCAGTGAAACCAAAGGGGAAATATTTATCACATTGTACTGAAAAGTCAAAAAGCCATAACCTCTGCTTGGGTAAAAATATAATCTGTTAAAAACTGTATCACTTGAAAATAGTAAACCATTTCCGATTGGGGGCAGGGTTTAGGTTTTTTTTAGGACGGCCCAGTTGTTGAGTCCATTCTCAGGATTTTCAAGACCTTATAATATGGCTTTATATATTCCTATTCACACTTTAGCACTGATTAGAGCCGACTCAATCTTTCTCTTACCTTATCTGGTTTCACTTAATTTTGAACATTCACTGTAGTTTGATGAGGACCAAACCAATATAAAGGCACATTGCATTTCACCTCTCTAGTCTCAATGAAAATGATTTTTCTTTTTAATCATTGTGAAAATTGAGATTGTATTCAAATTTGACATTCTATATTGATACATGTCCATTAAAGAGTTGTAAGTGAAATCAAGAAAGTTCTAGAAAAGTCCTAAAGATAAGGCACGGAAATTTTTATTCGCATGACCATATGACATTTGACGTAGAGCTATACCAAACGAGGGGAGAGCTTTGGTTTTCGGGGCTAGTGATCAGTAGTTTCGGAATGGACAGTAGGATTCATAGGCAAAATGAACAGGCTACCTATATTATGCATGAGAGCTAACTGAAGATGCACAGAAAGTCGTGATTGGCAACCTCGCAGCACAAACTCAATCGAAAATGAAAGTGAAATCAGCTAAATCAGCGTAGGATGATACATCGGAAATGAGTGTTGAGTCAGACTAGAATTCTATCATTCCTTCCTGACAGCTTCTTCAAACTCCCTAACTCAAAGAAAAGTGATGATGTGAGAAAAAGGAACTCATACATGTTCTGCAGTACCCCCTGTGAATAGTCCGCCAATATGAAAAGTTCCTAAATCATTTCGCCGCTACTAAGGAAAAGAAGAAGACTAAAAAATCCCTAGATGTTCGCCTACAGATTGCAAAGCTCCAGGCCGAGGGTATTACAGGAACCTTGACACCCTTTGTTTTTTAATCATTGTGAAAATTGAGGTTGTATCCAAATTTGACCTTCTATATTGATACATGTCCGTGAGTTGTAAGTAAAATCAAGAAAGTCCTAGAAATAAGGCACGAAAAATTTTATTCGCACTTGTATACGATTATTGCAACTATTGAAATAAACCTATGTGACACCATACTTATCTTCAGTTTGAGTTTGGAATTTAAATTTATGGATTAAAAGTAGTTGAATATTTTATTCACTTCCATATCTTTATGATCCAAACACAACCTCAAGGTAATTTTACAAGCTTGTTTGGAGATACTCCTAGTTCTGGTAGTAACAGGATTTCCAATTTTGGAAAGTCGTAGTGCTTGAGTTAGGACCAACTTTGAGCATTTGAAAATGTGCTGTGGACCTTGGAAAACAGCACTTGCCAGACAGATGGGCCTTAGTTTTTAGTAAATCCATCATTAAATAATCGCTACATTGGTTAGTGAAATAATTAAGGAGTGAGATACCACTGCGTCATAAATTCGTGACGTGGCAACAAATTATTGGTAAAGATCAAGAAACGTATCAGCGTGAGATTGTTAATGAACATCTCAGATCGTCAAAATATGAGGACAAAATCGTATCTTTGTGGTCTAACAAAAACACTCGAGAGTTTTCGCTGGTTGGTGATAATCAGAGAAGAAGGCCAAACAACAACCTTTACTTTGCCCACATGGCATATGTTTATATATATCTATGCCATAGTGTTACTTTGTACCTCTTCATGTCTAGTAATCTTCAATTGTGAGTCATCATATACAGGGAAACACAAACCAATCTAGAGAGAGAGAGAGAGAGAGAGAGAGAGAGAGGAGCAAAGTTTCTCTCGATGGGAAATTACAAGTTCAGACTATCTGACATGATGCCCAATGCTTGGTTTTACAAGCTGAGAGACATGAGCAAGACCAGAAACCATAACAACTCTCATCATCCCATCAAGAAAAAGCTTCCATCACCAAATACAACCTCAAATAAACCACAGTTTTCTCACTCAAGACCCTCCTCCTACTACTACCATATCCCAGAACCCAATAAATCATCTGAAAAGTTATACAATTCGCCCAGAAACCAGAAACTCTCAGATACCCAATTCCCTGATTTACCCAGAACATCATCCTCCAAGAAAAAACCCAAGAGAAGAACCATTTACAAGCCATCTCCAAGGCTTGCCACCTCCTCTGTTTCAGTCGACTTTTCCTCTTCTGCTGAAAGTTCCCCTCAATTTCTTCCACCCAAAACCAGTCACGATTCACAGTCATCCTGTGGATCCCTACCCTCCTGGTCCCACCCTTGCAATTGCAGAATCACTTCATCTACAACTGATATCATAATCGACATAGATGAGGAATCCTATTCCAGGACAATTCAGAAGGAGTTAGAGGTGTTTGATGACATTCCTGAGCTACAACTTCCTCCAATTTTGACAAAGCCAAAGGCTGTCTCATCTGAATTCCCTCAGGACCCTGTAAAAAGTGTCAAGGAGGATTCCATCAAAACACAGAAAGAGACTAAAACTAGTCCTCGGACGCGAAAGTCGGTCTCTTATTCAACTGGAGTCAGGCTCAGAGCCAATTCTCCAAGAATAGGAAGCAAGAAATTAGTCCAGTCCCTCGGCAGAAGAAGTGGGTCATTAGGCAAGAGGAGGAGCTTTTCAGCAAGCCTGGCAATTGTGAAGTCCTCATTTGATCCTCAGAGAGACTTCAGGGAATCAATGGTGGAGATGATTGTGGAGAACAATATCAGGGCGTCAAAGGATTTGGAAGAACTTCTTGCTTGTTACCTCTCTTTGAATTCAGATGAGTACCATGATCTCATTGTTCAGGCTTTTCAGCAAATCTGGTTTGATATGGCCCAGCTCCGGTTATAAAGTAATTCTCTTTGGTTTAATTTCATGTAGTCCTTTATAAAAATGTCTGTAGAAATATTCAGTTTATGACAGTTGAAATCTGCAATTGGGTTTAATGGGTTGAGCTCATGAAGAATAATCATCTTCAGATGCTTCCTGTTAGTTTGCTGCCAAACATGAAGTGTTGTCCATGGTGCACTTAAAAAACCTCAAATCTAGTAGAAACAACTGTTTTTGTACTTTATTTTTGGCCTCATTTAACTTTTGGCCAAACATTTAGATGTACATTCTCTGCAATGAAATCCCCAAAAATTGGTAGATTATCGGTAATTACACGAAATACAACTCTAGTGAAGCTGAAAATTTGGCAAACTTGGGTTGAATGAAAACATCATGCAGAGTATATCATATTAAAGGACCATGGCCACTCTTTGAGTTCTGAAAATTAGAGTAAATTATTTTCAAGGACAAATATGACTAAACATGTTCGATCAACCTTCTTGATGTGTCTTACAAATTGGATAATTCGAATCATATCGATGGACCAAGAATGAGCCCACTAAGGCTGCACAACACGTTATTGTTCATGAGGCGAAAAACACCATCAGTCTCCACATATCAGTTGACAAATTGTTTTACAACGCTTGTGATCTTCCTGACAAAGAGATTCGGAATTTATCTTGAAAACCTACCTTCCGAGAAAATGCCAACTTTTTCCTGCAGTGAAAAGGTAGTTTAAGGGTTGGCATGAGTTTGGCAATAGAGTAGATGAAGCACAAGGGGAAAAGCTCAAGATGAGGTTGAATAATTACAAACCCTTAATCACAAGCATAACTGTAATGGCATGGAAAATGAAGGGACCACATGTTAGTTAGTGCAGACAGCAAAATAATAGAAATCCAGAAAATAAAGATCAGTGAGCAGTGGAAAAGCAGCTTTTGAGTTTGCATTCTTGTCTAAAGTGAAAATTCATTATAAAAGCTAAAGGCACTAACAAAAGTTGATGCACGTTCATATTTCTTAGCCCCTCTCCTCTGGTGCTTGCTATTAATTGATGAGGACGCCACCGATACTACTAATTACTATGACCTATCAAGGAACAACCGATCCTTTTTGGAACAGGGGAACGGAACAGACCACATTCCATAGACAACCACAAGGTCTCTTATTCATGTATTTCATTCATGTCACGCAACTCAAAAGTCTCGACGGTTTTGTGTCCAAAAGGTCTCCGGAGTTTCTATATATTTGGATCACCCCTCACATGTCAAGACATAGAAATTTCGTCTACACAATTTTCATCATATTTCTTCATGTGAGAGAGAGAACTGTAAGCTTGACAGACAGTCGACAGTCTGTGTTCCTTTGACTGATGAGCCGTTTTACCTTGAGTGACAGATGCCAGTGCAATCCTCCGACACTCTCGGTGAGGTGGCCAGGGGCTGAGGGGTGAAACCACATGGAGATCGTAGGGGCCCGAGCCATCCCAAAAATTTCAAACAAAATTAGGATCTAGGTATAAATTTTGAAATTATAAAAAAAAAAATTATATTTCGGCCCTTTCTCTTCCTCAAAAGAAAAATCTCACCCCCCGCCCCAAACGTCGAATCCTAGTTCCGTCCTTGGAGGTGGAGAATTATTTTAAGGGACTGTGAATCCACATGACTCGGTTCTGTATCGTATTATTTATGTTATATTTTTATTTTACAATTTATGGTTATACTGTTCATTTCGTTTATGGATTGTAATTTTGGTTTGTTGAATGAATGGAGGTATTTTTTTTTTTTATGAATTTTCAAGTATTGTTTGCATAATTTTTTTTCTAAAAAAAATTTGTTGTATCGCCATAACTCGATACAGAGATGAAGTGGAACCAATACGAAGTTAATTGGTCTATGAGTACATGCATGGTCCTGACTCCTTTCGTGGTCTAGTTGTGGTGTTGTCAATTGCGAGTCCATTCCCTTGGCTAAAAATATGAGAATTATTTGATGTGAGGTCTCGAGTTGGATACATCGCACTGCCTAAATTCATCAGACAACATAATATAATTTGGCGTACCAGGCATTGATTGATATCCCTATTCCCTAGTAAGAGGAAATGAGGGGATGGGCTTCCCTTTGTTTCAGCCAAAAAGTCATTTTCAGATTTACAAAAGTAGAGAAAAGCATATCACTGTCTTGCTCCAAACAGTGGGTTTACCTATCCCATGGGCTCTTGAGGGTCTTGTAATTGCCAATTACATGTGGGAACAGGAGACTGCATTAACAAGTAAAATTAATCTACTCCCTTGTTTTGGGAAATAAAAAGTCTAAAATCACACACTAACAGACACATTTATACATATTCACGTACAAAAAGTCTAGATTTGGAGCTGTTGGATGCATGGGGGACCCTCAAATCACGTGCATCCAACGGCTCCGGACACATTTGTTTGAATTGAGAGGAGGGCGGTGAAGAAAAGTTTTAATTAGAAGATGAGGTGGGAGAAATTAAAGGGAGGGAGTCATTTTTTATTTGTTTGGTTTATCCAGACGGGGATGTTAAAATATTTTTTCATGTTTGTTTAAGGAAGGTAAGTAAAAAGTAATAACATTTTTTTCTTTTTTAACCTTTTATTTTTTGCATTAGAGTTTGTGTATGTAACAAATAACTTGCTAATATTTTATCTCTTAAAGTTATAATCAAGACTACAAATACGAGTCATAATCTCTCATCACTTTCTTTTAATTTTCATTTCCCACACATTTTTAGAAGTGAAGTCACGTTCTTAAAATAGTTGTACCATTTCCCTCAATATTCCTCATTTTTCTTCCTAAAATGCAATTCAAACATTCAATTTTTTTAATCCAAACGAAGCGTACATGATTATGTGGGTGGAGATTGATGTCCATTTGGTTAAAGATACACACATACATACAATATGTGTGTGTGTGTAAACTAGAATAGATGACAAAGTTAGTATAGGACAAAGAAGCCTTTAAATTACAGTTTAAAAGTGAGTTAAGTTTTCAGCTCGCTAAATTATTTATTTTTAAATACAATAAGTAGTATTTGATTTTTGTGATTATTTTTATATTTTTTTATGTTTTTTATTTGTTTGGACGATCAAAATAGGAAAATATTAAAAATACTGATCAAAATTAATTTTTTTTAAAAATAAAACGACAGTCAAGACATTTAAAGAGTATAAATTATTTTTTGCCCTTAGTAAAAAATTTAAAATTTCTTTTAAATAAATGAATCTCAAGAAAATGAATAATTAATTTTAAAAAAAGTTGTTACAAATTTAAAAAATAACCAAAAAAATTATAGAATAAAGGAGAATGGGAAGAAGCACTGCACCAATTGTTTGTTTCATATAGGTAGACAAAATAGCGAGTCTAGTGACACGTGCATCGAGACAACTAGGACGACTACGAGGTTGGAATCATAAATTAGATAATGGTAAAGTTGTAAACCTAGGTTTCTCTTTTGATCACGAGAAAATGCTGAAAAGGCTAGAGGAGGACAATGCCTATTTAATATAGTACAAAAGTGAACCTAGGTAGTGGTAATCCCTTAACTCTATGAAATTATAAGGAGGATAATTATGAAAAGATAATACATTTTTAGATTGGAAGAGTAATCTTTAGCAGGTGGTCCCCATGCTACATTTCTTCCTCTTCCTAGTACAAGTACCTTTCACTAGTGTATGCAGTAGTATATTAATGGTGTAATGTTAGGAATACAGATGTTCCGAATATATTTGAATACAGATGTGTTTAGAATTATTAGATGCACGTGATGTCTTTAGTCTAAACCCTATGTGCATTCAACGACGGATGTATTCGAAATATTTGTGTTCTTACACTTTTTGATATTATGGTGTTTAGGTCATGCAAAGGAGATATGAATGTGTGGCCTAGGGATGACAACACGATGAATCAGAACGGATATAGAGATCATAGGATACTGAATAAGGACTCTTGTATTTTATTTTCAACTTATTAAAAGTGCAGTTTTTGATATCACAGGATACTGAATAATAAAGTACGATCTTGTACATAAGTGATTTACATTTCAAAAAGATTTTCAAAATAATTACACAACTCTAACTACGTGAACCATGACTCGACGAAGTTTTCTTCGGCAGTCTCGTAGTTAGCTGGGTATTCTGGTTCTTTGACGTTGTTTTCAGTACCTGGTGTGAAATGTCAAGGGCAAAAAAAATATAACGAGTACCGCATCCACATAACGACGTCTTGAAAATAAAACTGGAGATTGACACTTGGTTTGTGAAGAGGATCTTGGTGGATCTCGACAGTTCAGCTGAGATTATATATTACGGCCTATTTAGAAAGATGGGGTACAAAGAAATCGATTTTCAACCAAGAGAAGTACCGTTGGTCAGTTTCAATGGAGTCCCGATCTAGTCGCTTGGCAAGTTTATCCTCCCTGTGGTGGCGGGGTCGGTGACACTGCCGACAGAATTCATAATGGTGGACGTCTCATCGCTATACAACGCTATTGTCAACAAAGAATGAGTACATAAGTTGGGGGCAATGGCCTCTACTTATCATCAAGTGCTCTGGTTTGTTGGATCGAACGGAGTCAAAAGCATCAATGGCAACCAATCATGGGCCAAAAAGTGCTACATTGCTGCAGTAAAGAGCAAGTCTACTCCTAAGCAGGTCAACTAAGTTGAGATTAACGACCTGCCAGTGTTAGAAGATGTCGGCATACCAGTGGCCGACAAAGCAGTGGATGAGTTAATCATCGTCCAAATTAATGATAATCCAAAACGCTTCTTCCTCATCGGCTCATCCTTAAGCGAATGTGATAGAGTGAAAATGTTGAAGTTTCTGATCGGTAATATTTCTATTTTCACATGGACACCATACGAGATGTCGGGAGTCGACCCCTCACGAACTGAACGTCGACCCGACTCGTCGGCCAGTCATCCAAAAAGTCCGCCGATCGACCGTCGCCCATACGGATGCCATAGTGAAAGAAGTCGATAAGTTATTAGAAGCGGTTGCCATCAGGGAGGTGCAATACCCCAGTTGGCTAGCAAACACGGTGGTGGTCAAAAAAAAAAAATGGCACATGGTGAGTCTGCGTTGACTACACTAACCTAAATGACGATTGCCCAAAGGATAGCTTTCCCATGCTGAGGATCGACCAGTTGGTGGATGTCACGGTCGGACACGAGTGCATGAGCTTTTGGATGCCTACAGGAGTTGCCACCAAATTGCTATGTTTGACCAAGACCAAGACAAAATGGAATTTATTACCCCTCGGGGGCTTTACGGTCATAGGGTCATGCCATTTAGCCTGAAAAACACAGGGGCGACATACTAACGGATGGTGACACGAATGTTCCAAAAACAGATTGACAAGACCATCGAAGCTTATGTCAATGGCATGGTGATTAAAAGCACTAAGGCCGAACACCACCTAAGGGACCTGTAGGAGGTATTTGATATCGTCAAGGAACACAAGGTGAGGTTAAATACATCAAAGTGAGCTTTCAGTGTAGGCTCTGGGAAATTTCTCGGCCATCTGGTGACACGAAGAGGAATTGAGGTCGACCCAAACCAAATCCAGGATATCAACCGAGTGCTCTGCACTATATAGTTAGGTAAGAAGAAATACCAGGAGAAAAAGGTATTCCTAGAAACTTAAAAGAACGAGAGCATAATGAACTTATGTGACTTTACTTGTGTACTTTAACGTTTTTCATGAATTATATGTCTTGCTGTATATCTGTATCTATGAGTTAATTTTTCGACGACTTTTTCCTATTAAGTTTCACAACTCATTCGGTGCAATTTATCTGCCATTGGCGTTTCATACCAGATGTTGTGGGGCAGCTAGAGTTTTTTTCTCTAGTAAGAAGAGTCGAGACCCACCGAGGAAGATTATGGTAGCATTTGGTTATTGTGCCTTTAGGAGCTCTGTTTTGATTATTTTAATGAAAGAAATGTGAACCCCAAGAGGTATTTAAGTCACTTTCTATTTTCACACATTTGAACTCTGACTAAACTTAATTTACGTGACCATATCTCAAGAATACCTTGTAAGTATTTTATATATTTGTGACTCCTTTCTCATGCTAGTACTACAATTATTTTCGTATTTGTGGTTAGGATTTGGCTTCATGGACCATGTCTAAGTTTACACATTTGGAGACTCATTATGTGATTCTTTTATGATTGAAATAGTTTATCTTCTAAAATTCATCGACAACATAAATTATGTTGTTTGAATATTAATTTGTATCTGATTAGAATATGTTTATCTTTAACAAATGTGTTGAGCATGAACTTAGGGAGGCTGTATTGCAGTTTTCTATAGCGTACATACAGTACGGACAAAACGCATAGTTTTGATCGATTTGCTCTTGAAACTATACCGTTTTAATTTATTACGTGAATTGTTATTAAAGTACATGGTATTAAAACGATATAGTTTCGAGGACAAAACGGGTAAAACTATGTCGTTTTGCCCGCACTACAAGTACAACATAGAAAACTGCATTACAGTTTTCTCAAATCCGCTGAGCACACTGGATCAAACTTATTTTTTGAAAGGTAATATGCATTCAAAAGATATTGATTGGTATTCAATCAATAAATTTTTTGATATTGTTGGTATTCTTAAAAGATGAATAATTTTGATTATCGAAGTGGATCTAACGTAGGTTTCAAAAAAGCAAAAATAGTACGTTGCAGTCTACTACGTCGAGTGCTGAGAAGCTAAATCATGTGAATAAAAGTGCATTATTGCGTTCTTGTTTCAAACTCTCAATATACCATGAGTAATTATTCAACGCCTTCAAAGTACTATGTGTTATTTTCACTTGGTACGTTTAACAAATCACATATTGATAATTTTTTCGGAATAAAATATCAATATAAACAATTGTTAAGTTGTTGGGATTCTTATGAGTAACCAACATAGTGTATGTTACGGTAATTTATTGACCGAAATATCACCTAAACAGTATCATATCCTATCATATTCCGAGAATACTCAATAATTAGTCCTTTTACCATAAGCTTAGCCGTCTCCTAACACCTTTATTAGTTAGGGCAGAAACGAAATCGACCCACTCAAGCATCGGAAGTTGTATCCCCTCCTAATGTCATCTTTTTATTTTGCCAGTTGTTGATTCTTGAACTACCCTAAACCTAATCAACTACTTGAAACTCACTTTAAGCCTAACTGGTTCAAAGTCACCATCAATTTCTTTTTCAAATCCTGCTGCAGTTGGAGGAGCTCTTTTCTCCCTCCTAGCATATTGAGTTTATTCTGATCGATGAAAAGGGGACAAACGAAAGGAAGTCTCTTTTGCTTTTTTATTTTTTGTGGGTAATGTTTTTTTGAGAGCAGTGGGTAATGTTTGTTGTAGTTATGGTTATGGAGAGAGAATTGTCAATTGTCAATTGTCAACTGCAGGGAATTACCAGCTTTATGGACTCGGCACAGCTCCTCAAATTCTGGATCATGGACTGAACCAGCAATTTGGGAATTTGACTGACTGATTTGAGAGAGAAAGAGAGAAGTACATGACCCAAACCTAAGACGCAGGATTCAGGAATGTTGTCGTTTTGGGTCCATTCCGACAGTTCCACCATGCAATACTCCCATGAGGTAGAGAGGGCCATTCATGATTGTCGAGGAGTTTGAAAGTTCATTATTTTGTAGATTTTATAATTTTTCTTTCTAAATTACAAATTATTATGTAAGAGTACTTTTATGATTGTTGAGTCATTTAATTCGCGTTGCGATTTTACTCACAATTTCAACCACAATAAAATGTTAGTGCCTTACCGGACGAAATTGGTAAAAAGCACTCCGATTCCTAACTCAGTACTTGAAAGAGAAGAAAAAAGTAATAAGCTAGAGTTGCAAAATTAGACGTACCTATTTTTCACAAAGTATTGTACTTTTTATACTGCACCAAGCTTGGACTGGCATTTGTAGAGTATACTCTTGATGATAGTGACTCATAACCAAATTCTGTTATAAACTCACCTATCAAAATGTTGAATGACAGCTCGTGATTCACGCGCTGGTCTAAGTAAATGTCAGGTGGAGATTTCACTCTAGTACAAATAATCTCAACTCGATAGAGAGACATTCTACCCAACCCGGGCCCATGAAATATCTCCCGAACTGGGAGGATACTATATGTCATGGGCCTAGTTTGGGCTGGGTTAGGTGTCATGATGAGATATGGGTCAACTTCGCCCAAGAGGTTATTCCCACCACGAGTATGAACTTTGAGTCTACTCAGAGCTCAAGCCAATATGGGGGATTTGATGAGCTCGGCTCAATCTACTGAAGGATCTCACATTTGGTCTCGACTGAACCTATAAAAAATTTCAACTCAGTCCTAACTTGGAGCCGTGTTGATACGGTCCTCCACAATTGTAATACACAAATTCTATAGAAGTGTGTAGTTCATAAATTTGTACAGAAAATTTTAAAAAAATTTCCAAAGATGATTATGAAATTATGCACTCACACTCAAAATAAAAAACTACAAATGCACAATACATAATCTGTGCGGCCAAACACTCCCTAAGAGTTTGCACTATGTATTATACCTAAACGTGCTTCATTAACTAACCCATGGGAAAAAATAAAGGATCAAATCAATGAGACTTAACTGTAAGGCCCATTATCACGACAGATATTGAGGGTTTTAGGATATGAGATTGAGAGAGCTCCCAACTGGCCATGTTCCACTTCATTGACCATCTGGAGTGCGGCAAAATATTGGCATCAATATGAGACTCATCTTTATTGGGATGCATTCATTTCGAAATTCTATCCCGAATTCAAACTAGCTACAAACGTATTCTGTGCAGGTTATTTCTGATGTCCGATCAGTGTAATATCTCTCACACCCTAAATAACTCGACGAACCGAATAAAATGAACAGATCATATTAAGTTTCTGAATCTGAAATAGATACATATTCCGGTCACTGTATTTGGAGCACATCAGGGCCCAGTTCGTGAGGGAAGGGTACCCCTCACTGACTTGTTAATTTCAAAGAGCCAAGCAACTAAATTGGCAGGGTCTCAAATTCCATCCCCCACCTCAAGCCTCATGTAAAATCAGAGTTCAACAGGACATAAAAACGTTGCTATGTCCAGCCCACTTGTGACAAAGTTGCCATCTTGTTGAATATTTAATGAAAAAGACTTCATGAAACACTGGCATCATGCAACATTCAAGTGGAAGACAAAGCTCCTTTAAAAAAAGTTGGAACACCATAATTCGAGCAGAGAATCCTCCACCACACACGAAAAGAAAACTTTATTAATTGGGCATGCACTCCTGCAGTCATGCTGACTACACACAAATACAAAACAATGAGAACAAATCACGCCATTCTGCATGGATGCGGTGAACATTAATTTCCTGCAACTATCTTCCGACGTGTAAACTCAACCACAGGGCTCAAAACTGGAACTGTCAATTTTATGGCACTCTCTTGAAAACCCGAGTCTTTTTCCCTCTAATGTAGGTAAGCTTTGAAAATTAATTGAATTGGGTATTCCTTATCAGCAAACAAGAAAAAAATTGTTTTCTAAGTGTAAAACCTAATTACGAGGAGACTTTGGTTTTTAAAATATTCACACTACACTGAATTCGTGGACTTACAAGGACTAAATGCCAGAATTCACTAGCCAGTGAAAGCTAAAATACTCGGATACAATAGTATCCTTTCCTCGCAGATAATTCAAGAGTTCAAAATGCTAAAACAAAAAGAACCTACTAGACTAAAATCTTCATCTCTGAAATATTATTTATTTGGAGATTTCAGATATTCTTAGTGCAGAAAAACGCAAATACAAAGGAGATGACATCACCCACAAGCCACCTTTCCTTGACACAACTGGGACCAAACAGAAGGACGCTAGGGTTATAAATACATCTGCTGCCCGATGAGCAGCCAGCTATTTTACAGTACCACAGAATGCAGACAGAGATATAACAAAAAGGATCAACAGAGAAAAATAGATTACTATCTTCCTTTTCTGCTGATTTTAAAAAAAAAAAAAAAAAAACACAGAATCATAGAAAGGCCAGACTTTAGCTGTAGGTAACGCACCTCAAAGGACCAATGGAATGATACGATTCATTGCAGCAATCCGAGGACTCATCCAGGGGCATCGGACAAATATTTACTCAGATAGCAATATGTACAGAACTTGTAGTATCTTCTTTGCAGAACTTTTAGACTCAAGAGACCTGAGAATTCAGGCTCTGCTTCCATTACGTCCGTGCCTCTTACCATCACTTCTATTTCTCACAGAGTAAGCATCTCCTACTTGCTTTGAATCCTTGGCAGTGACTTTACAAGGGTCCTGAAAGCCAATATTTTCCACAGCACCAACAGTGTTGAACAATCGTCTCTTGTTCACCTCTTCCACTAATGACCGGTGCAGCAACTGGGATCGCATATCCACTAGAGATCGGTTCCTTGTCAATCTACGGCCATCCATCGCCCATTTATCTTTAGAAGTAGAAGCTTGTTGAGAGTCGAGAAAACCTATACTTTGCTTGTGGTAATTTCTAGCATTATGCTGCCTTGTGCTAGAAGTTTCTTCTGGACAGAACCTTGTAGACTTTTGTATATTTGAAACAGAGTACCGATGGTCTCGTACTATATGGCTTGTGTCCGAATCATGCTCTTCGCAAGAATAATAGTTCAAGTTGGAATATTTTTCAGAACGTGGAGAACTTTGAGAGCTGGTATCATCAAATAAGTCATCTGCAGCAAATTTTTTTGTTCCCAGTTAATGGTCGAGTACAGAGTCATGTGCTTTGTGCTCTAAATATGGGAACTTAGCAACTTGCAGTGAAATGATAGATAGATAGAAAAAAACCCAAGCCCAATAGAGAAAGAAAATAAAGCCACTAGCCAGGAATAAGGTATCTTTACCATGAGGACTATAAAATACTACACTTTCACTAAGCGGTCGCGTGTTCCATTAGGATCTTCTACTTTAACTGCAGACAAAATATGGTCTGTTACCAAATAGTGCCCCAAGTGTTTCACAGCATTCAGTAAATATTGACTCTCAATTAATCTGATTCGGATCATACTTTTTTGGTACAGGATATCAAAATTCAGACAGAGACAGTTTCTCGACAGATGACGCACTAAAGAAAAGTAAAGTGAAAGATTGAAGAAATTGCATGTAATATGAATGCCTGAGGAAATAAGCCTGATCCCCTGTATAACAAATTGATGTGGTACAAAATTAGCAAAGATACCTTCCGTGACAGGGATAGGAGGCCTTGATCTTTGATCCTAAGCTACTTAAGCTATAAGGTTATGTATTAGGTGATTCTGTAATAGTTTTTGTAGTTTCCTTAATTGACAAGGTGATGCTGCATAGGTGGCGTGCAACTAATACAGTTACCATGACTTCTGGTTTCTTCATAGATAACAGATCATATGACCAATGACACAAAATCACAATAGTGACCTAAGAAAGAAGCATACCTTGGATCCAATCACAATGCTGAGAACTTGCATCCATCTCGTAAATATTAGCCAACCCCGGGAGTGAAACTTGCGATGATGAACAAGACGAGAAAGAATAGAGACGGTGATGGTGGCCATCATCATCATATTGATGATGCTCCCAGTGATCTGATTCAGACTGGCCCTGTTTCTTCCAATGGGGTATGAGAGCAGATATCTCTCCATCAATCATATCGGAAATTTCAAAGGGTTCCCAATCAGTGATCTCCAACTCCTTCACCATCTCAGTTGCGACCTCCAACGGTGTGTCACTCACAATATCAAAAGGGAAATAAACATTCTTAGCAGAACCTGCAAGAACACAATAGAAAAACAAAAAACAAAACCACATGAGATCTCTTGAGGTATTATTCAACCAAAGCTACCATCTTTTGTTCCTACACCAAGTTTCCGTTCTCCTAGGACAGCCCATTCTTACACTACTGTCTAGACAAGGCTTAGGTCTTCCCAGCATAGCATAATTTGAACGACATGCAATTGCGAAGCGAAACCCACATTGCCTGGGGATAGTGTGAAGTATATAAGTGTGAAGGTATTCTCACTTCAAAAGCTAACTTTCTGAGTTTAGTTTACCCAACACCATGTATCATGGTATCAGAGCCATGTACTAGGGATGGGTAGGGTTCATGTCGCTGCCATGCACGCGGGACGCAGTAGGTGCTGCTGAGTGAGACCGCTGCACAGGAGGGAGGGTGTGAGCCGAAATTGTCACATTGCATTGGTACGAAAGTAATGTGAAGTATATAGGCATGAGGGCACCCCTTACTTCAAAAGCTAGCATTTGAGGTTGTGCTCTACCCAAGACTCTGGAAACAACAATATCAGAGCAAGTTACCCGCCGGAAAAGACTAGATCGAGCACCCTATTTGTTCAGTCAGCTTTCTTATTTGTAAGATTTTGAAGATAATCATGATATTTATCCATGATATTCGATCTAACTTGTAAAGCCTGAATGAACTGATAAAACTCAAAAAACTTTTGAAAACAGCATGTAATCTTGTCAAATACTACCACTGGTAACAAAAGGCTTCTTAAGTATCACCTTTTTCATCAGGAATCTGCACCTTCAGAAATATGGTGTCATCTTCAGGATTTAGATTCCCTGTGATAGTCATGTCTGTCCTTGGTGGATTCTCAGACAGTCGCAAATCTGCAATTCCTATTTTGCCATTCAAAAAAGGCTTCTGATTTCGAGTTTTTGTAAGAGGCAACATGTTATCATCATCAGCAGCAAGAAATGGATCAAGCAATAGCTCTTTTGCTGATAATCTCTTTGAGACAGTTTCCAAGCATTTCCCTATAAATCTTTGTGCTTCCAAGTCTTCAATCTTGTAAAATGCTCTTGGCAGCTTGCCCTGAATGAAGAATGCCACACAAAGGTCAGATATTGAGAGAGGGACAAATGGCTGTTGACATGTCCAAGTCCGTCCTTACCGATGTCACCTTCTTGTAGATTTGTGCTGGGTTGGTGCATTCACTGTATGGGTATTCAGAAGTGACCATCTCTAAAACGCACATACCAAATGAGTACTCATCAACAAGTTCATTATAGTTTTCCTCATATAGTTCTGGCGCCATGAATTCTGGTGTGCCTAGCACCACGAAAGTTTACAAAAGAAAACCTGTTTAGTAAAAAAAGACGACCAAAATATTGGTTTGATGTTAGGTACGTAAGAGGTTCAAGTCGTGGGGTTCGACCAATTTACAAGTGTCGAATTTGGCAAGAACTTTTCTCCCATTGAAATAGCTAAGGTCCTGCTTGGTCTCCTCGTGAAAGTTTTCTTCACTTCATCCTATGCTATGTGGAAGTATTTAGGATGTTACAGATTAGGATATACTGTTACACATTCACAATTGCATAGCTTTTCAGTTTTGATTTGTTTTGGCTCAAACTTCAAACAGGTAACAACTCATTCCAAGAATCTTGGAATTGGCTGGAGTGTGTTGTGAAATGGGTAGATTTAGTTTTGGTTATGGCACTGAAGATTGAGCTGGATAAGGGAAACGTCACACACCCATTTCAGGCATCATGGTTCTTAGAACATGACTCTATACTGTGATGATTGTAGAGAGTGAGTACCTATAACACTGTGTGCCGTGAGAGACCCACGGAGAATTGCTGCCAACCCCAGATCACCAATCTTCACTTGTCCAAGATGGCCATTCACAAAGATATTATCACACTTAAGGTCTCTATGGATCACTGGTGGATCGTGGCCATGCAGATAGACAAGGCCAGATAGTACTTGACGGGCCCAAATCTTGATCGCACGGATGTCCACTCGTTTATACTTCTGCCTATATCTGCAATACATGACATTGAAGGACTTCTCTTCAGTGCTAGTGCATGTACTGAATCAAGTATATACAATCATAGATATCCAACGGTCGGAGATCGCAACAACCATGATGACATGAGGAAAGTAGTGGGTTGAATACGTTCCAACCTATGTTACCAACATCCAACGCACGTCTAAACCAATTACCAGGAAGAACTACCAACATATTCTTTAAACTATATGTAAACCCTTTTAAACCCCATTTTGTTACTTACTTTTGTGGGACACAAGGGTGTGAAGTTCTCAAATCTGATCATTCCTAATTGTTCATGTAAGCACTGACATAATTAAGTGGTCGCTGTAAGCATATGGAGCATGTACGGGGCACAGATGCCAGGGGAAACATGCAAAATACAGATGAGAGAAGATACCTATGGTGCCCAGTAAGCTTATTAATTTTTTAGCAAGAGGAGACACCTGGGACATGATATGGGGCATGCGGTTATGCTTATATCATAACTTTGACAAACTTATTTCTGGCGTCAAATTATAAGATCTGAAAAGGGTCACATTTATAGAAAAAGATTAATTTGATAAAGACTGCCCTAGCTGATGGATTCACGGAGGCGTCTCAGTTCTCTCTCCCTAAATATCTCCTTATTCATATCCTGATTTTATGGACAAAGAAAAGTACATGGAAAATATTTTTTTGTCATAATTCCATATCCATATCTTGATTTTTAAATATTGTCATGTCCCATGTCTGTGCTTCTTAATTGTCCATCCATTATGGATATCTCTATCAGTTCGAGCTTTGTAATTTTCTCTTTTGATTTTCATTTTTGCTTCCTTGGTTTCAATTTCTTGGCTCAGGTCATATCATCATCATCCAAGTCAGACAGAACCAAAATGCAGTCCATCACGTTAATCATCCCCGGATTTACAAATACAGGCGATTATGAAGTCAATTTAATACCGTGCCTTTTTTTTTTTTGTTGATTCTGAGACAATATGTTATGCATATGGTTTAGTATAATAAAAGAATGCCAGTTTGCAGGGTGCATATACAGTTGAAATTCGGCAATAAAAAAGTGAGAATTGGAAATTACTCTCGGAGGGTGCCTGAAGTAAACATTTCAGTAACAAAATTGAAGGTCCTTCGATCGATGTCAATCCAAGAAGTGTAGAATTGGATAATTGAATCATGATTGAGGGTGCTGAGGAGGTGAACCTCTGAGTATAGCCGTTGTAAGTCTTCTGATGACCGAAGCAAGTCATTGAGTTTTACCTGGTTCCACGCAACCTCCATTCCGAGGACCTCATCAATGGCCTTGTACACAGTTTTCATTGCCCCTTTTCCAAGAATTTCTTCAAACTGTCCAAGATGGAAACAAGGCACACTCATCTATGGGTGTCAAGTAGTTAACTTATCAATTAGCCAACATAAAAACCGAATAGGCAAATAGTAAATATGACAATTGATTCTCCAAAAAACTAAAGAATGATTCTTCTAAGATTGTAATTGCCAAGTCAGATTTCAAAAATCTTAAATAACTAAAAATGAAAAAAAGAAATAAGGACTGGAACACATGCAAATTTTTGTTTCCGTGAGTGGTGAGGTGAAAAGGCTGGTGGCTAAAAACGGTGTGTTCACAAAGCCAATTTTATCTCCGTCAGAACTGCAACTTAATTTCTTATATTTTTCTTCCTCAGTTTTGACAGTTACCTATGTAACGGTCTTAATTCTTACTTTTAATGGTTTTCCTACATGCATGCTCCTGTTGCAGCATTTTCCTGTTTGGTCTTATTAATCTCATCTATTGCAATTACTCAAAACATCTTAAGATAAAAGATTTGTCTATCTCTAGTATTCAAATAAAAAACCTCACTCCAAGATTTATTTGATAGGATATCCATCCAATTGACAGAACATAATAAATTATGTAGAGGGTAAATGTAAACATTTGATGCAAGACTGATTTCATATTTTACTTCTATAATCAGATTGTTGTTCCATGACAAGTGCAAACATTTTGCACCACATATCGCACTTCTACCTAAAAACGGCCATCTTTCTTCATGGATATGAGCAGTAGATGAGCTGATATCCATGAAGAAATTTAGAAATGAACAGAATAACAAAAGATGAAGGTTTAGGGATTATGGGTCTATGACATTCAAAATACTCATTGTCATTGATTAGTCCATTAGGACTGTTTCATCATTTAGGTTTGCGGGGTGATACGAAAATATAATGATTGATCTATGCACTAAAAAGCAAGGAACTTTTAAATCATTTCAGCAATAAACGACTCATAAACTATGACAATAATTGAAGGAGTTCAAACATCAGAGAAAATAAAATATTCAATCACACGCCGTATATAATACTCCTATTATATTCACAATCATGGTGCGACTTTTAATTAACTATTACACCCTCTCTACATAAGCAAGCCTGGAACTGTGTTCATTTATTAGTACTATATTGTTTCATCATATACAAAGAAGCCAATCCATTCAGTCGAAAACACGTATGCATAATACGACAAAGTAATATGTTCAAACACATATACAGAAGTGTTTATCTGAACTTACACGGCCATAGCGTCCAGTTGGATCGGTTTCAGCGTAGCCATAATCGGCCTTGGCCTCATCAATTTGTTCCCGAGGACTTCCTTTGTGCATGTTTTGAGCTCTATCTATATATCAAGATACAGATATATATCTAGATATAGACGACGCTGTGACTGAAGATCTTCGACTGTCTTCGAAATAGATAACTAATTCAATACAAGTAAACTAACTGAAGAGGAGAGAGAGAGATAGAGAACTGTCTAAGACCTAAATCCGAGGCTTTCCTTCGTGATTTTCGTAGGAATATACACCGAAGAGGAGCCAAAAGAGCCGCGAGTAGTCAATCCTTAGCATGATCCAAGCCATCTCCACCACGGCGCGAGCGAAGTCGTAAAACATTTGGCTTTGAAAGGTATTAGTAGCACTAGTAATATTTGAAAAGGTTGGATTTGACAGCTGAATGAGTGTGAAATTTTTTATGTTAGGCATCAAAGAAGGAGACTGATATTTTCTCGAGAGAGTGGACTTTCTTGGAAAATCGAATTTAATTCGAGGACAGCAAGGGAAATTTAAAGCAAAACGAAGCAATCAGAAATCAAGCTGCTTTCGCGATAGTATTGACATGGACCTGAACTTGAAGAATCTGTGGCTTCGATTATCGGGTTCCATTTGTGGTCGAGAAAGAATCGAAAAAAGGCCTTCGAGAGAGACGGAACGGAGAAAGAGAATCTGAAACGAGTAAAAGGGGGAGAGAGAATACAAATTGGGGGAGAGAGAATACAAATTGGGGGAGAGAGACAGAAGGCACACAACAACAAATGTTTGCAATGGTCGTGCGGTTTGAGGTTAAATATTAATAGGATGATTGTAGAGGGAACGGTTTGTACGTGGTGCGGGTACTTAACGGAGGTGGCAGCTTTAGGGCGCGCGTGTTGTAATGGTGGTACATGACGTAGTACATTGACGGCGTTATTCGGACGCCAATCTTGAAAACTTTGGGGAAGGAAAAGATAGAGTTCAGTTTTGTTCACTTGAGGTGACTGTGTTCACAGTTTGTTCACTTCCTAGCGGATCATTTGAGATTTTATTTTAGTAATCAAAATTATTTGTTTTATTCTAATTAATTTGTTTAGTTAGTAAAAAAATTTCAGTTCGATCGGATATCAGTAAATACTTAACTTAAAAATCTAATTTTTTAGTTTGAACTTTTGATTTTTAAATTTTAAAAAATAAATTTTTCAGTAAAACACTTATCGATATCTAATCGAACTGAATTTTTTCTTGATAATTAAAATAAAATAGACAATTTTGATCATCAAAAAAAAATCTCGAAATAGACTCACACAACAGAGGGTGAACAAAGTTTGTTCACCTTAGCTCCATTCAGTTGTCAAGAAAGTTGTATGAGAAACTCGGAAAAAGTGAAATTAAGTGAAGTAAAAGAAAATGACATCTATTTTTTTATGTGCACACATTTGAAAAAGGAATCTTGCAGAAAAATAAAAATTCACTTGTTCATTTGTCAATAAAAGAAAAACAATGAAAATTTTGTTTTTATATATGAATTCAATGATTAGTTGTGAACAAAATTAATTTAGAGAGCATATATTTTCAAAATTTATCCTTTCAACTATTATGAAACTCTTTAATAAAAATTAAAATGTCGTCATGCAAGTTTAAATAAAAAATATATCTATTTTTATTTCACCAAGTTAAACAAATAATAAGATAAACATATACTTTCATTCTGTACTAACAAAAGTAACAAGAGAAATAATATGTATTTGATGTATTAGGCATGTATATCACATATAAATATAATGGAATAGAAATATTAATATGTATATAACATATATATTTAAATATGTACATAATATATTAAATACGTTAGACTAACATATGTATAAAGCCTAATATACACTCAATTTTTGGTGACTTTCTTTCAACCCGTTGTATAAAATATGATCTATGAATATAATATATTAAATATGTTTAACATATGTACCACTGTAACTTTGGTATATATTTTACCATGTAAAAAGAAGTAATGTATTCTAAACACGGTATACCTTAAAACACACATATAGTTATTGTACCACTTGGTGTACCGTTGTACTTAACTAAATTAATTTTGTTTTATTTTTATTTTTATTTTTTTGTATTTGTCATATTTTTAATAAATATTTTGTAGAATATTAGTTCATCTCAACAAAAAGAATCTAAAAAATATAAAATTATGTCTAAAAGTTAAAAAAAATCACTAAATATGAAAAATAAGCTAAAATAGACCATATTTTGGCTATTTTTAATCTTTTTTGATATTTTATTTATTTATTAACATAATATTATATTTTTTTAAAATCTCTTGTCGAGATGAACCATAACCTAAAAAAAATTGATGCAGAACAAAAAAAATTAAAAAATGACGAAAAAATAATAAGACACTCATTCAATAATTACAACAGTCCAAATAGAAATCTTAAAAAAAATTCGTGACACATAATCCTGTGAATTTGGTAGGACGTGATTTGGAATAAAATAAATCCCAATGGAAAATTTTCATATCTAGGACTAACTAATTTTTTGGTAACTGAATACCAAAAAAGTTATAGAAAAACTAGTTTTTCCATCTTTTCCTGACAAATGAACAAAACTGAACTAAAAAAGAATTGGTACTGCCCCAGCTTAATAAATATGGAAATGTTTACAAGTTATTAAACTAAACTTTATCTTCTCCATTTTCAATGCATAAAGATATGTATATGCATAAAGACCACAAGATACATGTAGAAGATAACTATTAGGGTCATTTATACAAAAAAAAAAAAAAACAGTTCCATTTATGTATCACTTAATTCTCTCAATTTTTTAATTGTCTCAATTGAATCCTCAGTCTCACTCCAACATCAGAAACACCAAGCAACCTTGTAGATAAAGAAAAACACATCGCAATGAGATTGAAGCTGATCTGATCGTGGAGATCTCAAAACCACAGATGGGGAATACCAAATCACTGAGTAAAAATAGACATGTACACAACCCTAAGCCTTTTACTGGTTTCAATTTTAGGGTTTTTGTTGACAAGTTATGGTTTTCAAATGGTGAAGAACGTACGGTCATTAAAAGTTGTTGATGTGTGCGTGTATGTTTTCGCTTTTATATTGAAAATTTGAATTTTTAACAGTTTCTGAAATTGAGTGATTCCTTGTGCTGCATTAAACTATTATTTAGTGATTGTCCACATATATTTACAAAAGATGAATCAGTCCCTTCTGTTTTTGTACTTTATTCCCTTTGTATGCAATTTGTTTATGGCAGATATTGAGGGTTGTGTTTGATATTCACTATGACAATAGGTTTGTCAATTTACCACAGAAGAAGTATGTGGGTGGATACCTAGCAACAATCATAGTAGATCCCGATTTAATATCATATTCCAAGGTTATTGGGATGGTTGAGGAAATAGGTTGTCCTAAAAACTCAGTCATATATATTATAAACTACCCAACTGTGATATAGAGTCTGGTTTGGTGACTTTGTCCGAGGATATTGATGTAATTGACATATTTAATCAAAACAGGGGTAAGCCTACAATAGAAACGTATGTAGAGTCTAGTGGATCTGATAGTGACTATGAGGGTCATGAGGAGAAGTGGATTTTGTTCACCCTCTTTTAAAGAAGGTAAATATTACCTTGACTCTCATTAGTTGAAATGTTCATGCTCTTACAAAAAAAGTGTATTGTAGAGGCGAGACCTATACCATTTCAACCGATGAGAATAAAAGTAATGTAAAGAGGAGTGACAAAATTACACTCATTGTGAGGGTGGCAATAAATCTAATGGGTTTCAGTTATCTAATGATGAGTAAAAATGTTGATAAAGAGGTGGATGTTCCTATTCAAAATGATGGTCAACGGAGTATGCCTAACACTTTGTTTAATGGAGAGTATGATTTGGATGATAGTGAAATTGACATATTAAGGAGCCCAAAAGACATCTCAAATGGCGACAAGAAAGTAGAGTACCCCA
The DNA here is from genome assembly GCA_019985065.2 of Arctostaphylos glauca. NCBI lineage: Eukaryota > Viridiplantae > Streptophyta > Magnoliopsida > Ericales > Ericaceae > Arctostaphylos > Arctostaphylos glauca. Next base: position 36,642,338 of record JAHSPW020000001.1, read on the forward strand.
ATTCGAGGAGGCAAATGAAATGATTAATCCTCAATTGAAAAAAGGTATGATGTTTAAGAGTGCGCATGAGTTTAAGACGATCAATTTAATGTTTAAGAGCTCGACAGAATCCCAACCAGGGGTACGTTGGGATTTGCGTGCAAAGAACAAAACCTTGACATGGGTATGCTAGGATTCGTGCGCAAAGAGCAACACCTTACTATAACTCTTATTTTTGTCTACCGAAGGGCCATGCATTGTGTGACCGGCCATCGATGCAAAAAGTCTCATTCTTCTATTTGAAATAGTTGATAAAAAAAATCAATCAAGCGATATGAAAACAACATTCACATATATTATAAAAATAAACTAATGAAAAAGAGTTTTCGTCAACTAAAACAGGCCCGATAGATAGTCACATGCAATAAACGAATAAAAAAAATATTTAATCAATTCTTACTTTCTGTAATATCTGATTCATTGACAATTTCAATTAAGAATGTAAAATGTGACCAATTAGGCTAGGCAACCCTAGTTGGTTAGAGTCATGACAAATTGAAATCCTAGTAATTTCTTGTCATTATAGATTACCCACGACCTAATGAAAGTAAGTCTACATACAGAACAATAGCTGAGAGAGTAACTAAAATATGTGAGAGAATATATAGAATAAAGAAAATTTAAAGACACAATAGGGGCAATTAACGATGATAGTTAATAAGGCAGCCAATTTAATGTGAACAACGTACGTATTGACGTTAGTGTTGTTTTAAAAACAATGCCGTTATATCACAAATAATATCTAATCTATTTTTAATGACAGTTGTGCCGATCGGAAACATAGGAAAGATCATATATATCTAATTTAAAAATCCCATCTTTATCTCCTTTTTTAAAAATTATCAATAACAATGGTAGTCAATGAAGATGATAATGAAATTGATGGTTATAACTATGCATTATTGTACCAATAATGCTAATTTTTTAACATGGTTTGGTGTATAATATTTGTTTTATTTATTTATTCATTTATTCATTTAAGACTGTAAGATCCTTGATACGTAAAACCTTACGCTAACAAAAAAGTTTGTCGACAAAAATGGAATCTACATGATTTTGTTGGCTTTCTCATAGTTGGACATCCGTAATGTGACACCCCATCTTGGTAGAGTTGCAAACGAATTGAGTCGTTCGCGAGCTTAGTTCGGTTCAGTAAGTGTTTGGTTTGTTTAACTAACAAGTTGAGTTCGAGCTCGAGTTTTAAGCTCATTTCGTAAACAAGCCGAGCTTCGGTCTCCAAAGTTCGGTTCAGCTCGTTTTAGGCTCATTTAAAGATGTTCGTTAAGTAAATGAGCTTAATTTGACTTGACTCGTTTGCAGCCTTACATCCTGCTGCCAGTTGTGAAACCTAACATTTGAGAGAGATTCTCGGTGAACGTCAAGATGAGTGGTCAATAATCTTGTATTGCTTGGTGGGATGTAAATATTTAGTTCTATATATAACAGATGATCTTACTTTATACAAGACTTTTTAAAGTTGTGAGAACGCTAAAGTCCAAACTAATTTTACAGTTAAGCGAATTCATCATGCAACAATATAAGAATAGGTGATCTACTGAAAAATCTATAGATTTAAGCAGTCGAAACTAACAATATTATATATGGCTGGAGCGAGTCGTTAAACTCTTTAACGAACTACAAAAGTTCGTTAACGCCGAAATTAAAATCTTGATATTGTCAATATATGTATGCATATTTTCTCTGTAACTAATATTAACAGGGATTACTAGTGAGTTCGACAAGCAATTGAACTTAAAAAGTCGTTCTTTCTCGAGCGATTTTAAGTAAAGGTAGTTTTATAAATCGTATGTCGTAAGACAGAGATTTTGTTATGCTGGCATTCTAAGGCCCTATTTGGCCAAAATTTTTTTTTTTGGCTTATTTTTTGTCTTTATTCAAATATTTTTTGTATTTGTTATTTTTATATCATTTTTTCGTGGATTATTGGTTCGTATCGACGAAAGGAATCTAAAAAGTATAAAATTATGTCCAAAAGTTAAAAAAAAGTCACTAAAGACGAAAATAAGCCAACACGGACGCTGTTTTTGACTTATTTTTTGTCTTTTCTGAACTTTTTCAAATGTAGCCGATGATTGATAACTTTTCTGAAAGCTCTTGTCGAGACGAACCAACAATCATCAAAAAATTGATGAAAAACAAAAAATTAAAAAAAATTCAAATAAGGACAAAAAACTAAACAGTGAATAATCCAATAATAACCACATGCCAAATGGACACTAAATTTAAATTCCCTATGATCATACTAATGGAAGGTAGGGAAGTTGGTCCCCTTGTCAAGCTTTCTGTTGAGCAAAAGAGTGGACCGGGTTGCAAGTACCATGTGACCTAAAAAAGTAAAATGATTTTTTAATAGTGTATTTGAATTAGAAAAGTTCTAAGATCCCACAATAGAATTTCCAAATCCACGGATGTATAAGTGTCCAAGAGAGAGTGGGTATTGTAACTGCTGTGTGTGTAAGAGACGAATGGAGGATTGCCACCTTAGTATTTCTGGGATATTTTTGAGATTCCATTTTAGGATCCTAGCATTGCTCTTTGAATTAACTTATGAACACTTCAATTAATCTCTGATAATTTTTTTTATTTTTAAAACGTCGGCTTGTTGCCGTCCAGGTAATCTTAGTCCTACTCCAAAGTTTACCCCTTTTCTTATTTATTTCTGCACGTTTTGTCCTTTTCAGTGGGTTACTGTAGTAGACGTGTCCAGCAATTGCAGCCACTGGTCAATCACACAGTAACAAAGTGATGATAAAGCTGAATACTCGAATTGTTTTTTGAAAGGAAAAATTTAGGAACACAAATATATTCAAAATTATTGAATACACGTGGGAATTGACAAATTATTGAGAGTTTTATATGTATCTAACAGTCTCGAATATATTTGTGTTCCTAAAAGATTATGACTTCACTTCCATGCCTACAAGAAAAACAAAATTTAAAAAAATGGCCAAATTTTCCTCTATGATAATAGTAAATAAAATGGATAGAGATCGACAGTCAGGCCATTAAACTATATTATTGCAAAAATCAATTATCTTGCTATTAGAAGTACGACATTTACCGCTAACTACGAGCATGTGCAAGAGGCTAGCTAAATACTTTATTTAGGTATTTTAGCTAGCCAAAACCAAAAAAAAGACCTCCAACAGCCTCAATTGGAAGTAGCTAAAATAGTTTTATGAACAGTAACAAGTTAAATTTAACTAGTTACTGTTCACCCACCAAAATTGTTTTTATTGTATTTTAATCAGATATTTTGCTCTCTCTCTACCCCTCTCTCTCTCTCTTTTTCTTTTCTATGTTCTGGCTTCTTCCCCAGTGTTCATCGTTGCTGGTGGAAACAAAAAAGTTACCGTTTTGGCAAAAGAGTTGCCGGTTGGAAGCAAAAAAAGTGGTAAGTTGGAAGTAAAAAAATTGCTATTGTTCTTGTCCATTTGTATTGCAAAAAGATAAAGGAAAAAGACAAAAGAAAAAGACAAAGGAACAAAATAATATTTAAAGGTAAGGATAGCTATATTAGATATAATTGTTGGAATGATGATTGACGTGTGGCTAGCTAAAATAAAAAAGTAGATCTTTGGCTAAGTATTTTAGATAGAAGCTGTTGGACATGCTCTAATACTGATGTTATTACACTTAACCTCATATATTCCAATAATCCTGAAGAAAGAGCAATAATTGGGTCGTCATTTCAAATTTTATTAAATAAACTAATGCAATCAACAAATAGGAATTTAAACTTCAATCTTATTTGAGTTGGTTATAATTTATAATTTTAACACACTTATTGATTGAATTGGATTAAAATTAAAAATAATATAAATATTTCTATTGATAAAAAAAATAAAAGTTTTGGTTATAGTTCTAAATTGCCTTCTAAAGCTAACTTATTCAGTCTGTAGCGACAACAACTAAACGAAGGAGGGAGGACCACTTGTTCGGTACTTATCCACAATTCGTGCAATTTGACTTTGACATCAAACCAATTACCACCAGGCATGTGTTCTTGTTGGCAGGAGACGCTTGTGTGTAAAGACAAAATTCATAACATAATAGACAGATGTTGGATGTGAAGTCGTCTAGGTTCGGATGATTACTAATTATTGATTACTTGACTAAGAAAACAAATGACACTATGAAAACATTAGGATAGCAGCCCCTTCACTGTATCCCATTTGTAGGTCCTATTCCCAGCCCACAATGAATCCAACCTGATTATCTGATACGTCCTCTATAACAAAACATCTCCCCAAATGAATACTTTCAAGAAATGTCAATAGAAAAGTGAACAAATTATATTTTTATAAATAAAATAACTGATAATATGGATTTATCCATCAATTTTATGAAACGAAGTACAACTCATTAAGGTGCTTCCGATCATTATTGGTAGAGACATTCCTGTACAGATCATTGTTTTGGGCCTAGGGTGGTACCGAAGGAGGGTTAGGGTCCAAAAAATTGTTCGAAAAATATTGTACGAGTGTTCCGAAACCAAAAGATTTCTCATAGCAATACCCAACGTTCAACACAGTAACCATTCCAATGTTGTATAAACTAATGCCTTTTTAAACAATGTGCACCAGAAAACAAAGGAAAGATGTTTGAAGCCTTCAGGACAGCTGCATGCAGATAAATTGAACACACTGCACGCATGGATAGATAATCTACCAGCTGCTATGTAATGTCAGTTACTAAAAAAGCTAGTGAATGGAAAATGTAAAGAAGGAATGACGCAAAACTAATGTACACGACCTCTATTGTACATCCCACAACCAGCGACCAAAATTTTGCCTAAAAGAGAAAAAGCGAGAAAAAAAATTCCCTCTAATTCAGAGTGTATGTCAGCACCTACAGTTACTTGCCTGCTCTTTCTTGATACTCTTACTGGCCATTCAGACGGTCAGAGGAGGGAACTCATCTTCATTCGTAAGTTGGAATGCCTCCTTTGAAGTCCTGAAAACCAACAAACATATACCGAGCTTAGACAATCCATCAGCATCTCAAATTGTTCCCTATACATCTGAACCTAAGAAGCAATACGAACACAAGACAAGGGACACACGTGCACAAGTAGACATGTCATTTTTCCAAAGAAGTTGACTCTGACCCAATGTTGAAAAATTGCATTATGATATAATTATATTCCCATGGTGTCCTGGCGTATCACAAGTGTGCCCGACTAGGAAAAAATGTAATAAAAAAGTTGAATACATTTTTAACCCCATCCGGAGTATCGTGTTGTGTGTTCAACACTTGTCAGACATGGATTACTTAGGCCGGTAAAGGTGCCTGGGTTCCTAGGCCTAAACATATTCGCATGCAAGAAATCCCCCTACCTTTCATGATTATTGCCCACTATTGCTTTTGAACTCTTCACTTTCAGCACCACAAGGCTTGGAGTGGAGCCCCAACTGGGATTAGTCTCTAAAGCTGGCCCGCTAAGTTGTTCTGCCAATTGCCCAAGAGATCCAAATTGAAGTTCCTTACATGAAATGGAGAACCCATCACCATGGGAGTTTAATCCAGACTTCCCACCATGTGCAAGCTCACGGGTTCCATCCTCAGATGACTTCTTCTCAGGCAATGTATGACCACAGCCTTTCTTACGACCGTGTCTCTGGACCTGAGCATAATTACCAGGTGCCTGACTCTTTCCCCTTCCCTGTGGGGACCTCTCCCTGCATGAACAACCATTCTGAAAATTTCATGTGTAAGATCACTGATAATGAGGAACTGTTGAGAAAAAACAGTAACATGGCCTAAGATTGCAAGAAGTTTGAAGTTTGCCAAGGCATTACCGGTTCCAATTTGGGAAAAAATGTGCCAGTTCCCCGTGGTTTTTGCTTTTCTTCTGATCCCAAACAGTTTGATGATTTGCTACTGTTCAAGGGATTATGAGTTGACCCCAAGGCAACACCATTTGTATTCGTTTGAGAACACTGATTAATCGGCATGGATCGACGAACAGTACTCCATGTCCTTCCATTTTGCAGATGAGAAGGGAATGCCAGTGTATTGGCCGATACAGGGGCATAACAAGCATACTCGTGGCAACAATGACCATATAGCAAACTCCTTATGTGACTGTCATAATCCCCACTAAGGTCAGACAAGGGATTAAATGCTTCTGGGCTTCCAGCAATATCAATCAAAACCCTTTCTTGGAAATCAAAAGCCACACCTTCCGAGATAGTGGCATTTGGGCTCGAGATTTCTGAACCACTAGAGGTCAAACTGTCGTGATGATTAGGACATGGCCAGACTGCATTATTGGCACCAAAATTGTTCTCTCTGTGTCCCATCCATGAATCAGAACACATTTTCTCATCTACAACAATCGAGGAAGCAAAATCCATCTCCTCATCCAGCCATTCTTCACAGAACATCTCACTTTCTAATTTCCCAGACTCCGCCGATGATCCAGAGAGAGAGAAATTAGGTGGATAGCAATATATACCAGAAAGAGAATCACTTGAATCACAATTTGATGGTGAACAATCAGATGTGTTAGTTAAGATTCTCGAACTGGCTTCTCCATCTAGGTTAGATCCTGAAACACAACTTCCATCGTTTGAGCAGGCCATTTTTGACACCACCTTCATAGAATCGTCATTCATCGAGTAGCTATATAGTTCACTATTTTCAAGCCCTTGTACATTATTGTCCAAATCTAGATTCAATAAGTTCAGTTGAATGTCATCTTCAAATAATGTATTGGAATCAGATAATGAGGTTAAATCACCAAATTCATGTCCATGTCTCTCCAAAGTGTTCGAAAAGAACTTCTTGATCTCATCTGCAGTTGTCTCTCCTGGTAGTAGAAGGATTTGACCAAGCTTGCGGGCCCCATATTTGAAAGCACCACGGATTCGATGGAAATTACCTGGCCCATGTTCAATATATCACAGTAGAAGGAATATACATACATGCCACATTCAATATTATCATGATCCACGTTGTCTGGATGTACTTCACAATCAACAAAAACAATTCCTTTTTGTTTATATACAACTTTTGAAGAACAAAAACTAGAAATAAGAAACATGTTCTATTACCACACACACACTGATAGTTGAGGTGAGGTCAATGGTAAGTGCTCTTTACAACGAGGATAGAGTCCACTGCAGTATATTTGTAATGCCATCAGCAGTGGACGTGGTCCAGTGAGGAGTTGGTATTGGCAGTGATAAATGTGAGGCTGCATGGACATGAAACTAAGAGCGATATCTTCACATATGCAGATACAAATTTCAATAAAATAGGTCTTTTCTCTTCTTTCTATTGTAAACATCATAGCCTTTTTGCTAGTAAACAAAGACTTCTAATGTGCATTCCAGAAACTTTCTTCATTTTCCTCACGACTATGTTTTGGTTCCAGCTTCAGAGATTATCACAGAAGATAGTCCCAAGGATCCACCACAGTGTGCAGCTGGGAGAGAAGGGAAGAAGCTTGCTGATCCCAGATTCTAAAGTTAATTCAAATATCGTCACTTTTAAGACGTGACAATAAAGACTAAAGTACAGTTCAACGTAATTGCCTCTACTAAATTAAGTCCCAAATAGACTGAAGACTGATACTTTCACTATTGCTGTATACTTCTGAATTCTCTAGGAATTAAATGAAATATTGATGACATACCAAAACAACTGCTACAGGAGTAATTAATTATTCACACTTCCGGAGTACCACATAACATTCACGTGGTGCTTTCAACAAATCACGTAGTGACAACTTTTGCAGATGAGACATCAACATAAACTTTTATTGGGTTGTTGGGAGACAAGGTGACCCACATATTCCGTTGTAGTAACTCAATGACTGGGAGCATTACGTAAGAGATGCCACATGGTACTCCGGGAGTGCCCAACAATTAGTCCTGGTACAGACTAGTCTCAGGCTGTCTGGAAATATGTTGAGACTGCCAGATGGCCAATTCAAATATTTAGGTAAAAGCAAGCCAATTCCACATACCTCGGTTGACACTGCGCCCAAGGTTATTATTTTCTTTCAGTGGATCAATAACATTTAGAAACTTCTGGGGAAACGCTCGGTCGTTTGTTTCAAGTTCCCTGGATGGAACTGAGAACATGTCCATACAGGTTCCAAGAAACTCCTCACTAAGCAATAAGTTTCCCCTCACGTCTGCTGGCATCTCAACTGCAGCCAGGAGAGATATTAGATTCATATGCTAAAAATAGAGCATTACATACTACCCAGACAGAAAGGGATCATGCTTACCAATTATATTCGGCAGGGAAGATTTTCTGACAGGACCTTTTAAACTGATACAGTAATTATCCCAATCGAATTTGCTAAAATAATCCAAGAATCTATAGAGAACCTATATCCATGAGAAGAAACACTATATGTTAAACTCAATCATGTGTTGTTTCCACCAATACAATGTCAAGTTGCACAACACGTACCGCTAGAGGCCCATTTAAGGATCCATGAAAGTGATGGAAAATATATAAGACCAACGTCTCCAACGCATAAGTAGAGATTAAACCATGATGGGCACCAAGAATACGGCTTTCATAATAACACCAAGACTTTACTAGAATAATGCTACGTTTGAAGAAATGATCTTTGCCAACAAGGCGATCAACCTGCTTGAGAGTTAGAGAGAGATGTTGATACAATCCAATAATACCAACCAACTACAATGGCAGTTATTGTAATATTCAGATTCAATCAAAGGACCAAAAGAAAAAGATGTAAAGACATGTTGTAAGGTTGCAGGAATTTAGAAAAAATACAATCGGTAAGCAATTAGGCTTGTTTATGGACAATGGGAAAATGCAAACAGATGTACGCTATGCAAATACATAAAGAACAAAAGACTTGCAATCTTATTAATTATATTCCCACAACTAAAACAGAAATGAAAAAGGGGGGCAAAAGTGAGGGAGTCGAGGTCCAGGACATCTAACCTAAAAAGAATCACAAACAACTCATTTCTCACGTGGACAGAGGCAACCGTGAAGAAAAAGTAAACCAAAGAGAAGAGAATTCCACTAAAAGTAAAAACCAACCCAATGATTTGGTAAGCAAATGGATCATCACCAAGAAAGATTTAAATCGGTGTTGACTCATTAAAAACACAACACTCGAACTGAAACTTGTTTCCAATACAGAACTAAATAACGAAAAATATATCAATATTGCTCTATTTCTTGGTGCCACCTGAAATTTTACCAAAAAACATTTAATGCAGCAAGATCTATTTGCTTTAACACATCGAAAACTATACAAGTTATTTCTTATTATAAATACTAAACAAGATGATTTTGGTGGGCCATAAAGCAAGGAGCAATACAGTGCACATTTCAAGTCCTGACAGGAAGTCTTAGATACTACCTGCTCAAGAAAACATAGAGTACAAACTCCTCCTAGCTGATTGAAGGAGATATCAATCTCAATGTTCTGCACTAGGCATTTCACAAGCTTAACCTGCCATAAATAACAAATATACTGGTAAATACAGAAGTCAAATCTTGGAAAGGCCAAAAAACAAAAAAACCAAAGACTGAGCATTCAAGTTGGATAAAGTATAGGATAGAAAAAGACACAATGTAATCCATGTAAACAGCAACTCTTCAGTATGATCTTCATGAATAAGTTGAAGAAAAGGTAACATGTCCACCTACTGGCACATGTTAAGGGAAAACAAAATTCAAACAGAAACTTGGAGTTAAAGAGGATGTGTCCAACTATCCTCAGTTTCCAAGATAGCGCAAGCTGGTTGCAGAATTCTGCCACTAGGAGCTGTTTCTAAAGGATTTTTTCCCCCATCTACAACAAAATTTTGACGTCGACAACTGGAATCAAACAACAGATCAAATGGAAATGGAAGACAGCTGAAGCAGCTCTGTCATATATTACAAACTACAAACTGCCAGAAGCTTAGGAGAGGTACGGATATATGTTTCCCAAAATAACACACGCGGACACCAACTGACCAAAAACAAGCTGAACAACCAATTCAGATTGAAAGAACCTGCTGAAAATTGGAAGATCATATTTCTATGAAGAAAGTGGGTCCCAGTTCTCTAAAGAGCTTCAAACAGTGAAAAATCCTGAAAATCAACATATTGTTTGAAAGGGGAAACTGCTTGTTGGAAGATGTTATTCCTAGGATTTTACAATATGCTTATGATTTAAGACATGTTGAAATATAAACACAATTTAGGGGAGTAAAAAGAAGTTGTTGCATTGCCAGACATAATGCAACTCTACCCTGTATGGAAAGTGATATACAAAAACAAGCTTAATAGGTGAATCAAAATGGAGAAAACCTCAGCATCAATGAACTCTGTATCCTTCACTTCATACTCGGCATTTTCATTCTGCTCTTCTTCTTGAAGAACAGCAAGTACATCACGGGCCAAAGTCTCTTCAACAGTAGGACTGCTAAAAGCAGTCAAATCAATGTCTCCATAAGGAAGATAGGTCTTTAGTGGCACTGAGCCATATGGGAAGACCTACAAAATGTACACAAGGCTTAATCTGGTCAATATCTATGTAATAGTCAACCACACAAGGCTTACTCTTGCAAAAGTCCTCTACAGCCTAAAGCATCAGAAAACCATGCAGCTAAATATATAAGTCTCAACATTTAAGTATAAGTTGGAAGTATCCTGGAATTACTGACAACATATCTCAGCTTATACATAGGAGGTCGTCCTCCACATAAAGAAATATGAGTGTACGTGCCACAATTTGTGAAGTCAAGGAAAAAGTAGAAATGAGCAGTTAGAATGCGAGACACATCAATTTACACCTGGGAAGCATATTATGCCTCCAAACAATCTAGTGGGTAAAGTGTGTAACGTAATATGCTTCTTAGGTGGGTTCTAAAACTCTGACTGCATAATCAGGGTTTTTTTTGTGGGGTAATCACATAATCAGGTTTGACTACACCTAAAATTTTAATGTATCCTAAAATGCTGCAACTGTCAGTTGTGCCATAAAAAACAAGCATAAAAAATTACGCTAAAAATCCATTCACTTTGCAACTCGGCAAATATTAAAGGGAATGAGTCGTGAAATGTCTTGCAACAATTGATCAATATACATTCAAATATCTCGTGCATCATGCATGAGACAATTGTACACAGGCCAATCCCAAAAGCAGAGTGAAACCTCTTCACTGGAGACTGATCATGCTCTGAACACTTCAGAAATGGAATTGCTCTTGCATACGTATCCACAATAGTTTCAAACTATGTTACATAGACTTGGCCCACTTGGGCAATGAGTATAACTAGGCAGGTGCAAGCATGGGTGCATGTCCAAGCATCATATCTTCCTAAACTAAACATTAGGAAACTGGAATATGTGTCCAAAGGTTGAGTATGGTTCGAGGACACCTCTCAGTCCTCATGTATTATAATACTAAGACAAGATATGATAGATAACTGTGGAATGTCCTTGTATGAATCATAGATTCCGATACGAATACAGTGATACGAGAAAATCTAAAAAAATAAGATATGATTTTTATTATTTTTTATATTGTAGTGCGCATAATCACAATAATGGTGATAAACAATGGCCTTTTTCTTTTATTATTTGTATATTTACTTAGGTACTTATTTGACTGTTGAAACATAAAATTTATAGAAAACGAATGACACAAAAGGATATTTAATACACTAAAATCATAATATTTAGTCTCACAATATCTTCTCCTCTAAGGAGTAAACAAACTGTTGATAATCTATACTTTTAACAATTTCATCAAATGCTAAATTTTTAATTTCACAAAAATTCAGATATGTGGTATATAATATTCAAAAAGTATCTCATACTTCAAAAATAAAGATAATAAATTATTGTATTGTGGATACTTTTTGATTATGTATCCGTAAGTATCGGACCAGTATCGATGTGAGAATAGAAATATTTCTTTAGTAGTAGCTAATGTTAGCTTCTTTTTCATGGAACATCATAAGAATATTAGAAATTCCAGGTGTCGTAATTAGGCACAGAACGATATGGCACCCTGACTCGTCACAAGAATTTAAACTTTTCCACACATTAAACTGGCTTCCTCAACATACGTGAGGTTGCAAAAGTAACACATCATCAACAAACTAAAAGAAACCGAATAACTAAAGTCTAAAGAATCTAAAGAACTGCAAAATATAAACTGGAAGATAAAACTGAATAGAAACCCACAGAAAAAAGAACCAACGGAGGAATTACAAAATTGTACAGTAACATAAGGTATTAAAACACCTTTTACATTTGTTTGGACGAATATGAGTATCGAAGTGGAGTATAAGAATATCTTAGTTAGAATTTTCAGGTGAAGTACATATGCTGGGGACCACATATGTAGGGTTTAGTTGGTTGAAATTTTCACTGTCCATATTAAACATTCATCGGATTTAATATTCCACAAAAGTGGTCACACAGTGCGTGTTACCGATAGACTATCAGATAAGTCAAACAAACAAATCCTAAATGTCTAAACAACCTAACAATCGCAGACCGAAAAAGTAAAAAAAAAATAAAAAAAGAATTGAACAGAATCCACAGGAAATAGAACCAAAGAGGAATTACAGAATGGAACAGAAAAGTGAGGCATTGAATTCACCTCGCAACCGAGAGAAGACCTGATGAGCCTCTGGACATAATCTATAACATCCTTCCTCTTCTCCTCAGAGTCCAAAGTGGGGTGAATGCAGCATATCACCTCTTGAGTCGTTTCTTCAGCTATGGCCCACCTATCCTCCGCAATTGACGAGGGATCAGGGTTAGCCGCCCGCAATGGCGGCGACAACGAGACCGGAAACGGGCGATCTTCCATCACAACGACGCCGTTTGGCAGTCGAGAACAACGATGAAGATCGCCCATATGACCAAAGTGATGATATCTGCAAAACTAGACAAGAGCCCACAGAATTATGCATAAACCAAGGGTTTCAGGGGATAAAAAGGACGTCAATTCTCGGGAGAGAAAAACTGGAAATAGGCCGATAACTCGATGGGAATTACGGTGTCTTGTGTGATAGGGCTTGATTTGGGAACAGCTTTTTACAGCGCATGAAGGCACATATATGAATGTATATAAATCTATCTATAATACAACATATCTATAACCCAAAAAGGTACGTAAAAATCTCGGGATTCAAAAGAGAATTGTCTGTTGTTATCTCTCAAGCTTTCTGTAGCCATAAAGGGCCCCAAAAACACCCCCTCTCTCTCCTCTTCCTCTGTGTCTCTCTCTCTCTCTCTCTGTATCAACTGTCTGTCTTCTCTCTATATATAAAACTTCTGCCGCGACGCGACGGAAGGGAAGCGAGAAAAGAAGGGGAAAAAAGACGAATTTATTTAGTTTTGCGTCTATCGTGAGGATGAGCACATGGTTTAAGCGACAGGACGACACCGCGACGTTGGGGTCAAATTTTCAATGCAACGTCGTCGTTTGATTGAATGTTTAACGATTTGGCGCCTTCGGTTACACCTCAATCTCTCCTCGGATTTATAATTAATCATATGCTTTAGTACTTTACACACGAAGAATTTACGTTGAAACTCCATTTACGATGCCGTTCCACCTTAACCCCACGTGACATGTCAAAACCTAATCCCCCCTCTCTCTAAATTAAAAAACTCATTCTCTTTCTAAAACAAAAATTACTTAATTTCATTTTTTTAATGTCGCGACTTGTTAACAGGAACTCGATTTAGATACGTCAACGATATATCGTAACGTACCGAACAATTTGATCACCGTTCTTTTATTCAATCATTACGAGATTTCTCGAAAACCCCATTTGAAAACAGTCAACTTGAAAATATAGATTATGGAAACAAAATAATATCATGAGAATAAAAAAGGAAAAGAAACAAACACCATTAATAGTTTAATTCACTTTCCATAAAAAGTTTAGATTTCACCACAATGTTGGAGATAATGAGGCATTAAATGTATGTAATATATATAACAGGTGTAATTAATAAGTTGTGGAAGTATAAAATCATCTTCGATTTAAGTGCATCACCATATATGGAAATTCTATAATGCTTAGCCCTAAGTATCCAATTATCAATTGCTTACCTTCCCTTAATGCTTCTAAAAATCTAATACCTTATTATGTGTGAAATTTAAAATTTTTAAAAAATAAAAATATTTTTAGAGATTAAAATGTGAACACTACAGAGTTGCCCGAGTTGGCCTACTTGGCTCTCCGTGACCTTTTTGGCCTCCTTAGCAGAGTAGATCAGGTTGTTATCTTCTTAGTGACGCTCAATAATTCTAAAAAACTATTGTCAAATACTAAATGTTCATAATCACTTAAGTTGTTCATGACCTCAAGTAAGAATGGCAATTTGGACCGAACCGAGAGTTACCCAAATCGAACTACTTAATTTTTTTTAAATCTTTAATCGTTTTTTTCCTCGTAGGTATGAGTATGGTAAAAATGGATGAATACCCGTTTGGATTTGGTTAGATTATAATTTAGAACAATAACTGAACCAGCCTCTGAACCCAATCAAAATTAAAACGATGTTGTTTTATACTTATATATATAAATAAAATTATAATTATAACTCTTAATCCTAAATCTAAATATAAGCGGCGTAATGAAATTTGAGAAATTGAGACTTGAAAATTAGAAGACCTAATTCTCTATTCTCTAACTGCGATCAGCGATCGTTCATCTAATGAGATGCTATTTTTTTATGCACTATTTTGCTATTTATCAATTTTTTTCGATTTTGAATACGGTTCGGTTCAGTTCAGTTCGAATATTTTGCAAACCGAATGATTTGGTTATGGAGTATTTTTTCTCCCCCATTTGGTTATCTGGGCAGTTTCAGGTAAAATATAATACTCGCAGATGAAGTACAATTATCCTATGCGATCCGCCCCGTTGCCATTTCCAACCTCAAATGATTATATCAAACTTCAAATGTGCATACACACATACACCAATACATGCAAATACTTCTTACCTTTTAAACTTTCGTGAATAGCACGATGGCTAAAAATATTGCGTTTTATAATTAAAACATGTAGTTTAAAATGATTTGAGATGTAAACAACTTATAAAATATTATCAAATGTTGCTAAGTTATTAATGGCCTCAAAATATTCGATCAAAAAATGTCAATGTTTATACGAATTGATGTTCACAAAAAAATTATTTTAGTTTTCATGCATAGTAGGAGAGTCGACTGCTAATATACATTATTGTTACGTCTTTTTCTTGAGTTGACACTCTAACCAATTAATTGGGCTTTCCTTTTTTTCTTTGTAATTAGATGGACTTCGTTAGATTATGAACTATGGACGGACCAGTTTAATTTGGAGAAAAACTCCTTTGACATACTATGCTTTTTGAGTCAGAGTGGAGTTTTGAATCAAAGTGATTTCCCAATCTCACGTCTAATCCTATGCCAAACAAACATGAGTGGAGGAGACCCAATTCCAAAAGTGGGAGGAGAACCCCAAGTAGATTCTAGTATTAGAGGATTAGGCGAATTTTCAAAATCATGTCCCGTAGGTACCTACCCACATGAAGAGATTCACCATGTGTTTAAGATTTCCCCAACTGGTCTAAAACTTGTACCAAGCATCTACTCTTACTAAAGGGCCTGCTTAAGCTTCCAAACTCAGGATGACCATACGCCTCCCCAGTTTGATTAGCAGCCCGGCGTTTCATTCATTGAACTTGCTGACTTGAGACTCATCTGTCCCCTCTGCCCAAAATTTATCATCCTGGCTCACAGTAATCATCCACAGTTACCATTCACCTGAGGACCAATACTTCGCAAAGAACAATACTTCGCACAAGTCACCCTTATGTCTTGCCACCTTTCCTAGGGAGATTAAAGATTATATGAATGCAAAAACACGAACATGTAGGTGACTAGCTTGAAGACTCCTCATCAAACAAATTTCCAACTTCAAACACAAGAAAGACCCGAACAAAACTATTCCATTTCGGAACCGGGGCCAATCCTCACGGAACGCCCTTGTAAGAAAGGGGAAGTAGCCAGTATTCAAAGGGAGGAAATAACAATAATATACCAATCCCGGTCAATCCTAAATAGATGTAGAGAAGGATCCAAACCCACCAAAAACCAACTATACAGTCATTATCACCATTTACACTAGGAGGATACAATTACATGTGGATGACAATTTATACACCCTAGCAAAAACCATGGTGGCCAAACGCAACCCTTGGGGGCTTTTGCAAACAGTAAACGTGCAGAAGTATATATAGCATTAAACTAAAGAATTCGCGTGTAAACGGAACCAGGAAAACAACTCCACCCGGAAAAAGTGGTTTGCGTCACCAGGAAGACTATGGCAACTTTGTTGAATCCCAAGGACCAACATATTTGGACTCTCCAAAATTTGGAACGAACTGATATCTTATAACCAAAACGATGCTTGTGCACAAAATATAAGAGCAAGTCAAAATTTCATTGAAAATGCAAAAACATTGGATCTTATCAAATTCAGTGATACAAGGCACTGAGGCAGATCAAACTAAATAGCTAACTCATACTTAAGGCAAGCACCCTTCATGTGTCAAAGTCATTATGAAACTCTGCAGCGAAAAAAACAAATGACTTGAACTAGAGCAGAGAAAAAGAGGACTTTCAAGGACGAGGGGGAGCTGCTGCTGCTGCTCCTCCTGCAGGGCGAGGTCCTTGACCTGGTTTTGGCATATCGTCCTGACATTAACAAGAAGACCATAAAATTCACATAAGTGACACCATCGAAAGGAAAATCAACCATCTCAAATGAACAACTGAAATGATGCAAATCTAGCAGCGTCTCACGAGCAACTAGAAATGCAAAACCTAATAGTGGAATTGTGCAAACAGATGCTAAAGGTAGCATGACGCTCTACAGTTTCTGTTCCCCTATCAGCAGCTAAAAATTTAGCGACATGCTCGTATGGAAATCATCTTGTTTTAATGTCTTAGAAAGCTCCTATTGGGAAGATCCAGAGTTAGCTAGGTACAGTGTCCATAACAAAATTGGCTACCCAGTGTACAAAACAGAAAATTGCTTGAATGGAAAAGAATCAGCACAATATTGCACAACGACACAGCATAATAGTTCATGAAGAATGAAAGGCGGGGGTACATACCCTACGCCTGAAGCGCTGTGGAGGCTCACGGTTTCTCCTATCAGTGACAGATCTAACCCTGACAACTTTGGAGTGAATAGCACATGATATGCAGTACTGCATCTTCACGTACAGCTTAGGTAGTGTGTAACCTTAAACATGGAGGCAACGGCAAAGCTAGTCATTAGTTGTTGCCGTGGTTAACAAAATCACCATTGACAATACTGAAGTAAATAGCTATAAATGAAAGCACGAAATAGCAAGGGGAAGATAAATGATACCATCGAAAGCACAAGCTTCTTGGACATCCCTAACCGCAGCTTGCTCAACTATGTTCCTCACAAGAAACCTCTTGATAGCTTTATCCTAATAAAGAAACCAAACACTGAGCAAGTATCCAATATAGTTTCAATCCTTTGAATAACAAACCTACAACTTTCAATCATTTATCAAAACAACCACGTCAAGACATGCACAATCATGGCAATATTGAAATTAAGGAATGCCATTTATGCTCTTCGGATATGTGGGGATTGCCAATGAAGATATTTAACATCATTGTTCAACGAGAATTACTTAAATTCTAATTCAGATTTGAGAGTTCAACCACAATAGATTCAAGATAACCATTTAAATGGACTGAGTAGAAATCTTTCACGTTAAAGATAGTAGTTATGCAATGGATCCAAAAAAAATACATCTATTTTACCTCTAAATTCTAATCCATCTTCCATTATAGCTTCACAAGCCAGCTAAAACTTGGCCTCCTATATTTTTGTCAAAACTGAACATCAAATCCCTCCATCTGAGATCCACAACCAACCAAACGGAGTCTAAGGCTAATTTCCTGTACTAATCCGTTTACAGAATATACCCTCCATAAACTGTACAACGAAATTCCAACGGTAGCTGATTACATCCAGCACACAAACTCCAGCTAATCGAAAACTTATCTGTGTAATTACACATAAAGTTTGACAGACGATATGAACTTAAACTAGATTTGCCCCTCTCAAGCAAATCCGATGGCAAAAAAACTATACATTGCATGTTTCAACGCTCAAAAAAATCGAATCTCCAAACTCCTAAACATCTACATGAATAAATTACTCAAATTTCATACCGAGTCAAGCATGTAAGCACGGAATATACAAATAAATGGAAGAGTGTGTGTGTGTGTGTGTGTGTAGAGAGAGAGAGAGAGAGAGAGAGAGAGAGAGAGAGAGAGACCTTGGGGCAGCATTTGCCGCAGTTGGAGCAGCGGATGGGGTTGACATGGCCACGGCCATGCTTGTTGCGGCCGCCGTTCCTTCGCTTGAAAGTCTGTACAAAATACAAAGATCAATCGAGACAGTGGGATCGACGAAATCGAAAGTAACACAGATAAATCAGCTAATCAATCTAAAGATTTAGCTCACCATGTTGATGACAATTTGATAGGCGAAGAAACCTTGCTCCAAAGTACGTCGCGACGGCTACCAAAGGATGTTTGTTGCTTCTGAGAGCGCGAAGGTGGTTTCTATAGGAAAACTGATTTAAACCCTAAAAGCCCAATGACCTCCGGATTAGTTGGGCCGAGTTGGGGCAATCGGGTTGGGTTTTAAGGTTGGACTTGAATTGTTTTTTTCTTCTATCTTGGTAGACCCAGTCCAATAACCTCTGGATTAGTTGGGCCGAATCGGGCAATAGAGTTGGGTTGGAAGGTTGGACTTGAATTATTTTTTCCTTCTATTTTGTTTAACATTTTTTTCCGTTAATAATTCACTCGCAGTCACTTTTTATGTGTGTGATAATTCAAAATCTCCGGGTCAACTTGTGCTTTTATAAAAGATAGCACATGAGAAAATTCAAATTTGAAAATCTGAAACGTTAGAAAAGAGTAAAATTTGAAGCCTTTGGTCCGAAACACTAAACTAACCCCTTGAGATTACTTTTATTTATTTAAATAGTAGTGATTGTAGTGTTTAAAGTGCATATCACTGAGTCGAATTAAGTCTAAGCAAATGAAGTCTGATTTTTCTTTTGGTCAACCAATCGTGAAATTTGTATAGGTTTTATGCGTAGTTATGTGTTTTATGTTGATCGAATTTTTTGCTTCTTTTTTTATTGCATGTGCAATTAATCGTTCCTTGGTTACATCCAAATGACCTTTTTTTAATCATTCTTGACATAGCATTTTTTTTTATACTTTGGAAATTGCTTGACTTGCAATTCATGTAGATTTATAATGACCGAAAATTTTTTATCCTATCAAATAATATTTTTCACAATTTCCTAGAATTTTTATTTACAATTGTATATGTGTCTTATTCATATGCATAGACTTTGAGTGAGTTACGAGCCGTTCTTTTAGAAGAAAAAGTGTAGTTTTTCAATTTTGATATAGTTAATTTAAAATTTTTGAGTACCCAAAAAGTTTAAATTCTGTTAATGCCATTATTTTCAAATGCGGGGGGTAATTCTTTATTTTTATTAAATAAAATTAAAATAAAAAAATCTAGAATAATGTAAATTTACTTAAATTTATTTAAAGAAAATAAGAGCCTAACAAAATAAAACCACATGTTCTTGTACTGGTTCAACCCTTCCAACATCCGGATGGGTGACGAGACATTCGAATAGATCACTAAAGGTCAAAACATAATAGAAACAAAGGGCATATTCATCCAGGTGGGAGGTCATATCATCTGGATGAGTTTCTATACTATGGAACATTAGTTAGCCAGAATACAAGAGTCATCTGAATGAAGAGTCAAAGCATTCGGATGGGAGTAAGGTTTTATACTGCAAAAATAACACAATGGATGAATTTATCCGAACGGGGATTATTTTCTATGAAATTCTACAATGTTGGGATTTGACTTTCATGCTTTGTGAAGCTTAAATATCGGTCTATATTATAAATTGAAATAAATGACGAGTTCAATTACCTTGAATGAGAACAAAAGAAGCTTGAATTGAAGATGGCTTAAATTTGATGAATGGTTTCAAACGAGTTCCCTCTCTTCTTCCAATCATTCTAGAATAAAAACTTGATTTCTACCTCACTCTCTCTAGTAATTTGAATTCTGAGATTGTGATGCCAATTGAGGGTGAAAAAGGTCATATTTATAGGAAGGAGGTGGAGTGTGTGAGTAGGCATAATCATATAGGATTGCCAAAACTATGAGAGGTGCAATGGAGGTTTTGATTGAAACCATTGAAATATGGAGGTTTGAAGAAAGAAGGCGGAGGTTTGGAGTTGGAAACCATGGCCTAAGAAGGTTTGAAATGTACTATGGCCTAAGAAGGTTTAAAATGTACTAAGGCCCAAGGGGAAGAATGGTATTGGGAAGGAAGAAGATCTTCAAAGGTTTTTCCCATGTGCACAATTGAGACATATAGGTAACATCCATGTGCAAATTGCACAAGAGGTATTCATTGAGATTTTCTAATGTATAAAGATGATAGAGAAGGAAAAAGAATCAAGTGAGGAGTGACCATGGCAAGGGGTGGTCTTATGGGTTATGCGTTAACCAAATGGATATAGATTTTGAGTTTGGGCTTGAACCATTGGGCGGGCTAGGTAGAATGGATCTTGATTAGGTTGGGTTAGGCTCACAACATAAGTATATATATACATATATATCCAAATTAAGACAAAAGTCCGTACAACATATGTAAAGTTCCGATTTCTTGAAGACGTTAAATAAAATATTTAACATCAAAAGACTGACTTTTTATTAACAAAATAAGTTTCGATTACATAACCTAAATGAAAATATATAAATAGAAAAGGAACTCGACAATATCTATGTAAACCATAGATTACAGGCACTAAACTATAGTCTAAGTGAACCAAGGTGCTATCGAATCTTCTTCCATGTTGACGATGTCAGCGGCTAAAATCTCAGGTTTTTCTAATCCATCTTCAGTACCTGGCATGAATGTCAAGGGCAGAAAAGTTGCACCAAATGAGTGGTAAAGCTCAGTAATAAAAGTTAAACTCGTAGTCCAATTTATGCCATAGATCAAATGATGCATGAACATGTCATGAAAAATGATAATTAATAAGCGGAAGTATTGACAATAAAAAAAAATTAGAGAATGAAGTGCGCAATGTAAGTCAAAGTCAACTTTCTAGACTCACTCCAAATCTCAACATTTGTCTGACCATGACTTGTAAGTGTCCAAAGTCCATTTAAAATTCCAAGTTTAGGTCCACATCGATTGCCCATAAGTCAAAATAATTATTTCCAAAATAGGGTCATGATGCTCCCAACTGATATTGTCCCGACTCCTAAGTTGAACCTTGTATCCGACACATATGTATCCAAACGCTGGCTCCCGTATCCCATGCTCCCAACCATTATGCTCCTGAGCATTATGTCTCCCATATGTCGTACCTCGATATAAAAATCTAACTCCATCATCAATTATGATTTTATTTTTAGAAGACACGACACGGCTAAAGAACATAATTGGGTCACGACATAATTTAGCTTAATACATGATACATGACCGACTCGGCTACAAGATGCAGCCCGGTGGTACCAGACATAGTTCGTCTAAATCTATATCTCGGTTAAAGACATCCTAACACAATCTTCCTATGGAGTAATATCACATCCCTTACATCACATCTCAGTGTTTTCTCAAAATCTCATTTATCGTTCAAAAATATATAAGTGACTACACTCAAAGTGACGTGTACTTAGACATTCATTACTAAGTGAACACATGCTCGAATAACAATCAGGATGATCAAGATAGCATGAGAATAAGATGTTTCATGATACCAAATGAAATAGAGAACCATATAAATATGTATGCGAAGTATAAACATGTTATTGGAAGACAACATATCATACATAAGAAACATAATGCGTAAGTCATGAAGCATAACGCATAGTTATAAAGCATAAGTCATCCGATTGATCAATAGTAGTCATTCGATTGGAAGATGGGTTATCCTGTCGGTTTTCTCTAAAGCATCTAGTTAGGTATGATATCAAGGTTGAAAAGTCCAAGTTTATATTTTGGTATTGACAATATGGTTAGAAAGAACATATCTTGGTTTAGAAGTTCATTTGGTCTCATATTCACATTAAACTGAAAAATCTGATTGCTAAAAAAAGGCTAAGTATGAAAAAAATAGATTTTTGAAGTTTTGAATTAATAAATAAAAAGTGACGGTAATGGTTCATTGAATTTTTCTAATAATAATGATATACTTATTTGTCTCAAATAGATAAGGCTAGAGTAAATTACGAGTCATAAGGTTAGAGTAAATTACGAGTCATTCTTTCAAAAGAAAATACATAGTTTTTCATTTTTGTACTAAAATGGGGGGAACAAGATTTTGAAATAATTAAAATTTGAAAATTCTACTAATGTCATTGTTTTCAAATGGGAAATACTTGTCTATTTTCATTAAATAAATTAAAATAAAGAAAAAAATATAAGATGCCAAATAAAAGAATAGTGATCAGTCAAGACCAAAGTAACCAGTTAGTGTTAGTTTGCAAAGTCAAACGAATGTTCCAGAAATGGCCAATCTGTTGGGTTACAGAAAATACAGCACTTTCCAGATACAACATAGAGATTCATTCGGATAGTTAAAAATATGACCAACCGGTTGAATTAGAAATTTCACAGTATAAAAAAATACAGAGAGACATCTCATCCGGATGGTAAAAAAATGACCAACTGGTTTGAACTATGTCTTCAACAAAAATTTATAGATCTGGATTTGGTTTTCATGCCTTCATGGAGCTTAAATCTATGGTTTATGACATAAATTGAGGTAAATGAAGAGTTTCATTACCTTGAATGGGTAGAATGCAAGCTTGAATTAAATTGAAAATGTCTTGAATTGAAGGAATTGACTTCAAATGGATTTCCCTCTCTTCTCACTTTCTTTACTATAAACTGATTTTCCCTCACCCCCTCCTTACTAACCAAATTCGAAAATTGAGATTGTGATGCTAATTGAGGTAAAAAAAAGCCATAGATGGGAGGTGGAGTGCGAAGGTTGACATAAACTCCTTGGATTACAAAAACCATGAGAGATAAAATGGAGGTTTGATTAAAACCGTTAAAGCTATGGAGGTCTGAGGGATGAAGATGGAGGATTTGAAACTAAAACAATAGTCCAAGGAGATTTGAGGAGGAGTGGTGAGCAATGATTGATTGTCTATTGAGAGGAAGAGATCTCTATGTACAAAATTGAAGATTTGAGATACACTATGTGAAAAATTTTGAGCAAGAAGATATACTGTAAAAATTTCTAATGCGCATGAGTGAAGAAGAAGGAAAAATGATCAAGTGTGAAGAAGACCAAGGTAAGGGAATGGTTTTTCATGGGTCAAACCAAATGGGTCATTTGTTTGGATCTAGATTATGGGCTTAAACCATAGGGATTGGGCCAAGATGATTCTAAAGTTTGGTTTGGCCTTGGACTAAAAAAAAAAAAAAAAAATGAGTCTAGTAAAAGGTCCAACTCATTAGTTAAATGACTAAGTCTAAACTAAAAAACATTAAACATAAAATAAAACATAAAGCCCATATAATAAACATGCGTAATACAAGTTATAAACTACAAAATGATAAAATGGGAAATTATAATTATGAAAATTGAATTTAATATAAATTTTCCTTTTTATATTTTGAAAAAAAATTGGTCCTTACACGAAGCCTCAAGCGTTCATTGTCTAATCCAAAATTTTATCAAAGTCCCATATGTTACACAAATCTTCCATATAAATTCACCAATATCCAAGAATGACCAAATGTCATTTAATACCAACAATTTTCATTATGGTGCTCCCGTCTCGTTCTCCGTTGTTTCAACCAGGGCAGGTCCTGAGATTTTCGGGGCTCTAGGCAAAATTATAAAATTGGGCCTTAAATATTTTTTTTCCAAAAAATAAACATAAAAGTTATCTTCAAAAGAACATTATCAATAATAATTTTACGACTTAAAGTAGATCTATGATACTTTACATTTAGTTGATTCAAATTAAAAGTCAGGTTTTTATACAAATTCGCTTTGTATATTTTAGTGATGTGCGATATTTATGCAGTAATATTATTAACAGAGATTTTTCGTACACTATTTAGTTTTGCTTTGACAAAAGAACTTAAAATTGACTTTTTTTTAAAATAAATTTACTCATTTAGTGCATATTTAATGGTAGAACTAAAAGGCCAAAAAATATTCATGCTATTAGCAAAAAATATGTTCAAGACAAAAGTAAGTGATTTATTTTTTAAATTTCAGTAATACATTCATATCAAAGGAAAAAATAAATAAATAAAAAAAATTGTTAGTCAAAAATATGAGAACATTTGTCAAAAAGGCAAAAAAGTAAGAACTGTTAATAAATATGACAACATTTGTTACTTATTTACTTATTATTTTTAAATAAAAAAGATAATAATTCAATAATTGGGCTCAAAAATAATCAAGTAAGCTATTTTTTTAATGCGGCCTTAGTTAATAAAGTAGTTGGGCTAAAAATTTGGGGCCTTTTTTCAAAGAAGCAAAAATAATAAGGTCCTAATTTTGGGCCTTTTTTGGGGGGCCCTAAGCGGTGGCCTAGTGGGAAGCCCTGATTTCGACCATAGGTATATCTGATGATAATGATACTGACCGCTATGTTAACTGTGCTCTCCAACTGCTACACTCTCGACCACGATGTTTTCATTCGTCATGTTCTCAATTTTTATGCTTCCAAACGTTATATGTTTTGAACACCGTATCAACACCAAAATGCTTCGAAATGGACAAACTTCATAATACTACCAATTGGCGTTTTCTTTTTCCTATTGAGAAAGATAAAATAGTTTGCAATGCTAATAAACACATTGATCAAATATTTTGCCCTTTTTTTAAAACACGAATCAACCCAATTCGCAATTAATGTTAGTCGTCCAAAAAAAAATGTTTGATGGATATAGAACCGACGATTGAACAGAGCTGGCCTGCTCGACTTTGCATAGTCTTGTCGATCTCCTTAACCAAGATAAGTTAGTCTTCTTGGTCTCCTTGACCAAGATTAGTTGGTCTTCTCGGTTGTTCGTAAATTTTTCTCTACTTTACAAGCTGACTCTTTTGAGGCCCTCTGAGTGGGTCACTCTTGTCTACGAAGAGCACTTGCAACAAAAAATACTTTTGCTGTGAGTGAGTGTACCATGAGAAGAATAAACCAGCTTTATCTTTGTTTTAAGATAAGATTCCAAGGTAATCAAGCCACCCAAGCCTTTCCCCATCCACACGAATTACATCTCAACGAGACTCTAATACCTAAAGAGACATAAAAAAAAAAAACTCAATTTGATCATATAAAATGTATGATGCTCTTATTTACTTTACCCTCGAGTATTACTTTTCACCTAAACTTATAAAATCGCTAGCTTAGACATCAAAGGGATGTTGGTCGACACCACACCAATAT
This sequence comes from Arctostaphylos glauca, assembly GCA_019985065.2. Classification (NCBI taxonomy): domain Eukaryota; kingdom Viridiplantae; phylum Streptophyta; class Magnoliopsida; order Ericales; family Ericaceae; genus Arctostaphylos; species Arctostaphylos glauca. The sequence goes on from JAHSPW020000001.1 coordinate 36,667,945, forward strand.
TCTAATTTTTAATTGCAAGCCTTTAATCTGAATAGACGTCATCAATTGCATTATCAATGGTAATATCACTTTTTTCCATAACCATTGCAAAAATTGTACTAAGATTCACTGAAACGTTAATGTAAAATAAATAGTAAAAACTAGTTAAGGAGGTGATCCTAACGAATATAACAATTTAATTATTCACAAGAAAAAAGGGCAAATAGGACGACCTTTAATTTTACATGCCTAAGTTGAATGAAGACATCAATAAAAAATGAAAACTCATAGCAGCATCTTAAATTGCTGAAAAACAATGCTGAAACTGGAAATAGGTTTAGTACCTGATAAATCAGCTACAAACAACAAGCACCAGTGGTCTAGTGGTAGAATAGTACCCTGCCACGGTACAGACCCGGGTTCGATTCCCGGCTGGTGCAATGTGAAAGCAGTGATGATACTCCTGCGCTTTCTGTGATGGTTGGGTCTATCACTACCGTCTGATTATCGGACGAAAATGATGCGCATCTGAGCTTTTCAATTTTTTGTCCGTAACCCAAAGAATTTCAAACTACAAAAAAATTACTCGTTAATTTATTGTGTTTCTCTGCCTAACATTTTGGCGCCCACATTGATCTCGATTCAGAAATTAATAAGTTGGTCTGTAAATTTATGTTAATGATTTCTATTTTGAAATCAAACCGAACCATTAGATATGTGTGTACAGATATCTTAATGGTAATATATACACAAGATATCTATAGTTTATGGGGGAGACAATATAGATATAGATGTATTCATAAATTATAGTTATTAGATTATAGTCATTTTTGGTGAATTTTAATTGTACTTGTTCAAATTATTTTCTCATCTAATTTTCTTTTCTGCTATAAATGGTTGTTAATGTTGAAAGCATGAGAATAGCTTGGAGCAAAAGTATAAATTTTAAGTTTGGCTCAAAAAAATGATGCAGTCTTTGTTGAAGCTCTTAGAGGATCTACAACTCACTTGTAAAATTTTAATTATCCCTGATATCTCTTCCTTTGTCATAATCTCTCATCCTTCCTCTATAAACTGAAAAAAATTTGAAGAGAAAAAAAAACAAAGAGTGAACTAGTCAGAACCAATAAAGAGATCGACAACTTCATCTGTAATACTTGTAAATTCTCACGTATACAAAATTTGTTGTATGTAAATATACCCGAGTTTGAAAAACCACATACTTCGTCTTGTTTTTCATTCTTGTTGGCTAGTTTTGTTTCTTGAAACTGGTTGAGGAATAATGGAGAAGTAACTCATTCCATGAAGTCCACGTTTTTTTATGCTGCGAAGGAAGTATATCTTTAGGTTAGGTGGGATAAGTATTTTCAGAGAGACATTCACATTTGACATTGGAGAGATTTTATGACATTGGAAAGCCTCGTTAGCCTAGTTTAAGGGTTAGAGGGGAAAGGGGAGAGTCGAGCTCCCATCCCTCCAAAAATGCCTCTGTAAGATAGATAGAGAGAGAGAGAGCGTGTCAGAGAGAGAGAGAGAGGAGAGATGCCACAAAATTACACCCAAAAAAAGAGATGCTCCAACCTGTCGGCACTAAAAAGGTAGAGAAAACCAACGTCAAGCAGAACAATTTCAGCTAAACTGGATAGAAGCTGGCAGGACACTCTGAATTATCAAAAGAAAACTTGATTTTCAAGACTGTATGTCATTATTTTCTTCATAGAAACAAAGCAATTGGCAACAAGATGTCCAGTTAAAGGAGACTACTACGTATCCCCCATCTTAAAACAATGACTATATAAGGATCGACAATAATGGCCTATCGGCAATACACATATATTGACAGACCTAACTCTTACAAACGTAATATATATCCAAAACTGCTGTAGCAAAAGTCGTTTCCCTCAACTCTGGCAACTACTAAAAACATAATTTGTATCCTCAAAAAGCCCAACTTTGTGCCATGTAATACACGGAGAGATCTAGCAGCGACATCTTCATCGCTTGAAAACAGTTTTATCTATCATTTATGAACCAGAGTAAATCGCTCAATAAAGATTGAGGAAGCTTCATGCGTGCAAATCCTTGTTTGATCTCCACACGGGGTCTTTAGATACAGCAGCATCAGTTAAGATTGTAGCTCCACTTTCCACGGTTATTAGAGGATCAGATTCACTTTCCTTTGCCTAGAATGATTAAAAAGAGGAGACGATTAGCAATACAATGTTACCATTACCCATCAAGTGCTATGACAAGACAATAGGGCTGCTACCATATGATTTGGGGAGAGATGGAGATGCCTCAGGGAAACATGCACCACTATTACGGTTAAACAACTATGATTTTGAAGGAACTTTGTATCCAACTCAGAAACTTGAATTACTAGGTTATATCAAGTAACAACTCATTCATACCCAAGAGATGTGGGACTATCTACAACCTGCCCTGACGTGCAAGCTATTTTTTAGTCTGTCGCCTGTAGCCACTTAGAACCTTTAGTCTATCATCAGGTAGCCTCTGTCGGGTCTCTCATTTGGGGTGTGGGCTAATACTTCTTTATTTAATTTATGTTAGACTAGGCCTCACTCTAATACCATGAAGAAACTCTGTATCTTACTCAAAAGCTAGAGCCATCTAGTGGAGAGAGGTCCCTCCATACCCAAGCAATGTGACATTATGCAACAGATTTTTGTCATTACGTGAATTATGAGAATACATAAGCGGCTTAAAGAAAGAAGGTGAAAGTACCTGGGAAAGCTGTGCCGATGCCTCACTGGCCTTCTGTTGGCTCTCAAGCGTACAACAATACGAATAGAGTACCATCCCAACCACAGCAATAAGGATTCCAAGAATGTTTCTCCAGCTGAACGGGTCACGAAGTAGAGCATAACCAAATCCCAAAACTAGGCATGTTTTAAGATGTCCCAGGACTTGATAGGTGACTGGAGATGTCTTTCCTATTACCAAAAAGGTACTGAAGTTCACAGAGACAGATATGAGGCAGGATAGGACAATGAAGGCCTGAAATGAAGACAATACGCAAGAGAAATAGGGTTTGAGAACATGTTTGAAGATAGCAGATGGAAGGGACCAAGTCTTTCAATTCTTACCAGCACTATATGTGTATAATTGAAAGCGAAGACATTCTTATTTGTCAAAAGCCCATCTACAAATGGGCCAGTGATGAATAAAGTGATTGCTTGATAGGGACAAGATTGGTACAAGAGTTGGGTTGAAGAAACTTTGAACTTCTTCTGGATGGTATTGGTCATCTAGAAGTAACCAATTAAGGTTTCACAACAGCAGGATAAATTGTAATAATGAAGTAAAAATCACAACAAAGTCAACATTTGAACAGTTGCATAGAAACTAATGAAATCCAATCTTTTATTTTTCAGGTCAGATGTAATTGTTAAATTGCTCCAAATAAATATGCGCACATGTATAAGAAAGGAAACTGGCAAAAGCAATAACGCATCTGAGGATACAATCTGAGCAACACAGGTCGTAATGACTGCAAGCAAAGACAAGACGCTTCCCAGGACATTTAGCTGCAGATCAGTCACGGTTGCAATCCCAACACCCAAAAGTAGGATGGCAAGTGAAAGCTGGATATTTCGACTGCACAACATTTAAAGTAGGCATCATAATACGAACTTGTAACTGAACCGATACATATCTTAACCAAGAAAGTGAGTGGAAGCAAAAAAAATCACAATTACATAATTACAATTGTAATTTCAATTGAAATACGAGAAACTAACTTTGAAACACAAAAGGAATCAAATTGCTGGCACACATAAAATCCATTGGCAAGTGAGAGGAGACAAATGAAATGAAACCAACAATTATGGGAGATCATGAAAAGCCAAAGACATTCAAGATACAGATTGGTGAAGAGATGGAAGTGTTAAAGAATGAACCTTCTCACCAAAAAACCATGACAAGCTCATATTAACGTGCATGCTTCCCAGACAGAGAGAAATCATTCAACAAGGGAGCCATTTCTGTCTTTTTCTTTTTGTATTTTCATTCTCTTTGGAGGGAGGAAGGGATAGTTTCAATAGATTGGAGGAATAATTGAAGGTACCTAATCTCCATTTCCCAGTGATTGCATTTGGACATCGATATTACCAAAGCTAAAGAAAATCTTCTATTCATCCTCGTTTTTCAAGTTTTTACAGTTCTCAGATGCAGTGCGAATAGAAATCTCAAGGTACAATACTAGCGAGGCTAAAGTAGGATTCTCTTGTTAATAGCATTAGATTGCACGTTGACTGACAGGTTAACAGGGTGAAGTTACAAAATAACATGATAACGCACAAGCAAGAAACAAGTGCATCTTAGCCATGGTTGTCAACCATTGCTACTTAGGTTACAGCTCCTCCGACTGAACAACCACATGTACATGCTGCGTATCTAAGCAATTGCCCGTTTGACAACTTAAGCCTACTTCATACAATGGAGATATCTAGGCAGTCAATTTAAAATATTTTGAGTAATTATTATAACGAAGAAACATGATAGATGTACTCACTAAGAACACTTTTGTGCTACAACAAAATACTACTTCGGATAATTACATTTGAAGATCCAAGTTTCGAAATATGGTAGACTTTTGTTCTAAAACACTGAATTTAGCGCCCCAAAGCTATCAAAATCTATTGTCCTAGTGATCCAATAACATTTTTCCTCGTGATTGAGAAAAACATTCTATTTAATGAATCAAATTTAATGGGAGTAAACAAGTAGAGTGTTGCCAGGACCAAATGCGTTTGTGGATATTTCATTTGAAGAGTAATATACCATTTTGTGTTGGATCTTTAATTATTGATAGAAACCAGAATTTACATATAATATTACTCTAAGTTCCGTTACTGCGATCTACACAAACCTATCCCGAGTGTACCACATTCTAGATATTTGTCGTACCATATTTCCACTCTGCTTCCGAGTACAACAACAAACCAAAGGCACCACTGATCACTTCAAAACCAAAGGTCCTAATTAGTTTCCGTGCACGGCCAAAGCTTAACCAAGGGAAGGGTTTCACAGTTGCATATGGTAAAGTTGATAAGAAACAAGTTCCAAACCCAAAGAGATGAATATACACGGATAATCTTCGTTAGCAAAACATAAGAAGTGGCTAAGACAGCATCATGCCACAAAGGGGTAAAGTTAAATCTTGCCTGAATTTCTTCCTGAAGAAAATAGTCTCCAGAAGAACTGTGCAGGGAATAATTGCCAGTTTTGTCATCTAAAATCAAAAGAAAGAAGGTTCAGAAACTGCCTGGTCAAAGGGCAAAAAAAAGAAGCTGAAATCAACAGTCGTACAACGAAGAGTTTTCCCATAGCAAATATATTCACCAAAGCCCTGAGATCTAAAGTTTTAAACTACCTGTTGTCCAATAGAATTGAGAAGAAAAATAATTGAAGTTAAAGACCAAAAAATGATCTGCGTAGAAAACCAAATCACAACCTTACCTGGTAGAAGCCAACAGAGTTAAAACCCAAACTAAGATTCAAAAGTCCAATGGAAGTCCCATTCAGGATGCCAAAGCCCATCACAGCTTTCGGATCAAAAGGCTTGTGCTCAAAAAATTTCATCCATAAAGCCACATGGAGGGAACAAAATGTGACCAGCAGATGCCAGCTTGTCAAAGTTGTAGCTGAAGCATTAAAAACAAAGTTAAAGTGGAGTATGACATCTAATTTCTACAAGGAAGCCATGAAACAGAAATTAGGTCCTCATGTAATGATCCCTGCAGCCTAAAATGTTACAGGAATGAAAAAAGAAATCACTTCAGATCAATGGAATCAATTTACGCAAAGAGTAATGCTATGGACACATCCGGACACAAATGTGTCTAGAACCGTTGGATGCAAGTGGGACCCTCAATAATTCAAGGACTCCACGTGCATCCAACTATTCCAGACACATCTGGGTCCGGCATGTATCCGTAAAGTCTGTGCACCAAGACTTTTTCTCAGGCAAAAATCTAGGAAAATACAACATTTCCATCGGATTAGTAGTTGGCACTTAGCGTCTTCTCTCACTATCTCTATAACTGATAATAGTAAAGGAATCATCCCACCAATAAGTTGTTGATGACATTGTTCTGCATCATGACATAAGCATTGCCGTTGTGAGAAGAAAAACAGATGAAACTTGAAATTTTCTGTTATTTCCCAGCACTTCCAGAGAAATGACATCCCTAAATCTCGTTTTCTGTTACCCTAAGATAAGCTGGCCTGACGGCTGCTATTTAATGCAACTGCATATTTTGTAAGCGGCTGAGGTTGGATATGACTTTTAGTTATCAAACACCACTTTCCTGTGAACTTGTGTGTAAAATCTCAAACATGATGCTAACAGAGTTTTCCTACAAAAAACTATTGACCGATGCATTAAATGAAAAGGCTTCAATTTATTTGAGATCTGCAATGGAAAATTCTTCCATGGAGTCCACCCACATCTCGCAGAAAAGGTGAAGCTAAAAAAATGCTCATGCTGCGTTACTGACATTTTATCAATAGCATACATGTTTGGATAACCATATTCAAATCTGTTTTCAACTTGAAACCCATGAAAAGTCATTATTGGACCACTGAACTTTTGCGCACATACACTAGATGCCGATGTAAATATATAATAACAAACAATGGATCAATAACGGATTAATCAAGCTGGCCTGTACACTGAGTTAACAAAAAAATCAAGAAATATGAAGATGATCATAAGCCAAACAGAAAAAAAGAAAGATTACTCACCAAAAGTGAAACCAAGTGTGCTCATAAGCGCCTTGTTGCAAATGACAATAGACACGGACGAAACCACAGACAAACTCAGCGCCCCAATGGTCCCAAGCTGAAACTGGTGGCCCTCACTCATCTTGACCTGACTCTAATTGCCCTCTCTTTGATCCCTCCTCTCACAATCTACTCATCACAAAACACATAAACTGTTAATTAGCATAATCCAATAACTCTAATATACGGAAACAAGCACAGTTAGACACAGAATCGTGGAAATCCAAACCTCATTCCTGTATGTATCCAAATTTCCGATAAATGAACCAGATCCACTGCAAAAGTAAGCCACGTCCAAAATTAACAACGATAAATAGATTTGCTCAAATCCAGCATCCTGAACCCTAGATCTGCTACTTTTGATACGGCATCAGCATAAAAATACTTGCACACAAATGCATATAGAGAGAGAGACAGTTACCAGGCGGCAGCAGATGAGTGAAATCTGTGGAGAAATCTGAAAACGGAGTACGTTTGTGATGGATCAAGAGAGGGAGTAGATGTAATTGAAATGGAATGTGTAGTAGATGAGAGGGAGGAGTGGATCTATATAATTAATGAGAGTAGTAAACAAGGTTGTATAGAATAGAATGAAACGCAGGGAGGTTGTACAGAAATTAAATGCAAGAATTTGACTTGTTTTGTTTACTTGGTGTTTACGGCCCATTCACCGCCGGCGGATGTGTAACCTGGGAATCAGCCCATCTTGATTATGCTCTTGGACTTCGGACCTTAGCTGTCAAAAACTAAGGATCCATTTGATCTTTGTAATTATTCGATTATTCACTATTTAGTTTTTTGTCTTTATTTAAATTTTTTTTTTAATTTTTTGTTTTTCATCAATTTTTTGATGGTTGTTGGTTCGTCTCGACAAAAGATTTTAGAAAAGTATAAAATTATGTTAAAAAAAAATTCATAAAAGACAAAAAATAAATCAAAAACAACGTTTGTGTTGACTTATTTTCGTCTTTAAGGACTTTTTTTAAACTTTTGGACATAATTTTATACTTTTTGGATTTCTTTCATCGATACGAACCAATAAACTACGAAAAAATGATATAAAAATAACAAATACAAAAAAAATTTGAATAAAGACAAAAAATAAGCCAGAAAATTAAGTTTGGCCAAATGGACCCTAAGTCGCTTTGATGACAAAATATTGATTAAATATTGAGATACTAATCGAATAATTTTTGAATAATATTTTACACGTCAAAATCAAATAGTAGTATTTTTATGCACTACACGTCTTGCTGTGCACAATTGGGTCGATTTGGCCTGGCTGAATTATTGGATTATTCACTGTTTAGTTTTTTGTCCTTATTTGAAATTTTTCTTTAGTTTTTTGTTTTTCATCATTTTTTTGATAATTGTTGGTTCGTCTCGATAAGAGCTTTCAGAAAAGTTCTCAATCATCGGCTAAATTTGAAAAAAGTTCAGAAAAGACAAAAAATAAGCAAAAAACAGCGTCCGTGTTGACTTATTTTTCATCTTTAGTGACTTTTTTTTAACTTTTGGACATAATTTTATACCTTTTAGATTCATTTCGTCGATCCGAACCAATAATCCACGAAAAAATGACATAAAAATAACAAATACAAAAAAAAATTGAATAAAGACAAAAAAAAAAGCCGGATAATTTAGCCTGGATTAATCAGGCCAAATAGACCAACAATAGACTTTTGATGCTATATACTTGTGTACAAAAATTAGATATTTTTAAATTTTGTATTTTTTGCCTAGAATAAGAGTTGGAGAAATATTAAGTGCGATGGGTAAATTAAAAATGTGTGTTTCTACTATAAAATAAAGAATAATGTTACATACATATCATTTACTTACACTCGCTCACATTCTATCTACATAGCACATGAACCCACCCAATTAATCCTTAAAAGAAAATCAAAGATTAAAAATATAAAAATCTCAAACATATAGGCAGAGTATAAGTCAAAGGGTGTGTACGTAGGCGTATTGATAAATATAAAATAATAATAAAAACACAAAATATTCTTTTATATATATATACACACACAGTTGTAAGTGTGGTGGGTAAAGATACACACACAGTTGTAAGTGTGAAGGGAATCTTTACCCATTGACTAAAAATAGCACGAGAGGGAAGCATCCTCACGTGTAATTTTGTTTCATTTGACTGTTGTATGATAAATAAATAAAAAAAAGAGAATTATGATTATTTGGTTTAAGAAGAATAGGAGTTTTTCATTTTGTTCATCTTGAAATGCAAATTATTTATACACTATAAAAGTAAATAGTGATGAATAGGAGATCGAATCCCAATTGTTTTACAGCAATGAAATGTTAGATCTAAGACAAAAAATATAATTCAAATGAACATAAAATATTGTTTGAATTAATTTTTGCACCAGACATTGATACTTGTGAAATAATTAGCTTGAAATTTTCGAGCCGTCAATATAAGATCATGATAATTCTTATTTCATGTCACATGATAAATCACACAGGAAATTATCACACAAAAAGATCTTGATTAATTATGCTAATGGGACTCATCATGCGTCGCAAAATAAAATTCATTATGATCCTATTTGAAAATTCAAATTATTTATTTTATAGTATCAAATTACTGTCGTTTACTTTTAAAACAAATAGGAGTCGACCTAGTTTTTATTATGATTCTACGGTTCTACCATTGTTCAATCAGGTTGATTTTTTAAATGATGATTCGAGATAGTCCCATTTACTGAATAGTTTTTCTATATGAAGGGCTACGTGTGACGGCAAGAATGTTGTGGAATTGGACTAAATTCACCTTTAGCAGTGATGGGCCAAGGACCTGTTCGAGAATGAGCCAACTGTAGAGCTGGCTTGAAATGGACCACCCCAATTGTCATGGACTCATAACTCACGACCCCATGAAGCTTTTGTAAATAAAATATTCAAACAAGACCAATAAATATATTTATTTCCCCCTTTTTTGCTGGTTTTTTTATTTCCCTTTATTCTCGAGGAGTTCTAGGGTCCAAAATAAAAGATTAAAAAACTCTCCCCGAATTCAAAATTTGCGGTCTCACAAATCCAAGTGAATCCTAACAATTGATTTTGAATTTGAAAAGAATTTTTTTATTTTTTATTTTTTGAACTCTAGACTTTTCCTTGTTATTTGGTGCCATCGTATTTAGTGGTTTCAGGTGTGTACCCAATTGATCCCTGAATTTTGATGTTGGATTCACGGGGAGAGGCAGTCCATGGACAAAACTGGGCCCTTTTGTGCTCGGCGTAAACAATACTTCGTAAGCCTAATCCCACTGCTAATGTTGATGGGCTTAAATCTAGTAAGTTTTAAAACTTCTGGGTTCTGATTACATGAGCCTAATCTCTCTCTATCACACACACACACACACACACGATAGATAAATAGGGGGAGGTGGTACGTGGCCCATTTAACTCAGTCAAATGTTTTAAATGGACTACCGATAGTTGTTATTATTATTTTTTAAATCTTTTATGTCAGTCGAATTTTGTATTCTGCTGATGCAAAGTAAACCAGCTTTCACAGCGCCGACCATTCAATCAACTTCAAAAAGAACGATATTAAAACAGAGCAATATAGATTAGTAATTAATCAAGGAGAAGGATAAGGATAAGATTAACTATTTCACCGGCTAATCATCCCAAGGTATCTATAGCAATGCAGATCTCTTATAATTTTCTTTTCAAAACTATTGTTGCTGTCGTTCTATTGGTTCATTAACTTCAAATTAAAAATCTCGGACCCGTTCCAATAACATTTAGCTTGTGGAAAGTCAACACATTTGCAATTAACGTGGACTCGACGTTTGTTGTGACAAAAGCTTCACAGTATGTTTTCAACGACAAATTTGTTTTTCATTTTTGGTGACTTAGTTTGAGATACTCCCTCGGTCTCAGTTTATTTGTCCATTTTTTGACTTTTAAGTGTCCTGCAATATTATCTATTTTGACTAATTAATGAATCAAAATCAATACAATTTTCTTTATGCCCTTTCTCTTTTGAATTGAATTGAAGTGATACTCCTTAAAAAGGTGAAGGGCATTTTTAAAAACTTGAGACTTTAAAAGAGTAATGATTGTTTCTCTTTAAAAAGTTATATTTTGCAAAATGGACAAATAAAATAAGACAGACAGAGTAATGACTCAATATTATCTTGTTTAGATTGATTTTTCAGTGATTTGGAGTTTGGATTGAAATTTTCAGGATGTTATTGCCTTCTTTTTTTCGTTATTGTATATAGCTCGCAGATTTGGTTCTTCAATAATGTTAGGAACACTATATTTTTTACTTCATATTTTACTACTTATTGAGGTAACACCAATTCTCTCATCTCTCTATGATCTCTTTCTCTATCTCTCTCTTAATCACAACCACTACTTTTTTCTCACCTCGGCATAAAATAAAATATAAGATAAAAAACATAGTGTCAGTAGCATTATTATTTATCCTGACATTATCGTCTTTAGTTAGAGCTTGTGAATTTTCGAATAATTGAAGCAGAACACGGCTTTCATATATAGAGAAAATTGCAGAAAATTACAGAGGCCTTGCGCGCGGGCGCTACTTAGCTACACCACAGCTTTAGATCAAGGCCAAACAGAACTTCACTAACCCAATCCTCCTCTTACACGTGTAAGACTCTACAAATTTCACTTAAATTATATATAAGAAGCAATCTAGAATTGACTCCCTTCGAAAGTCTGACCGTACTGCCAATTACCAGGCGCTACGTTGTAGCTTGTCAAGGTTTTACCATCACTGGATGTCACTTGAAAGGAGAGGCTTTGGCCATTGAGGTAGGAGTTGCTCTGCCAATTCTGGCCCCAGTTCCTTGACATGGGCTGCCACCCTGTCCTCGACCCCTTTATCGACACTGCATGGATATCCCCTGCACCGCCGACGTTGCTGATCAAAATCAGGTTGAAATAAGAGTGGCCATTGATTGTGAACCTAATTCCTCCTTTCTTCACACAAGGCACCCTGCCATATACCAACCCACAAAAAAATACATTAATAAGTTTCACATCGTCTATATGATTCAGACTAAAACCCACAAAAACTGATGAATATACCTTCTGAAGGCAACGGGGACAATCCCGGCGCGATATTGAGCAATTTGAAGGAAAGAAGGCTCGGCTAGGTCGAAGTGTTGGAGTGGAGGATTGCACCAGCCACCGTTGTTGCTTGGCAAAGCATTGTTAGGTGGGCAAAAGTTTGTGGCGGTTACAGTGATGGTGCCCGGGTGGCACCACCGCGGGTCATCGTTGCACCGCATCTCGAAGCACGCCCCGCAGCTCAGTCCATTGTTGAATAAGGCCGTGCTTAGTGCTGCAGTTTTTGTACCGTATCCTTGGCTGTACAAATTGCCATACCCACATGCTCCTCCTGCACAACAAAGGGACCCCTTCAAATTAATGTTTTTTTTTATATATTTCTACCAAAATGTCACAATAGAATTTTTAATTTAGCTCCTATAAAGAATGATGTGAGATTGTATGAACAAACACTTGTAAAAATATGCTTGGGCATACCCATTGTCCCGGAGGCGTCGCCGCCACCATAGAAGGTGGCATGAGCGCTCTCCCAACCTCCATTGTCCGCATTGATGCCAAGAAAGTGCAGGTTGAGAGAAATGAAGAGAAGAAGTGTGGACAAAGAGAAGTGCTTAGTCGCCATAATTGGGTGCTTTGAGGTTTAGAGATTATGGTGCCTTGTGTTGTGTTGAAGAAAAGGGGAGGAGGTTAGCTATTTATAAAAGAAGTTGTTTACACACCCACGATGAGAGAGAGAGAGAGAGAGAGAGAGAGAGAGAGAGAGAGAGAGAGAGAGAGAGAGAGAGGGCCAAAATTCACGAGGAGGTGTGAAGATTCAAAGTATTATTGAAGCGAATCAAGCTTAGTGCACATGCACTGGTTTTGGTTAATTGGGCTACCAACCGCTGTCTGAGGGCCCGATTCTTACACATGCACTTCTCATCACTTTCAAATATAATACGAGCAAAAAATACGTATGTACGTGTGCATAAATTTTTATTTTCAAAAAGGAGAAGACATAATTGCCACCCCAACATTATATATATGTTCACTTTACGTTAAAATGGAACAGGATAAGGTTTCAATCTAGAAAAGATAAAGGAAGATTAGTGTTGGTACATCAAAAGTTTTCGCTCGTCCTTTCAAAAAAAAAAAAAAAGTTTTCGCTCGATTGTACTAATTAATGTTTGTTTAAGAGCAACGAATTACACCAATTAGGCCCTATTTGGCCTCTAGTTAATATTTATTCTAAATTTTTGTCTTTATTCATTTTTTTTTTGGCATTTATTGTTTAAATCTCAATGTTTTGTAGTTTATTGGTCCGTCTTGATGAAATGAATCTAATGAGTATAAAATTGTGTCCAAATGTTAAAAAAAAGTCACTAAAAACGTCGAATAAGTACAAAAAACTCTGTTTTTTAATTTATTTTTATCTTTTCTGAACTTTTTTCAAATTTAGCCGATGATTGATAACTTTTCTGAAAGCTCTTGTCGAGATGAACCAATAAATAAAAAAAAATTGATGAAAAACAAAAAATTACCAAACAATTTCAAATAAGGATGAAAAAAATTTCAATAAATAAACACATAAAAATCACAGTCCAAATGGACCCTTAATATTGTTATGGAGTCGTCCAAACACAATCGCACGAATAAATAGTTAAGAATGCAATTACTAAACACAACACAAGTTAAGATTTTATATGGTTTTTGAAAAGTATAATTGGGTACATTAATTATTCCACATTTATTTTTATTAGGAAGTTGCACATCGCCTATATTATTCCTCTTTCCTCTCCTTATAAGCTTTGGACAACTTTTACTTTACAAGTCGGTTTTCAAAGTTGAGTTAGACCCATGAGTTTCTAACATGATATCAAAGCTGAGTCAATTATACGCATTCATTATGCAATCGAGTCGTCTCATCTAACCATCGGCCGTCCTCACATATGCATTCCACGCTTTGCAAGAGGGAAGGTGTTAGCGAGTCTAACATCGCCTATGTTGGTCCTCCTTTCTCTATTTATAAGTCTTGGACAATTCTTATCTTACAAGCCGATTTTCAACGTTCAGTTACATCCATGAATTTCTAACAATTTTCTTATATGTTGAATAAATAAAAATACGAAATCCATGTGTATAACACATGTTTATATCCTATGGCTTAATCATCACCTACTGTAATAATACCTCACGTCTAGGTTAACCCCATCAGAGTCAAGACAGTAAGAACAAAAATGGAATCGGACTTCACAAACTCAAGAACTCATCTATTAATTAGTGACCATGAGAAGCTCAACCCAATATATGCCTATTTATCTATAAATTAGAATAAGAAAGTTGATTTAAATACTAACGGCCGATTAAGCTATATATGTTTTATACTATAAATGCCTGCCTATGACTGATGTCTAGATCTAGAGTTACAGTTGCCCCTTGACCTATATATATAGCATACACGGTTTCTTTTTCCATTCCAAGACTAATGTTTTTAAAGTTCAAAATAAAATTATTTATAGTGAGATATATAGATGTCCAATTCCAAAATCAAAAGGTCACAACAAAATTCTTGAGTGCATGGACTATCCATTGAAGATGAGCCGGTGAATAAGAATGTTCGTGTGGATAAGTGATACTTTTGCTTCAAAAATTACACGAAGAGTGATGTTTTTAATAGATAATTTTGAAATTTTATACCAGGTCAAGTCAAAAATTACATACACTGTAAAATGGACTAGAATCGAAATGAATAGAATTAGTGATACAAAATTACATAATATAATAAACAATTATAGATAAAATCAAAATGAATAAAATTAGCGATACAAAATTACATAATATAATTAAAAATTACAAATAAAATCAAAATGAATAGAATTATATAAATTGTAAAACAAAATGTAAATCAATAATATACCGAGTTGAGTCCTACATATATAGAGTCTCCTTACGACTGATTCACAGCCTCACCATGAGTATTAACGGATCACAACCGACGTCTATCTCCTCGGATAAAATAACTCAATCAGATGTAGGAACACCGACCTAATTGTCTAACTGTATGTTTCTCTCTCCCACAAAAAATCTGATATAGGATTGAATTTAGATGAAATGTTGGTTAAAATTTCAGTGTTTGAAACTATGAAATGAGACTAAATTTATAAAGGCCATGCATGAAGGACCTTTGTGCTGCAAAACGAATGGACCTTTCGGTTGCATGCATGAATGGAGGTATAAATAAAAAGACTATTGCGCAGTGGATACAATAACATGTGTAAATGAAATTTTCGATTACTGTAAAATCCTATGATATTACAAATTCATTCACTAAAAAAGTCCAAAACTCTTTGAAATTTTCTAAACACTCAACACATTTAATTCAGACACACTTATATAAAGTAAAAAATGACAAAAGTTTATTTATTTATTTATACTAAAAATGCAATTCAGAAACAATAAAAAATCTACTTGAAAATGAATTTTGTCGATAACAGGAACAGAACGAGGGGCCCATTACTAAGGTTGAAAAGACACATGAAAACGTGATGCGTCTAGTTTGTGTTGGACAGTTAATCACATGGAATGTCTTGACTTTTATTTTCTAGGTGTGGGCTGACGTGTGACTATTTGGACCGGCCCGTCTCGACGCACAGTTGGATGCGAGATGATAATGACGTGGTACGCCTTTTCATTAAAGGTGAAAAGCTATTTCATGTGAAATCCACTAAATTACTTTTCTCTGGTTTCGCGGCTTAATTTAAGGGAGGAGGATGTGGTTAGTGTATAATCCAGGGTTTCGTATTCATATAAATTCGGCAAATTTATGGAGGATTTTTGTGAAAGCGATGGATAACCAAAACTTCTAATTTTTAGAAATAGACACCCTTTGTATGACTCTTGTTATTATACCTCACTTGGCTTGCTAGCCGACTATGGCCAATTGCCATCATTTAATTTACTTGGTACGGGACCGCTTCATCACGTATATATTTCTATAGCCGGCATTTACTAGACTATCATAAGATTTGTATCTTGATTCAATACCGATCGAATTTTTTTACTATGTCTCTACCGCTGCAGTTGACGTTTTAATATCCCTCAATTAATTTTGCTTATATATATAAGCGGTTTCGTAAGCATTCTAGAGAAGAAGAGCAAAGAAAGTTAGGGAAAAAACAGGAGGGTAATGAGATTTCGACATTTCCATAAATATATACTAGAGGTGGGGCGTGCATGTGTATACTTGAATATGTAAAATATGAGAGTGAAATATAGGAATGAGATGTGAGATCAGTGGGGTGTAAGGGTGGGTAGTTAGTTTGATTAATTTTACTATTTTATCCCTACTAGTTATTTGATCTTAGAGTAGTTATAGTAAGGGTGGGCGGTTAGTTTGAGTATTTTTACTACTTTATCCTCATTAGTTATTTGACGTTAGAATAGTTCAGGGGCAGAATCAGGACATTCAAGTTTGAGGGGTCGAGATTATATTTTTGGGATAGGGTGGAAAGGGCGGGGGTCAAAATGTAATTTTCTTTTATTAATTTTTAAAATTTATACCTAGTCCTAATTTTTTTTTTTTGAAAAGCGCCCCTCCCCTCCCCTACATCTTTTGGTAGTTCTACCCCTGGTCTAATCACTTGACCATCAATATTCAATTAATCTTGATTCTTTAGTATAAAGATAGTTTTCCATAAATTCTATGAAATAAGCAATTTAGATTGCGATAATCATATCTTAAAAGACTATCAAAACGCACTATAATTCTGTAGGGCGTAAGCGCACGGGATCTGAAGTCCATAAACTTGAGATAATGTTGTTTTCACCAAATCTAGAAGTCATTTTTCTTTCATCTTGAAATTTTTTTCTTCATTTTTAAGTTTCCTAACCGCGGCGTAATCAGTGGTGTTAGGAAGGTACGGTATTGTCCGTAGTAGGCTTGATTGCCTGCTTTTTGATTAAATTAGCACTAACCGCTAATTAAAGAAAAGGAACGTAAACTATTGTCCATCTAATCAATAAATTAAGCCTACCTGTTTTCGTTTAAGTTAATAAGATGCAAACAAAAGGAACGCATGCTAGGTAATGTCTTGAAATTATTTAAGTGATAACCCAAACCTACTTTAATTTTGATTAAACTAATGAACATGCATGTAAAACAAAAAGAACGCATGCTAGGTAATGTCTTGTAATTATTTAAGTGATAACCCAAACCTACTTTAATTTTGATTAAACTAATGAACATGCATGTAAAACAAAAAGGTTAGGCGTGGCTGATTGTGATGTCTGTAGGTTTCCATGCACATAATCTTGAAATTAGTACAAAGTACTGTGCTTTCGAGAAGTTTATGATAAATGTAATCACATATGTTTATTTGTCTGTCTATACAACGTCAGACACGTGTTCTGCTTCTAATTGTCCTGTTGAAATTGATTTGAAACATAGAGGATCTTTTCTTTGCTAATTGTTGTTGCTCAAATCCTAGTGTTTTTTTTTCTACGGATGTGGACTAATATAGTTATTTTTTGACTAATGCGTTTGTGCTGTTTATTTGAATAATCCTCCTTAAATTAAGGCGTCATAAATTGCTCCGTGGTGTTTTGGATTTGTGGACTCTAAGTACGAATTTGATGAAGAGATTTGTAGTTGTCTTGAAAGTCACCTTCTCACTTATTCGACTGAATCCTTTCTGCAACATGAAACAATTAGTTAGAGACATCTTGACCGGTGGCTACGACGCACTTTGATAGCTAAGTTAGATTGGAAAGGAGAACGTTCGGAGAACTGTGTTTTGCCGAGCAAATGCAGAGGAAAGTTAGTGAACTAGAGATTGCTTATTGTAGGCCATGTTCAAAAAGTTTAGGCTCACTTGACTTAGACCCAGAAAAAACTGGGCTGCGAGAGCTAAGTTAGAACCGGAAGGACTCGGAGAACTGTGTTCTACTGGGCAAATGTAGATAAAAGTTAGTGAACAAGAGATTGCTTAATGTAGGCCACGCCCAAGAAGTTTAGGCCTACATGACTTAGACCCAAAAAATCTGGCCCACAAAACGAGATGGGCCGAGAGGGGTCTGCAAGTCGTGGCAAGGCCGCGAAGCCCTTGAGCTGAGCCGAGAGGGGTGCCATAGTGGGCCGAGCCCTACGAGGGGAGGGCGCAGTGGTTGGGACTTGCGAGGGGGTACTGCGGTGGTCGAGCTTCACGGTGATGATGCCCCGCGATGAAATTTCTGGAATTACGTGCCCTGCAATAGTACCTAGGAGGGGATCATGAGAGGTATCCCAAGACGAGCCTTGCGAAACCAGAAAGTCACAACATAGTAATGCCCAAGGGGAAAGGGAGGGCTGAGGGTTTGCGATCCAAGCATCATTGGAGAGCCCGAGGCCACAAAGTGAGGATCAACGCCAATCACGATCGACCCGCAGGTAGTTGGAGGACGAACAAAGGGACGGTCAAAAGTACGACCGAGATAAGTCTCAGATTCAAAGTTTCAGTCCTAGTGCATGCCTACTCGAGCCGCGATGGCAAGGCTCAAATGAAAGGGTAGCAGAAATTAGAAGACAACGGTCGAAAAAAGTCCGAGTACGTGCCCTCCTATCCCCATCTACTAGAAAAAAAAATATTAGTGGATCGGTGGCTTTAAAGGAAAGGGACTCGCCTCGAGACCCACTACTCTCGCTAGACCACTGTAGCGGTAGTAGGTATCGCGATCAGACATTTCAGAAAAGGAACATGTGTCAAGCAAGTATATATTGAGACACCTTGTGCCAGAATATGAACCTAGTGCACTTATAGATACTAAACACCTAATGTCAAGTCAAGATTGATTAGATATCCGGCCAATTCTTAATGGGAGACAATATATTGGCTAAAGAGAGACTTTCTCAGAGCCCTTTGGTCTCGTATCTAAGGCTTGTTTAATACTTACCTCCTAGACTCATTTTGGGGTTTGAGATTTCTGTCATTTTTTTTCTCCTAGTGTTTGTCTTTTTTTTTTTTACCTTTTTCACTACTTCTTCTTTCCTTTGCTAACCAATGTTTACTGTTCTTAATATCTCCAGTAATATTGCTTTGAATATTCTCTCAGTAGAATCCATCACCTACACCTACAAACTTTATGCATGTATCGATCATTATTCAATCCTTCAAACCCTTTGTTGGTGAATCATTGCTCTTATTTGTAGAACGAAGTTGAGCATTGATTGGGAGACAGTCGAGTGCATCTCTTGCACCTAAATTCCCTTTTCAGATAATGATTTGACGTATCATGACTACTATCGGTGGCCCGGTGCACGCCATCCCCGTGCAAGATGATCGATATGTTCTCTGCATGTGTTGAGAGACAGTGTGATTGGTCAACATGCCTTTCTCTAGAGACAACATACCTTTTGTAAACACATTGATTATTGAAGAGTGGTCTGAGTTGATTTCTCTCCTGGTTGATTAGTGGTCGATTGGTGTTGCTTGTCAACGATGTAAGAGCGATTTGCTCAAATAATGTAGATCTTTTTTGATATAGTGATGAATTCACTTCCTGTACTATCTTGTTGAAGTAACCAAAACAAGTTCATTGAAGCTAAATCTAAAATCATAGTTAAATAAATGAAGCTATTCGAGTCATGTTCAATTCGTTAAAAGCTTATATATTTGAGAATGATAAGTTAGATGAATATTTAAGATTAAACGAAAAGAATTAAGTTTTCCATGTTAACTTAAACAATTCCTAACCCGACTCTTAACTTTATACTATGGAAAGCTAGAATACTTGAATTTAATTCGATCGAAGCTCGATTGAGATCAACTCAACTATTAAAAAAACTAAACTCAAATATTTTTTTCTAAAATTTTAACCAAATTAAATAGTAATTTAGTGCTGGAATTGCTTAGTCTGATCAGTTGATGAAAAGACAACATGGGATATGCTTCTTAATTCAAATCCTATGTAAATGTTTTTTTTTTTGGGGGAAGAGGTCCCACTCACCGTCAGGGAAACAGAGGATATCAGGTTGGTGTCCCACCATGTTAGGGGGGCACATGGGACTACCGGCCTTGCAGATGTCTATGTTTATCAATCTTTTTCATCAAATTTGGAAGCACTCCCATCTGATAAAAAATCAATCAATTTATAGGCCAATTTAAATATTAAAAAAAAAACATTTGATATAGCCGACAAAGAAAAGGACATGAAAATATGATATCTGTTGCAGGTCATCCAGCATCATCCTCTAGCTGCATCGTCATATCCTTTTCATTAATTTGGTAAGGTTTTATTCATGTCTGATATGTAGAGATTATACACCAAGTCATACAAGGATATGATATTTTTCTAATAATTAGGTCTTTATTAATGAGGTGTTAGCTCTGATGCCCATATCATGAATGCATATTATTCCCTTATCACTACGTTGGAGTATCATCTCATTGTGCTTGCTAACGTCTTGATAGTGTAGCTAGAGCTCTGATGCAGCTTATAACTAGAATCGATTGTTTAGAAATTTCTTACTTCTTGGTGTTTACTTGCTAAGTGTTGGGAACTAAACAATAGATCGATACAGAACAAAAACGAATCAAGCTACTCAAGTTTTTCGTGTACATCTTTGCTACAATTAAGCTCGTCGTTGAACCCCTTTCGACGTATACCTAATGTCCTGTACAAACTAAGAAACTTATTCCGAAGAGTCATGACAAATGATCATTGAGATGAGATTCGGTATTTTTAACCACGAAAATATTTGGATTGAAATAATAAGAAAAATGAGTTCCACTATAGAGATCTTCATTAGTTTGTAACACAATTGTATACCACCACTGACAAACACCAAAATTGTTAGACAAATTGAGAGAGAGAAAGAGATATTGTCTTCGTAATCTATTGTGTCTGAACAATGTACAATAACTACTTAATATAGTAGGGAGATGACAACCTAAATATGGAATACATCAGAAATATGTAAACGTATGAAATATGATAATTACCTAAATCATAGCCATAAAAATACATTAACATATAATAGCCCCCTCAAACTCAAGAATGGCAGACATCAGCCAATTTGAGTTTGAAAATGAGTTCAATGAAGCGGCTAGGAGGATGAGATTTAGTGAATATATATATTAGCAAGTTGATTAGCGGATGGAGATGAATAGTACCACGAGTGACATGTTGACAACTTGGCGCGGCACAGGCAGATGATGCAACACAACTAGGACTGACGTAAGCAACGCAGAGGTTGATGCAGGTGCACGTGATGGCACGTGCGTAATGAGGGCAGAAGCAGTTGACGAGCCAAAGATGAAGGTGGCATGTGAAGGCGCATAAGCAACATAGAGGCTAACGCAGTTGGCGCGATGGCGTGTGTGTAACGAAGGCAGAAATAGTTGACGCGCCAGAGATGAAGGTGGCGTGTGAGGGTGCGTGGCTAACTTTTCAACTGCGCCATTGGTGGCGTTGGAATCGTGAGGAGATTCCGAGCACTTTGGTAGTAAATGTGAAAATTTTGAATGATCAGAAAGGTCTGAACAATGGCGGTTTGGTAGTGATGATTTTAATAATGGTGGAACAAAAGTGTGGATCAGAAATATTGATGTTTTGCTAATATTTTTGATCAATGAGGCATATTTAACCTTTGGTTTATCTTAGATGCAAACAATGCCAGTGAATATTAATAAAATAAAAAATGGCCCGGCGAATGACAACAAAGGCCAGGCCACCCCCGGTGAACTAAAATCAAACAGATCTTAGCCTAGAGCTCTCATAACATGTTAGACAAATTGAGAGAGAGAGAGAGGGAGAGAGAGAGATAATTGTCTCTGTAATATATTGTGTATGACTCAATGTACAAAAATTCCTTTATATAGGAGGGAGATGACAACCTAAATATGGAATATATGAAAACACACGAAATATGATAATTGCCTAAATCATAACCATAAATATACATGAACATATATTCATTAACAAGAATAAATGATATTTACTAGTCTAAGAGTAGCCCCCTCAAGTAAAAGCTTCAACAACGGCTGGTTGATCAAAATGACGTCCTACTTCTACTTCATTTTGTTACTAAAAGCGGAGGAGGAAACTTTCAGTTCCTTAATTTTTTGAACTCAGTTAGATAAATCTATCTAATTTCACTTAAGGATTGTATAAAACTATTCATGATACTTGAGTCTAAGTATTATAGGTTCATATAAAACTCGTTTGAGATCAGTTTCAAGGACAAATACATGATGTCATTGTTTAATGGCCGAGCATCACATTTTCTTATTGTAACATGCATGTGAAAGGCGATATTAGAACTTATGTCAATACATACTACAACAAATACTATTAAAAACCTATCATATATATTGTTGATTCCAAAATACAAACTTTTATTAAAAAAATCTCTTAGATGGGTAGATGTTAGAATATTTTAAAGAAACGTTAGTTAGACGAACTTGCACAATTTTGATATTTTTGAACAAAAATGGTATGATTCTCAAAAAAAAAAAAAAAAATTTAAAACTTATATAAGATGGTCGTTGGAACTCATCTAGCTCCGTGATACAGTAATATTGACATATTTTAAATCTCAAACAACCAAACACACAATGCTCATATTTAGTTCATACGTTTTAGTCTACTCACCGCCAAACCATGTAAAATTGTTACTATTTAGTTCATTTGGTGTTGGCCCTTATAGGCAGGGAGTGAACAAGTGGATCACATTCTGGGTATAATTCAGCTATATCTCAGTGAGGTTCACTGGACATGTCTCAAACCAGTGACCCTGTTCCATGTGGCAACTTGGTTTTCTTCATACACTGCAAATATCCTCAAGGATATTTGTGCCCAAATCCATAAGGACTAAGGATAGCACAACCCAAGTTTCCTATCTTCTCCCCTCATTTCCACCTTCCAAACACAACCCACATGTTGAGTGACCCATTTATGGGGGGCAACCCTGATTGTGGTTCAGCTCCTTGAAAGCTTGCTACTTTAGAGAGAGAGAGAGAGAGAGAGAGAGAGAGAGAGAGAGAGAGAGAGAGAGAGAGAGAGAGAGAGAGAGAGAGGATTCAATGTCTAAAGAGACTCAATCATGTGGGATCCTCAAACTCCAACACATCATTTTCTGAAAGGGACTTACATGGATTAGAAGAGGTGTCAGGGAGAGGCACGGAGATTTTATCCAGTTTGGTTGGGGGGCCAAAGAAAATGACATGCAGAAGGGATTGTTCACTGGTAGCATTAGCAATGGACCTTTCCAACAGTGTTTTTTTATAGTGGTTGCTAGCTATTGAAACAACACAAACCACATAATGGAAGCAATAGAGAAGGCCAACTTGGAGGCCCAGTGGAGGTGAGGTCTACAAAAGAACCCCCCACCCACACCATGTGCACTTTAATGCGGGGTTCTTTCACTCAAGAGTTTCTTTCAATTGGCAAACCAACAACTTTAATGTAAATTCAATGAATTTCCAAATGTGGAAGCTCCAATATGTTTGAAGAATTCATTTAATGATAAATCACGCCCGAACAGAATCACTGCAACCCTTTAGGTAATATTCTTGATGCATCACCTAGGCGATTTGCCGCTTAGATATGCACAATCTATTGAACGACATAAAATGCTAGAAACAAAACTTTTCATGGGTGTCGAAAATTTATTGCTTTGGCACTTTCTTACCTTATTAACAGTCTAGTGGTTCGTTTTTAGCAAGTCGCTTGAAACATTTTAAGATCAGCTATTTATTTATATTGTTTCGTAATTAACATCTCAATCTATGCCCCCTCCCCTCCCAACCCCCCCCAAAAAAAATACAAATAAAGAAAAAAATACGAGTTTAAGGAAGAATTAAAAAATACCACCCACAAAAATACCCTTCTTACTTTTCTCACACGAGTGACACTAGAACCATACACAAGTCTCGAGCTCAATCCAAAGGAATCTTGTGTATATTTATGCTTAAGAATTTACCATTAGACAATTTTTCGATTAGAGATCTTAAAGAGTTAAATTACATTAAGCATATATATTACATTAAGAATATACACATATATTTGGATTATTGTATAACCCCTCACAACTTATCGCATAGAATATGCGGTTCAGAAAGCTTTGGAACTTATCTAGAGACAATGAGCATGACCATAAAATCATGGTGGTGAATTCGACAGTCTAGTTCCCAAATTAAAGAAATTCTAGGTCATCTTCTCCAGCTCAAAGTGCAGACGAGGGACCCCAAATTTGGAGGCTAGATGGTGCTAAAGAGCATGCTAGTCACCAAGCAAAAATCACAGTAACAGTTCTAGCATTAGAGTTGTCTAGCTTGCATTTGAAAACGAACAACTATAGCATCGCGAAAGAATAAAAAATATATCTAACAAGATGAAGTCAAACCTACAATATTAGCACTCACATATTGTCGGGACTGTCACTGGTTTATTCGTCTCTAATTCTTTCTAAACAAAAAAAAACAAGCGTCAATTATTTCCACAGAGCATTCTGCCCAGAGATTGTCTCAAGGAAAAGAATAAACATTTATGATTTGATTATCTTCGTCAATGATACATCAATAACGAAAAATGTTCATATAATTAGTTCCTTGGACCAAAACAAATTACGCTATTTTTCTAACTAAGGCAAGGCATACGCTAATTACTGAATGTTCTACCGTAATGAACAATTTTCAACAAATGCTTGGATAGAACTCAGATGACACCTTGAAGGCTGCGAGATCTTCAATAACCTGCACAGATGCTCCTTGAGTCTTGGCTTCTTTCAAATCAGCATTGCAACCCCATACACGAACTGCAAGCCTCCGACACTTGGGAGATGGTTGTCTCAAATAAGTGTTGTACCAGTCAATCACATCATTCTTTTGTATGTGTCTGAGTTCCTCTGCTTCCTTCTCAGACATGTCGAACATATACCTGAAAAATTCACAATATTTGGACTACAGTGACCGATATTCCAATGACTTCGACAGCACAATTATCTGCATTAATTTCCTTATACAAGGCTCCTGTGAGAGTCCTATCAATTCTTTACCAATTCTAGACATGTCATAGTGCATCGGACTAAATGGTTGCTGCCATAGGAACTTAACTTTATATATTATGACAACATAAAGGATGACTAGAAGATGTACAAACAGCCCCACTTACAGTTAAGTTTACCTGGTTCTAACCAAATTCGAGAGGATTGAGATCTTTATCTAGAAAATTTTAATTCTTGCATTTTGCGGGACCAAAATGCAGTGGGTAATAGCTGTGACACAAGTTATCAATCTCATACCGGCGTAACGTTTCGGATTGATTACTAAAATTAATATATATTTTTCAAATAATATTTTTTAACAAAAGTCATATTGAACACATAAAATAAAGCCTCACAACTTAAAATCGGATCACCAAATATAAAAGGAGATGGTTTTAGTCTCAATTTATGTGTAATTACCTAAAAAATCATAAATTGAAAATTTAAGAGAAAAAAAATTATATGGTATGGTACGGCCTGGAATAGGCTGGAACGGTACAATGGGTGGGCTGGTACCGCTAGGTGGCATATACTGGCTGGTATGGTACGAGATAAATTACTTTGTGAGAGACTATCAAACAATACTTCATTTGCATGCATGATCAGCATGCAACAGAATTTGATCAGTCACCTGACGGATCTTTGAGACTGAAAAACAATAAGCATATTCGCATGGCATTTGAGCCGACTAAAACCTAAATGGTGAAGGCAAAATTTATTCAAACTGGATGGCTCAATGAAAACAGAGTAAATCCAAAGATCTAATGCCAGGACATAGAAAACGACAAAGGTGTGATTGACTCTATCTGATAATTCAATATCAAAGGATGATGGTGCTCTGCAAATTCAACGATTGAGTCTCTATTCACAAGAAATACAATAGTAGTACCTCTTATCTATGATTTGACCCCAAAATCGATTCGTTTCATATTGGAGAGAGGGATCCTTCTCCAGCAACTTTGCAATTAACCCACTTTTATAATTCTCAAAGGATTCATTATCAAGTCCATCCTGCAGTGCAAATGGAATTTTCAGCATTAAAAGGATTCTCTGCAATAAATATCAAACAGAAAGCAGTCATCTGAAAGAAATAGGATAATGCAAGCAGGGAATCCTAAACGTGAAAACTGAACAGGATAAATAAAAGCACTATTTTAAGTAGCTAACCAAAGGACTGTCCAGTGAATTAAGACAGCATACTGCACAGTTGAGGGAGTCTCTGAGCTAACAGCGAAGGATAAATAAGAAATATCACAAAACTGGTGACAATTTTCTAACCTAACTTGTGTTTTATGCTTATTCTTTCATGCCCAACATATCTATTGCCGATCAACATGACAATAATATTTAACGAGCATCCAATCAACTTCATACGGAAGTTTTTCAGGAGGTTAAAATTTTCCAGTATGCATGTCACCTGAGCATCATATTGCTGCTGCATAGGAGATGTTATTGTTAATCGAGTTGTATTGCAAACCTTCTTACAAGAGAGGTAAATTTATAGTCCTATGTACACGATAACAGTGAAGCCCAGTAAAGGTTGACCCGTGGCAACCAATTAGCAAGCCTGTAACCAAACCGGAAGAGAGGGAAAAAAAAGAAAAGAAAAAGAAGACAAAAGAAAGAAAGAAAGAAAGAATTTGGGTACTTACCAACAATTCTTTCAGGCCATTTATGAAGATATCAACTCTCCCTTGCAAATAGACAGGGTTAAACTCGGATGATTGAACACGGAAACAGAACCCTAAAATGCGGTATGTTACCCGTGGGCTACATTCAACTACATAACCAAGCTGCTCCTTTGTCCTATATACAACCAAAAAATGAAAATTTAGAAAGTGATACAAACAACTGATTATTTGATTAAACCTTTAACATAACAACAAAAATGAAATATTTTAAACGTGAGTCTTAGTTAACCATTTGATTAGAGAAAGATGGATAAGATATGCAACATCCATAACCATTTCCTAGTTGTGTTCTGGACAACAAAGATTTTGTGGTTAGAGAAACAAAACCCATCTCCCGCCCCTTGCAACTAATTCAGAAAAGAATTCAGTAGATGCATACCTAAGCTGATTGAACAGAGGTTCTTCCACAATTTCATCAAATAGATCTGATAGGGCTTTCAACTTAGTTATTACTGGTCCAACCTCAGGTTCAATCTGAAAATAAAGCTGCAAGGGAAATGAAGGAAAACAATAATGCCACATGAAATACTAGGAAAATGAGAGCTTGAATAGGAACCCATTAGATTATTGCCAAAAAAACAGAACATGAACAGCTAACCTCAAGCACAGAGTTTGTTTCCAGCTTATTCTTTACTTTGACATCTCTAACAAGGTCAGCACCGGAAGGAAGACACATTACATACTCCTTGTGCCTCATGTCAACTGGGAGTGGCTGAACAGAGAAGTTACTTTGAAATATAGACGATATGTGAATTGCTTCTTCTTCCAACAAATTGCCATGGCAAAGGCCCTCAATATATAGCTGTCAAAGGGCAGTTAAAAAGTGAAAAAAAAAGGTTTGGCTACTTGAAAATCATACAGCTTCACAACATGAAAACAGAATAAGCTTAATGTAACTAGGTTCACTTGTGATCCAAGAATATCCCTGGTTATGGGCTTATATCTTTGCTTATCCAATAAATAAGTGTTTGTGCTACAAAAAAGTAAATTAAGAAATATCTAGTTAATGTCTCTATAGTTCGTCCTCAGATTTATTGACTTGTTTTATCCCAATATTGAGCTTCTCTTTCAACACTGACGGAACCCTAACGCATTGTTCTGAACATAAACCTATCAAATACCACAGATTCTACATTGAAGTTGTACTATAGGCTAGTTCAATCCGCCAACAACCCATCCACATACACGAATGGTATGTTTCATTGGTTTTTGCTAATAGATCCAGATTTTCTCCCTTTGAATCAGATTAATTGACAGTTTTCCTGCTGCTTCTGAAGTAGAAGATGCAATTTGGACTTCTCAAATGTACTTAGCCCCAATAATTTGAACCATGCAGTTATAACAAACTCAAAGTTTGACAGCTAATATTGCAAGTTTGCAACCACGTTTCAACCATTCCACCAATATCAGGTAATTCTGAACTACTGAGCAAAGAACCATGCCATGCCATTCAGTAGTCGGCCTCATCTGAGCCATTAGTGGATGGGTGGCATCCCAATAAGCTACAGGGCAGTTTTTTTGGGGGCATTCGCTGGGGGGAGAATGATGATGTTATTAACCGTGCTACTTTTAAATGCAGAAATCCCAACCAAAAGGTTAGGTCAGTGCAAAGAACTAGAGGCTAGGCAAAGTCGAGTACAGAATAGACACAAACGGAGTAGTTCTCAGGAAAATATTGGCATTAAATAAAAATGTTACTAACTGTGAATATTCTTAAAGCATTTCCAGCATATCAATATGTTTGTGCACCTGCGAAAGAAGCTCAGGAATAAAAGCCTTCAAATCAGCAAGAGACAAATTATTTAGCAAGCCCAGTTTCTCATCTGCATCCCAGAAACTCTGACAGAGGACTTGCAGTCTCAAATATGACGAATGATTAAGAGGCTTCATATTGGTGTTTCTTAAAGTTCTCTCCATATCCTCTTTAATAACCTGTAAATTTACAGTCATTGTGCCATAGACAAATTAATTCCCAGAGTCATCAATCTGATCAACCTTGTATAGAAATAATCAAGTTCATACAAATTCAAGAAATGATTTTCAGATTAAGCAGAACGCACTTCAATATTCACAATTATAAGCATATCAAACTCCATGTTGCACTTTCAACTGCACGGCTCAATGGATTAGTGGTAGCCGTATACCTGTACTAGTTTACAAATAAAACCATTCTGAAAATGCACATCCAAGTAGCATATACATGATTTTCAATATCTAATGAATTAAAGTACTGCAAGCTAAAGCTAATACTGTGCATGCAGAGTGACAACTCTGAAAAAAAATCAAATTGACATGGTAAAACCCAGAGATTAAAATATTCAAAGATGCAAAAGCTAATTTAACACACCTTGAAGCGGTCATCAGTTGGCAAAAAAGATTTGGCAACTGCCAAAACTTTAGATAAAAGAATTGGAAGCTTATGATTGAAACCATAGACCTTTAACTCCAGCTTGTCACTAAAAAGAGATACAGAAGTCTCTAACTTCGCCACACTGGCCTGCAAAAAAGGAACGGTTCTTCTCATTGGAACAATATAAATTTCAAGAATCACGACATATCTGTTACTACATTTAAAATGCAGAAAACATAGAAGTAACAAACCTGATATATGATCTCATTCAGCTCATCTTTTAGAAGGTGAATAAATAGTTCAGTCAACAGAGAACTCTTCACATCATCATATCCTCCTTTTAGTGTAATGCGGAAATATGTATTTGCACGAGGAAGTTTGAAAGTCCTATCTAGCTTATACCAGAACTTCATTAATGGTTTGTCAAGTATACATAGTGGGTATTTTGCATCTGCAATGGATGCCTTATCAGCACAAATGGAAAAGTCACATGGAATGAACTCATTTTTGGCAGGAAGATGTAAGGACTTGTCAACTTCTGAAGGATTGCTCCACATTTCCATCAGTAATGGAGAAATATCTTCCTCCGTATATCTTGATCCAAACCATGGCTCACATTCGAACTCTGAGACAATAAGAAACAAGAGAAGAAAAAATTGAACTACCTCAACCAAGGAAAGTGAAAGGAAAAGGAAAAAAAAAGGCTACTTAGTGCATGAGGCTCCCGCTAGGCCGCTATTGATGGTTTGGAGAAGGGTTGGATTATGCAGCCTTGAGCCCACAAACGGAGAGGTTGTTTCTGCGACTCGAACCCGTGACATCAAGTCACATTGGGGCAACCTACCGTTGCACCCGGGCTGCCCTTCTAAGTGCAAGAAAAAATACTAGTAGTTTAATGTCCTGTCTTATCTAAATATAATGGTCTTCATTGTCTTCCTCATAGAGACGGCCAGACGGGTGAGAAAGTTAAAGAAAAGCACAACTGCCATTACTTGTAAGCCACAACATAGTTGAAAAGGAATGACGTTGACAACATGCTATACGACAAAATGACAACTTACCTTGCGACTTGTTCAAAGACTTCGACACCACATCAACCCTCATGTTTTCTGGAGAGAAGAAACTCAAAACATATGTGATCATCTCCTCATCCCAAACCTTGTATGCATAGTCCCCATAAATAATGTGTTCTGGAGGATAAACAAGCAGATTCTCTGCAATATAGTATTTCATCAATAACTTGACTAGAAAGCAATACAAGCAGTATCTTACGGTACTACAATAACCTATCAAGATACAAACATTGGCTGGCTACAAATAAATAAGAAATAACATTAAAAGAAGGGGGGCAAAGAAAATGTCGTCGTGTTACTTTCTCTGCATTTTGGAGGGGAAAAGAGGTCACAACAGAATATGGTCATGGCAATTTGGGAACTCCACAAGTTTATAGAATATCCAAAAATTTCACTCTTTAGTTTGGTATTCTCTTGAATAAGAATGTCCTAATACCCATGTGATGTTCTCATAAGTAGGTGCTTCTTAATAACTCCCCATGACAAGTATCTACAGAAACGTATTCAACATTGTGATCCCGACCCCATTCCAGTTTGAAAGAAACCAAAGAAACACCCGGTTGGGCTGTACCAAGAAGTTTATGAATGAAATACACAAATAACAGTTACACTTAACAGATCACTATGCAAACGAATTTCTACCTAAGATTTGTTCTGAAGCTAGCATCAGGTCGCCAAGCTCATAGTAAATAATTGAACAAACAATAAATAGCACCTTAAACTAAGAGTCCAACAATTGAATAAGATGTAACAACAATGATGCAATAGGTGAAAGAACGGAACCATAAAAACCTGCAAGTTCTGCAGCATAATCATCCCGAGGTTGTTCCTCTGCAAATCTAAATTCCATATTTCCAATATCCTGGAGTTCTTTGAATATCCATTCTTGAGGAGAAACTTGATGCAATAACTTAAGGTATTGATAAACATAGCTAATGATCTCAAAGATCTGCACATCAGCATCACATATACCAAAGTAGTAAGACCAGTACAAGAGGATGAAACAAGAAAAGGTTATTTAAAGACAGTAGGTACATGCAAGTATGTTAAGAAAGAACAAAGCATCAAAGTGCTAGCGATGCGATGGTCTGTCCTAACAGGAGACAGCTCGCCGCTGGCGCACCTCTCCTAACTATTGCCCATTTATTCTGGAATAATCTTTTTAGGAGGGACAATTTTACATATTTCTGCCAAGTTGTTTATGTCATTCATAGTGATGGATTCGGAATTTCTCTCAGGGGCCCAATGTGCATCCTTCTTTGTTTCCTAAATCTCCAGTTTAACACAAACTACAGTAGTATTACGGTCTTGCCTCAGAGGGTTAGCTCCTCTTGGGACTAATAACACGAAAATACAGTTCTAAGGTTGATTTCTTCACTATAAAGAATTGTATTCCAATGGCTTCCACATATGAAAGCAATGTAGCCAAATGAATATGGCACGTGTCACATTTATTGTTCTTAACTTGAGTATTAACTTTGACTAAGAATTTTGTTAAATTACTTTTACTTCTAGTAGTGAAAAGATATAGGCATGCTAGCCAAAAAGTTAATATTGAATATGCATGGAACTTTTTTTGTTTTCACGCAAGACAAGATCAACTGTATACTAGATAAAACCTCAACTGTTGTGAATGATGCAAAGAACATAGGGAAAAAATATCACTTTGTGGAATGGGCTCTAACTCGTGCTAATTTTTAAACTAGGGGAAAAGGTATGCTGGCTTAAATGCTTTTTTTTTTCTTTTTCTTTTTCTTTAACGTGGAACAGGACCGGGGGGGGGGGGGTGGCGGCGGAGTATTATGCAAAATAGGTAACAACTATCTAGCCAAGGCAAATCCTAGAATAAGTAAACTTAGACATGCATGAGTCTCTGCAAATGCTAATGGTTCACAAGTATCCTTTCAAGTGTCGTAAAAAATGTAGGAAAAGGGAGACGGATACAAGATGATCAATAATGGCTAAGAACAAAGAATCTACCTTTTCCAAGCCAGAGTCGGTGAGGTGTATAGACATGCCAAAAATATAAGCAATCAAAGAACGGTGCATTCCTTCATCCCCAACACCAGCTGACATAGAGGTTGCCCATCCCTTGGCTTTTAGAAAGAAAAGCAAGCTCCCTTTGCCCTCTGGAAAAAAACTTCACTCAAGTTGTTGAAACTCATGCTCTAAACATGATGTTAGCTAAATGAATAAAAGAAGCATATAGACCAGGACAAAGAATTTATTGCCAAGTTATATAGTATTTGGGGGAATTTAGAGACCCAGTGTACAAATTGAAGAAATTCAGCTTAATCTTAAGATATAACCAAACACTGAATCACCAAATAAGAATAAAATCCAAACTTTTCCACATTTTTCCAGATAAAGTCAACAAAAATGCTTTCTTTGAATGAAACAATTCGGAAACATGAGAACACGTGATATCTTACCGTGCCCAATGAGATGAGCTAGGTAATCTTCTGATTTTTTCATATAATCCTTTCGAAGACATGGCAATGTCCACGACAAATTGAGGATATGAACATCTTTAACTGCCTCTAACCTGTAGAGTTTACCAGCTTTCCAGATAGGAACTTCTGCCCTAGCCTCTTGCTTTAGGGGAGGACCTTTCTTAACATTGTTGAACAATTCGAGAACCCAACTCTCAAGCACATCTAGTGTCTCTGCAAATTTGAAAGATCAATACAAACTTCAGTATAAAACTTTCACTAAATGAGAATTTACAATCTTTCTAAGCATTGTTTTTCCAATGTAATTTTCATCATGAAACTAATTGGAAAAGCACGAGTATCAATTTCTAGCGATCATAAAAATTGCGGAAAGCAAAATTTTAGATGAGTGATTCCCACACAGAAATATCCGTGGACAATTGTTAATAACATTGTAGATCAGGCTAGTGATAATTTGGCACATTTCTCTTGTAGAAAATGTCACTCGTAGATTCTTTGTATTATCATCTTACCAGATAATCTCAACAATTAGGGATTCAGATGTTTGGGTTGGTTACTTCAGTATCTATCTACGGAGGGAACCCCCAGTTTCTGTTCCCACAAGGTTCTTCGTTAAATCTCCCAATAAAAAACAAGAAGGAAAACCATGCAAAAAGTATACTAAAGGACACTTTCTCATATAAGATTTTTGGGATGCAGAATTTTGATTTAAAAATTCAATTTTACGAAAAATGGCAAGAAATTGTCACATAAATTCCCCTGGAAGCATTTCACTGAATACAATATTTGCTAGATTTCCTTTAGCCACCATTTTCCCTAGGAAAATGCCAATATAAAAAGAGTTCCTTTCACCTCCAACTTCACCATCAATATTTACTCCTGAGTCCATCACTAAATAACTACACTACCATCACAGCCTGAAAAAATACCAATCTACTCCGTTCCATCTATCACCTCTACCAATGTTTACACTTTCACACCCTGCACATGTATTCAACATGGAGATTCAATCACCACGTTTAAGGACTTCTTTTTTATGTTTTAACCGTAACCTATACAAATATGCTAATGCAATGGTCATCAACTGCATCACCACCCACCATATCACCTCTACTATCTCTTCAGCATAACAATGTTCTAACACAACCTTTTAACTCCTTTAGCGAGGGTACATAGTTGCCCATCCTTGAAACCCTGCCATTGAGTTGTACTGCATAATTCAATTATTAACCACAAGGCTGCAGGTGGACAGGCTCAACTCAAAAAATAGTTATTGAAACAAAAAATCTACATCCCATAAGAATTAGTTCAGCAAAACAAATGTTCTTTTTGTTGCTGTTGTGTGTGGTTAGCTGTTGCAAGAGAGTGTACAATCGAGTGCAATTACAGCAAACGTGCTACAGAAGAACCATACCTCCCCCAATCACAACTAGCTTCATCAACCCACCATGGTAGTTATCCCCGTATAATCTCAAAATTTGCTCCCGCAGATTAATTCCTTTCTTCATGGCATCAACTAGGCTTTTCTTATTCCCTTCCATGGCATCAAAATAACACGTTGGTCAGTATGAAAGATGCATCAAACTGAAATGGAAGACGTGAAGTTTTATGCAAGGTTACCCCAAAAGAATCGGTTAAAGGCATGGTCAGGTGCTGATGTATGGCACTGTAGTTGTTGAAGCCGGCAAGAATCATTTTGCAGAACCTGATTGAATTCTAGGATTCATTTGTTTCCCATTGTCAAACAATATTCCTTATTTAGAAACGGACCAATTGACCAGAAAAAGAGAGAAGTTTAAATAAAAAGGACCACATTTCCATGCTGATCGAAGCTACAAGTGGAATCAGCATAATAGTTTACGTGGACAAACCTGAATCCACAGCTAGAACCTCCCGTTCCATGGCTTCAGCTTTCACTAAAGGTGAAATAAAAAACTGAGAAAACCTGCAAAACAAAATGGGGCACATAAATATCTTTGCCGTCTTTCTACTCAGAATTACACCTAGGACAGAGGAAACCAACAGAGATTATACACACAGGATTGATTGGTGATTCTCATTCCAATTGCAACATATTGTACGCTATATACATGAAGAAAGTAGATTCGGCCATTCAGGTTGTCTTAATCATTGAACCTACCTCCCATCCCACCCCCTTAAACAGCCTTTACATATAGGGCACCAAGTTCACAACGCCTTCGTCTTAGGGGCTTTGAAGAAGTTGGAAGAACAGCAGCTTATTTGCAATTCTCTCAACCACATTGCAGGCATTCTTAAAATATAAGAAATGAAGAGGACTAGCAGATCTACACCTTGTTTACTTATTATGAGCGAAAAAGTGAATGGGAATTAATATATTTCTTTTTCATGAGCATGATTTATTAAAAACTGCATCCAAGGACCAAACTCTTAATTTATTAACAACTTCACAAAAGATAAACGAAATAAATTCTCTACAACATGCCATAAAGGCACAAAGTACACGCTAGAGATGTCTGGAAAAGTTCCTAATAACTCTTTTAGAACAATTTCTATTTCCTGAATGCATTGAAAGCTTTGAGATTAGAAATTGTAACGGCTATCATATAGGGTATATGACGTTGAAGAAAATCAACAGAAAATGATTTCTTTTTGTTTACTAGGCAAGGCAAACAGAGGACTTGAGCATAAACACACGAGTTGACCAAATTTTCTTTCAAGAACCAAATTTTTGCTTGTATTTTAAACACCAAAACTCCAAGGACCAAAAGTTTTCAACAATATTTTTTACCAGTATTAAATTCCCAATTTAATGAGAATACCTAAGAATTGAGAAAAGTAAACAAACTCTAAGAACTTAAAAATGCAGAAGCATATAAATATTGTTAGTTGTTATGTGGGATAGATTAGGTTATGTTAACCCTAATGGGCCTAGGTGGTTAGAGCCCATTAGGTTAACCCTAATCTCATCTATAAATAAAAGAGTGTTAGAATAGTAATGGTTAAGTTGTTATTAATGTTTAGTTGCAAGGGTATTATTGTCCTTTCATGTAATTAGGGTTACCTAGGGTTTCTAGGTTTTCTCTATATATTGATGTATTGGCCCCTTGTAACATAATCACTCAATAATAAAATTCTCCTTTCTCTAGTTTCACAACATGGTATCAGAGGATAAGATCTAGGCCTGTGGAATACTCGCTTTCCGGCGGGCGGCTTATGCCTTGCTGCTGTCCGCCGGTT
This sequence comes from Arctostaphylos glauca, assembly GCA_019985065.2. Taxonomy (NCBI): domain Eukaryota; kingdom Viridiplantae; phylum Streptophyta; class Magnoliopsida; order Ericales; family Ericaceae; genus Arctostaphylos; species Arctostaphylos glauca. Next base: position 36,703,584 of record JAHSPW020000001.1, read on the forward strand.
GCATCAGGGTCCTCTGTTGTTTGCTTTTGCCTGTGGTTCCGTTGCCTCTGTTTGAGTTCGTTGTCTCTGGTTCTGTTAAGCCTTTTGCTAGCCGCCTTTCGTTGGCTTCTGATCTGCCGTCTACCTCTGGTCTGTTGCTGTTGCTGTCTGTTGTTTGCTGACTTCAGCCACCTGGTCAGCCGCCTGGTGCTAGCCAATCCACCTGGTCAGCCGTCTGCTTCCGCCTGGGTCTATTGTTTGAATCTTGTGGTACCCTCGTCAGTCTTCTACCCTAACCTGTTTCGTTTTAGGCGTTGGTTGCTCCAGCCCCTTGGTTGTGTTGTGGGCCTGATCTGCTGTTGTGGGCCGCACCCCCCTTGCTCCCTCATTGTTGTCGGTTGCCCCTCAAGTTTGTTTTGATTATAGTTTGATTCCCAAACTTTGCAATATTTGATTTTGGTCCCTGCAGTTTAGACTTTTGGTGAATTTATGGACAAGTCTTTCTTTTGTTGGTTGGTTGTTAAATCCCCGTTTGGTGTGCCAAGTGGCCCCAAGTTGTGCCGTGTGGCACCTTTTTGTGATCCTAGTTGGATTCTTTGTTTCTCTCTTCCCGTGCGATTCGGGGTTCGCACGTGAGGGGGAGAACTTGTCCCATATTCCTTTGTTAGTTATATTCTACTGGGTACCAAAATTAATGTTGTCAAAGAATTAAAGTTGTTGAAGAATTGAAGTCGTTGGAGAATCGAAGTTGTCAAAGACATCAGTTGGAGCATCTCTTTTTCATGTTGGCAAACCCATAATGCTCTCCATGCTCGCATCATGTGTTTGAGGGGGAGTGTTAGTTGTTATGTGGGATAGATTAGGTTATGTTAACCCTAATGGGCCTAGGTGGTTAGAGCCCATTAGGTTAACCCTAATCTCATCTATAAATAAAAGAGTGTTAGAATAGTAATGGTTAAGTTGTTATTAATGTTTAGTTGCAAGGGTATTATTGTCCTTTCATGTAATTAGGGTTACCTAGGGTTTCTAGGTTTTCTCTATATATTGATGTATTGGCCCCTTGTAATATTAATCACTCAATAATAAAATTCTCCTTTCTCTAGTTTCACAACAAATATAATAGATAAAGTTTGGACTATACCCTATTTATTAATTGCCATAGATAAAAATGAGTATGATGCCTGAGACAACCCAGGTTGCTCTTTTCTCTCTTTTGGACACGATCAAAAGCTCTAACTTTACCAATTCTCTAACAACTTACCATTATATTCCTTGAGATTTTTTCTTAAGTTCGGTAATTCGTTAAATGCAAGTATTAAAGATCTAAATGGATGAACAATCCTTGTCCTAACCCAAACAATATATAAGGTTGTATGTAATAAACTATGGTCCACTGAAAACTATCACCCTAGGCAAGAAAAACAAGCTAATTTTCTATAATCAGATGCACTTCCTGTATTACCAATTTTTTATTTATAAATTCCTGAACATTTTTACCACATACAGCTTGATTATGATTAAATAAAAGAGAGAGAAGCATATTGCTTGAGGATAAAATGAACAGCAGCAATAAACTTTAAACATGCTTAACCAACAAAGAAAAGGACCTGGTAACTGCGTATTTAGTTTGACGCACTTGCCATACACATGAAGTATCTGTAAGCTAACCTTGTCAAGGCACCCTTCAGAAACTCCCTTTTAACATCAAAATGGTAGCAGGTATGTTCAGCTTCGGTGTAGGCATTTGAGGAGCCTCCATGTTTGGACAAGTAGCTATCATACTAGAAACGAAAAGAGTCAAACTAGCCATTAAGTCACGACTTACGATCAGTAACTTATGTTTGATAGGCAATGAAAAAACAGGTATACAGATACAAAAAAATCATCAAGGGATGCTTCCATATAGAAACAACAGTCTTCACGGAATGGTAGGTGTAGCATCGATAGAAGAAAAGAGAAGACAAAATAGATAAAGGTGATTCGAACATGACTATTGGAGATCCGTTGAGGCGGTAGTTTGGAGGAGTGATACTGTTATAGGAGATAGTAGCACTAAGCGGAGGGGTATACTAAAATTGACTTTAGAGACGGTAATTAGATACGATCTTTGCTTTTTGGATATCTTGGATTTGATGCCCTCAACAGAGCTCATTCATTGGAGAAAATAGATTTATATCTGACCCCAACTGATTAGGACTTGAGGCTTGGTTTGGTTTGGATGCTTTTGTCAAAGAACAAAAGATGATCAAACAAAGCCCTGCAAAATTATAGCTAAAGGAACAAACCTCCAGACTACCCCATATATGAACAGGGATATAAACCAATATCTTATTCCCTTCAGTGATATGATTTCACAAGTGTAGGGTAATAGTATGACAGACACATAATGAGCATCCCAAACATGATTCAAACAAAAGGAATTTTTAAAGGAGAAAAAATTAGACAGACAAACCTCGTTTTCATCTGGAAACTCGCTACTCCCCATAAAAAGCATGTGTTCTGCAAAAGAATATGATTTGTAGGCAGCGATTTAGATTGTTTTCTTGAGATAAGAAACAAATTATATTGCACAGGCACCAAGGGAATGCCACCCATGCACAAAAGAAAGGTAGGCAGTGATTGATATTAAAAAGAGATTCATATTAAAAATGTTGGAACACCAAACCTTCTCTATCTTTTTCTTTGTACATGTTGACCGTGTAAGTGGTAGGCATATAATTAGGAGTTTATTTAGGGATTCAATTAGAGGTAAATTAGGAATATAGAATGATAGGTAATTTGATACTGATTTGTACGTTGTCCTATATGTTGTGCCTCCTCTTAGGAGAAGAATATATAAAAATTTACTCCATAAACTCTTTCAACATGGTATCAAAGCGGATTTCAAAACTTGATCGAATATCTCTCGCTTGATCTCTCTTTCTCGGTTTGCCTCTACTTACTTTCTCATCTCTATCACTCGCCATCATCAGAGTCCACACCAAAAACTCTAACCCAGAACACCATAAACCCCAAACCCACGACACCAGAAGCCCAGATCCTAGCGCGACCACTGTCGATCATTCGCCACCCTTCGCCGACCGTTTGCCATCCTTTGTTGGAGCTCCGTTATATTCCGCGAGCCTCGCCGTATCTCTGTCGGCCTTGTTGACCCCTCTGAGCTCCGGTTCTGTGCTTCCAGACCACTGCCACGCACAGATCTGCAATATAGTCACTTGATCTCCACCCACTGATCCTCAGCAGCACTCACCGGAGCTTCGCCGGATCTCGCCGGAGCTCTTCCAAACATCAGGGCTTCATTTTCTTGACAGTTCTCCTTGTTCTGTCTGCATCAGTGATCTCTCAGACTTAGATCTATCAATCAGCACAGATTTGCTGGATATTAGTGGTAACCGTATTCTATCTCTTTTATGCTTGTTTCCGTCTTATACTCTATAAAATGGCTGAGAAAATTACAGAAACTAATGCTAGGGAAATCAAGGACGTAAAAGACCCTTTTGTTTAGTGTAACATTACTACTATTAAATTAAAAGAGTCAAATTACCTTCCTTGGTCTCGAGCTGTGACTGTCTCACTACATGCGAGTGATGAAACCACCTATATCATTGATACCCCTTCTACTGATCCCAACTGGAGTCAAAATGATGCTCGCATTATGACTCTCCTCCAGAATATTCTAGAACCGGATATTTTTAATAATGTTGCTTGTTTTGACACCTCTAAAGCCATATGGGATACACTACGTGACGTCGTGAACTCTATTCTTCCGATCAGAATCTCTCTCGGAACCAACTCTATGAGAGTATTTTCTCTCTTCCACAAGGAGATCGTTCGGTTGAAGAGTACTTTTCTATGTTAAAAAGGCACGTGGGATGAGTTAAATATCTATTAGCCCTTGACAACTGACTTGCAGAAACAACAACAATACAGGGAGGAGTTTCGGGTTGCTAAATTCCTCTTCGGTCTCAAACCCGACCTGGTCTATTTGAGTTCTCAGATCTTGTCTGGTGAAGACATTCCTACAATTGGAAAGACCTTTGCTCGTATTCGCTGCGCTCTACTCACTCTTGTATTCCGGAGAGTCCTCCTCAGTCTACTCTTGCTACTCCCACTGAGCACCTCCCTCTAGCAATTCTGAGAATAATATGTCTGGCCAACATCATAATAGTTCCTCTACTCATGGTGGTCGCCAGGAAGGGCGAGGCGTCCGCGGCTCTAAGAAATGTACTCATTGTCATCAGACTAACCACACGGTTGATTTCTGTTGGCGACTTCATGGGAAGCCTGCTTGGGCTAATCATGTTGCATCTGCGGGGAGCCATCTGAGCCTGTCACTTCAGATAGCATATCACTATTTCTAAATCCGAATACGATTCAATAGTCTACTGCGCCACCGTATCCTCTTCTTCTACTGTTACCCTTGTTGCATCAGGTAACACATGTCTCTATTCTGCCTCTCATACACCTTAGATCCAAGATTCTAGTGTATCTGGTCACATGATAGGTAATATATCTCTTTTATCTGATATCGCTTATCCATCTACTCCATCCTATGTTACTATTGCCATTGGTACTAAAACTCAAATTCACGGTCTTGGCACTTACTGTGCTTTTGGTCTCACTTTTTCTTTTGTCTCATACTTACCTCAGCTTCTGTTTAATTTATTGTCCATTCACAAACTTGCCCAAGTCTTCAATTGTTCGGTAACATTTTATCTCTCTTATTGTGACTTTTAGGATTTAAAGACGAAGAGGATGATTGGTGGAAGATATGAGAAGAATGGTTTGTAATACTTCCAACCGACTGGCTCCTTACATTCATCTGCTCTTTCATTCCACCACCACACCATACCAGTGGCATTGCTGTCTTGGAGATCCTTCATCTGCCAATCTCCGCCAATTAGTCACATCTTTACCTACAATGTCTACTTTTAACTGTAATATTTGTGAACTTAGTAAACATTGTAGAGTTTCTTTTCCTTCACGCACTGAACTATCTAGTTTGCAACCTTTTGCTCTTGCTCATTCTAATATTTGGGGACCATCTTGAACTACTGGTTTATGTGGTGCTCGATATTTTGTCACGTTTATTGATGATTTTTCTCGGTTGACTTAGGTATATGTACTTAAAATCGCTCTCAATTATTTACTGTCTTTCAGTCTTTTTATGCTGAAGTCGTAAATCAACTTAATGCCAAATTACTTGTTCACCATAGTGATAATGCACAAGAATCTATGAAGCACGGATACTCCGAAACTAGTCACGTATCCGTATCGGATACTTCTCCGATACCGATACTCACCCGATACACCCCGATACGTATCGGATACGCCAAATAAGTATCCAACATTAAAATTAAATTATTTTAATTTCGGATACTTTTTGGATACTCGGTGGATACTTCTAGGATACGGCCGGATACTTTTGGAATACGGCGGGAGATGCATTTGATCGCTTGAGGGTGCTGGTATATTTGAAGTTGCTAGTCTTTTCCTTAATGAGCCTGATATAGAAGCTATAATATTCTCCGATGAAGGTTGAGAGGATGTAATTGAATGTTGATATGGATAAAAATTAATAGGAATTATCATTTCTTGATTTAGACTTTAGTCACTTTCTTTCTATTTTGAATGACTTCTGAAAATTAATTTGTGCTAAATAATTGGTATAATATTATTAGCAATTCAACTACTCTTCTAGTTCTTTTAACTTCTTTGTATGCATAGTACATAACCGATAATTATTTTTAAAAAAAATTTATAGTCGTATCCCCGACGTATCCGTATCCTATTTTTTTAAGTTTTGCCGTATCGCCGTATCCGTATCGTATCGAATCCGTATCACGTGTCGGTATCCGTGCTTCCTAGACAAGAATACACCTCTAAACCCTTTACGCAGTTTCTTGACTCTCATTGCATTATTCATCAAACCTCATGTGTCACTACTCCTCAACAAAATGGGGTTGCCGAATGGCCCCATTATTGCTATTGCTCGGGTTCTTATGCTACACATGCATGTTCCCAAATCTTTCTAGGGGGATGCTGTTCTTACTGCCAATTTTCTCTTAAACCGAACGCCATCTCAGATTTTGCAAGGCAGATCTCCTTTCCAGGTTACATTTCTTGGCATGGAACCATTTCCTCTCCCTCCTCGGCTGTTTGGTTGTGTTTCATTTGTCCATAATTTACAACCTGGTCGTCATAAATTGGATCCCCATTCTAATAAGTGTACCTTCCTTGGTTACTCTTATACTCAAAAAAGCTACCGGTGCTATAGTCCTTCGTTACACAAGCACTTTGTTAGTGCTGATGTCACGTTCTTTGTTAGTGCTGATGTCACGTTCCTCGACTCTCGTGGCATTATTCATCAAACCTCATGTGTTACTACTCCTCAACAAAATGGGGTTGTTGAACGCAAGAATGGCCTCATTATTGCTATTGCTCAGGGCTCTTATGCTACACATGCATGTTCCCAAATCTTTCTAGGGATATACTGTTCTTACTGCCAGTTTTCTCTTAAACCGAACGCCATCTCGGGTTTTGCAAGACAGATCTTCTTTTCAGGTTATGTTCTCTGGCATGGAACCATTTCCCCTCCCTCCTCGGCTGTTTGGTTGTATTTCATTTGTCCATAATTTACAACCTGGTCGTGATAAATTGAATCCCCATTCTCATAAGTTATCTTCCTTGGTTACTCTCGTACTAAAAAAGGCTACCGGTGCTATATTCCTTCGTTACACAAGCACTTTGTTAGTGCTGATGTTACGTTCTATGAAGCTATGCCTTACTATTCCGCAGAAGGTCACCACTTATAGGATTCAATCCTCTCTACGTCCTGTCACCGCTCCGATGTTTCTGAGACCACCGTTTCCGGTGTTTCTGTGTTCCCTCCAGTTCACCTGCCAGTTACTCAGGTCTATGTTCGGCGTTAACGCCATCCACCTATGTTGGTCGCTCCTAAGGCCACTTCTCATTCTCCCCGGCTGTCTCCTTACAATCTGCAAATTCACTGTCACACGAATCCACTCTTGATCTTCCCATTGTTGTCCAAAAGGGTACGCGTACTTACACTTCTCACCCTATTTCTCACTTCGTTTCTTATGATCATTTATCTCCTTTGTTCTAAGCTTTTTCTGTGTCTCTTTCCTCGGTTGTTATTCCTAAGTCTTACCAACAAGCTCTTTCTCATCTTGGATAGTACTCTGCTATGCAAGAAGAGATGCGTGTTTTGGATATGAATCATATGTGGACTCTCGTGCCCCAGCCCTCCGGGGCCCATATTGTTGGTTGCATAGTTATTAAAGGCGAAAGGCGCACCGATGCGCAAAGGGCAGCTGGAGCCTAGGCGCGAGGCGCAAGGCGAGGCGTGGGCTTTATTGAAGTGAGGCGCACCTTGACGATGTACAAATATATCACTTTATATACACACATATATCACCGTATATATACATATATCACTGTATATACACATAAATCACTGCTAATATACTGTATATACACATATATATCAATGTATATATACATATATCATTACATACACGCGCGCGCGCACGCGTGTATCAATGTGTGTGTGCACACACACACACATATATATCACAGTATATCAGTGTACAATGTATATATAATATAAGATGACTGTTATGAGAGTATATCTATATACAATATATATAGATTATAGACAGTGCATATGTAGATATACACACACACACACACACACACACACACACACATACTCGAATATATCTACATACAATAACTGTGAATGAGGAGAAAGAACATACATGTCGATCAGAGAGAGAGAAATTGTGGATCGATGCCAATATACATTAAGAACCCAAAAAAAATCAGGTTTTTCACTAAATTGAATGAGGCGCGTTTTTCTTGCGCCTCGCGCCTCGTGCGCCTTGTGCGCCTAAGCCCAAAAGGCTCGCGCCTTATTTAAGGCGCCTCGCCTCGCACAATGCAAGGCTCCATAGGTGCGCCTCGTAGCGCCTCACGCCTAGGCGTGCGCCTAAGCGCGCCTTTCACAACTATGGTTGGTTGTCGTTGGGTTTTCACCGCCAAACACAATCATGGTGGCACTGTTGACCATCTCAAAGCTCGCCTTGTGTCCAAAGGTTTCACTCAAACTTATGGTCTTAATTACACTGAGACATTTTCCCCAGTTGCCGAACTCAAGTCCATTCGCATTATTATTTCGCTTGCAGCTAATCTTGATTTGCCTCTTTATCAGCTCAATGTCAAAAATGCCTTTTTGCATAGGGATTTATCTGAGACTGTTTATATGGCTCAACCGCTCGGTTTTGAGTCCAAGGGAGAGTCTGTGTGTCATCTTCACAAATCTATATATGGACTCAAACAGTCTCCTAGAGCTTGATTTAATAAATTTAGCAACACGGCTATCTCTCATGGCATGACTCTTAGTCAGGTTGATCACTCTGTCTTCTTCAACTGCACCAACAAAGGCATTGTGATTCTGGTTGTATATGTGGATGATATTGTAATTATTGGGAGTGATAGTCATGCAATCCCGACTTTGACTAGTCATCTTTGTTCTAGTTTCCTCACCAAAAACCTGGGTAAACTTCGGTACCTTCTTGGAATTGAAGTTGCACAGTCTAAAGCAGGTATCAGTCTATCCCAGAGGAAGTACACTCTTGACCTTTTGAAAGATACAAGGTATATTGGTTCTAAACCTGTGGCCACTCCTATGGAAACTAATATCAAACTAATGCCTGATGATGACGAATTAATTAATGATCCAGAGATGTATTGGAGACTAGTGGGTAAATTCATTTATCTTACTATTACTCGGCCAGATATTTCTTATGTAGTCAGCATTGTCAATCAATTTATAACTCGTCCTCGAGTTCCTCACATGGAAGCAGTCATTAGAATCTTAAAGTATCTAAAAAATGCTCCTGGTCAAGGGCTTCTGTATAAATCTTCTGGACACTTCCGAATTGAAGGATACACTGATGCTGACTGGGCAAGATCCCTCGCAAACTGTCGTTCAACTACCGGCTACTGCACCTTTATAGCGGACAATCTTGTAACATGAAAAAGTAAGAAGAAATCAATTGTGGCACGTTCAAGTGCCAAGGCAGAATATCGAGCAATGGCTCATACCGCTTGTGAGTTAACCTAGTTACGCACACTACTTCAAGAATTTGGATTTCCAGTTCATGATCCGACTCTGCTCTATTGCTATAATTAGGTTGCTATTCATATAGTTAATAATCTAGTGTTTCATGAGTGAACCAGACATATCGAGGTTGACTGTCATTTTGTTCGATTGAAAGTGGAGTCGAAGGAGATTATAACTCCCTTTGTTCCTTCCGGTTCTCAACTTGCGGATATCTTCACCAAAACTCTTCCCAAAGTCACCAATGATTCCATTTGTCACAAGTTGGGTGTTCATAATATATACTCTCTAGTTTGAAGGGGAGTATTGACAATGTAAATGGTAGGCATATAATTAGGAGTTTATTTAGGAATTCGATTAGAGGTAAATTAGGAATATAGAATGATAGGTGATTTGGTACTAATTTGTATTTTCTTGTTTGAGTCTGTACGCATCCTATATATTGTGCCCAAGCTTGTAAATACCATACCGTACCGGCCGGTTTGGCATAAAAACGGTACCAAATACCTCTAGTACTGTACCGTTCTCAATACCGGCCGAGTACTGGCCGTACTGGCTAATAACGGCCATATCGGCCGGTACCGGATTTGTTTTTTTATTTTTTTTAAAGAGTTGCGAAAAAAATTAATTTTTTTAAAATTTCTCTCTATAGTTTATATATATATATTGATAGTTGCGGTAAATTTGATACGGTATCCGGTACATGACCGGTACCGGTACATACTGTACCAATAGAAAAACCGGTACCCAAACCGGTCCGGTATTTAGAACCTTGATTGTGCCTCCTCTTAAGAGAAGTATGTACAGAAATTTACTCCATAAACTCTTTCGACAGTACATATATATAATTTCATACAACAAATGACAAGCGAATCGACCACTTAAAGAATTGAAAAGAAGAAGAATCACCATTCTTCAGATGGATCACATTTTGAAAGTTATTGTATTAGTATCTTCAAAACGCCCAGCACATACTGTGTCCTCATCTGCCTTTCAGCGGGAGAGAGGTCGTTGTTGTCCTCAACCTCCTTTGCAGGCTGAAATAAGCGTAATTCTCATCTCTGATTTCTATTATAAGGGCAAACAAGGATAAAACTATCCAAAGCCAATCCAATTCATCTTCAGGAAACAATCACTCTTCCAAATCCATCAGCACCACTATGTGTTTTTCTATAGTATGATTTCCATAGATATACACCGTTGTTGTTTTAAGCAAGATATAGTGTCAGATACTGTTAATGTTTCCTAGAGTAAATTATTCAGATCTTGGTGATTAATTCCCAGAAAGCAAAAGGAAATGATCACACTCCACTCCAAGAAAAAAAGAGAGGAGAGTGAGAGATTTAAATTGAAGTGCAAATACATTACCCAGAGTAACCATTCCAGCTTATGAAAAACTAGGACTATGCATCATAATTTGTCTTTCCTTTCGGAAAAATTATGCTAAAAAAAGGGATTCATTTTTTTAGAAATATGTGCTTGGGACTGAACAGCTGGGGAAGGAATTGAGAAAGCAATGGAATGGTCAACTACCTTACATAAAATCCATGGCTTTGCTTGAATGGATTTTTATCTAATTTACTACATTTATAAAGGTATATTGATGAAATCATTCATATTAGGATGATTCTATATCGTGTGAATTATTATTTTGTCACCATTCCAGTAGTTCTATTCTCTAAACATGGTCAAGCGTAGCTGCATTTTATTAATTCTACTATCAAGTAACAGAATGCAACACATTCATTTTAAGCTGTACAGTGCTTATTACCCGGCAGATAGTCAATTACCTCTGGCATACTATCACTTATTATTATCATTTTTCTTCTTCATCTCAGCATCAGGATTCAGCAGCAACACTATCAATATTTGTTTAAAGGATTTCGTTCGGAAATAAGACCAATGTAAGTACGTAAGTGCATGTGTAAGCAAATGCAACAGTACATAAGTGTAGTCACTTGTTTGTGCACGTATGAAGGAGCAGACCTAGAAAATGTGCAAGTCCCTGTGCCTCAAAAGGATCAGAGAAGCTGCCCATTCCGACACACAATGCTGCTGCTGCCTGCATTCATGAGCTCATTATGAACAGACCACAATACAAACCAAACACAAAGGAAGACCTAATTGCAGAATTCTAAGAATTCAACTTCCAAAATCTAATTGCTAACTGATGTTTTAAGATATTTCAATATCTCAAATCAACCTACAATTTACTACAAAATACTTTCTCACAATATCAAAATCGACAAAAATGACCAAAGACCAAGCTTTACAGATCAATGGCTGTAATGCAAAGATCCAATAAGTAAATTGCAGATATTGAATGCAATGAGAAAGTAAACCTGCTTAGTCTGAGACGAGCATCTCTTCCCCTTCGTTTTCGCTTCAGTGCTATCATCTTCACTCCCTTCATCTTCTTCATCGTCATCTTCCTCTTCATCATCGTCGTCCTCGTCCTCGTCCTCGTCCTCGTCGTCATCATCATCATCATCATCATCATCATCATCATCATCATCATCTTCGTCCTCTACTTCTTCGTCGTCGTCATCTCCGGCGGTAGTCGATGGTTTGAGAGGTCCGTCGGGGTAAATCTCTGGATCGTGAACGAGCAGAGCGCAAAGGCCATTCTGAAGCTGTATGTATCTGTACAGTCGGCTGTCCGTCGGCGACTTTATCACGATATCGTCCGACGAGGAAGTGCAACCACCGACTGCCATTCCTTCTACTGTGGAGCGGAGAGAGAGAACCAGATGCGTATATCGGAAACGTATTTGTGCAGTCACTCTATTTCTCCTCCGCAACCCTGCCCTGGTGTGTGGGCTCGTTATAGGGCGTCTGACCAAGGATGGAGTCGTCCATCTAAAGAGCATTTCCAACCCAGTGTCCAAACTCAAAAATTCATTCTTTAATTAGAAAGCACTCCATCACAATGTTTATTTTATTTTTTGCATTTTTAGTTTAATCACTTTCTTCCATTTTCACAACATTTGAAAATTTCCATTCAACATTAGAATTAAATTTTTATATTTTTTCTCTAATATGTGGATTATTGTATGCTAAATTTTGCTAAACGTATACAATTTTAGTTTATGTTTTGAAGGTATGGTGAGTGTATATATAAATAACTTTCTAAGAATTATATTTTGATGAAAAAAATTACGTGTAATCTTGGAGAGATGTCCATATTTGAATGAAGAATTTCTCGAAAATCATACAACATTAATTAATTCTGTCTTATCTTGTAGATGGTCAGAAAGTAAAAGTATAAAATATTTTATAATTTGAACAGTTAACATATAGATATAAAAATTGATTATACATATTTTGTGGATTGGAAAATTCGACTCTTTTTTTTTTAATACAATGGTGATTGAAATGATGAGCAAGTACGATGAAGTGTCAAAAAGAGGTAACTAGGTTCTTGATTGGGCTCTTTAAAGTGCATTTTTATTTAAAAATTGGGCTCTATTTGTTTATCAATATATATTTTCTGGATTTATATAACATTGCACATCAATACATGCTATTTTTTAGTCAACTCTTTTGCGACGGTAAGCTTCTTGTCGCAAAACATACTATTTTTTGTGACGGGAATGTTATTCGTCGCAAAGTAGTGAATGTTGATCGTCGCAAAAGTAGCGTATCTTTTGTGATGGCTAACGACACGTCGCCAAAAAGTACTCACTTTTTGCATCTGTTGAGTATGTCGTCGCAAAAGTAAACACTTTTTGCGACGGTTGAGTATCCCATCGCAAGACGTATGTATTTTAAAATCGTATTATTTTAAAAATAAGTATTTTTAATATCATATTATTTTTAAAAATTAAACAATTGTAATATAATTGAGTCATAATATCTTTTAAATTAAAAAACAAAGTGGTATTATTATTAAAATTTGAAAAAAACACATATTGTTTTTTAAATTAAAAATAAATTATTTTAGCGCATAATCTTTGAAATTTTCTTACACTAACTTAAAAAAGCACTTGAGACCTGTAATTAGTTCGAAAAAAACTAAAAATTTATGCACAAAAGTGATTTACTATTTCATTTGAAAAAACACGGGTTTTTTTTCAAAATATCCCACATACTAACTTTATCATGGATTGAACGGATGAGATTGAGTCTAACTTTTGATACAAAGGTGAAGATCAGTTTTCTCAATCTAAAGTTTCCCTAAAACTGTCAACTCCTTTTCGCATTAGATCTCTGTCACACACACCACTTCCCCAGCCTTTTCCTTCATTTGCCAATTCTACAATTTCCTACTTCAGTGTCAACGACTTCAGCAAAGGTCTGATGCGATTTTTGCAATCTCCCTCCCTCACCCCCCCCTCGGGCCATCTTTCTCTCTCTCACTTTTTGGTGCGATTGCAGTAAATTTTTGATGCGCAAATCTCGATTGTTTATGAGTTTCATTTTGGGGTTGTGAATTGAGTGTTCCAATTCTGATTTTTCAGTTTCAACTGTCCCGATTTTAGATTTTAGCAAACAAGTGTCTCGATGTTAGGCTTTTCAACACAACTTTCTAGGTTTCCTTTTCATATGTTTGTTTGCAAATCAAGCCTTATAAGTTGTTTTGTAATAAGTCAATTTTAGGTTGTGAAGAGTCAGTTCATTTTGAAATGGATCATTATTTAGAAACTAGCAAATAAGAGTTCTTGATAAAAGTTTCCATTAGCGTCATTTCAAAGCAGATCAACCAGAAAAAAACTAGGACAAAAGAATAGACTTTTACATATGCTGCATCTGAGCAACTATCTGTATTATATTACGCACATGCTCATGTTTCATTTCATCCAAAAGAATGGGCTTCTAACTTCGGTTCCTTTGCAGAGGTGATTTTTCCTTGATCAAACACCACTTTCTTACTGTAGGTCATTAATGTTCCTTTGAAAATTTGGGACTCACAAATTGAACTTTTCATACTCATGTTCGACCCGTGTCCGGAGAGTGGAGTTTTGTGTCCGTGACCAACATATATACTTGAGGTCAATAAACGTGTTCATGCTTCATAGCTATTGCCAATTTGTTTATTTCCCGATGACCTCGCAATATAGCTCACTAAATTGAACAGGACTGTTCAGTTGAAAAATAGGTGGAGTGTCGTATTCAAATGACTGTTTGGATTGACTTTAGTATCTAGACTTTTTCTTTTTGCAATTTTGTTTGTTTCTTTGTGTGAGTTGATTAACTGTTTAAATTGGTTTTACTTTGCATTGAGGTAATTGCTTTCTTAGTGTTTCAACATATTCATTTGATATACTTCTAGCCTTTCTCTTCTCAAAATTAAATTGGAGTTTATTCTTTTTTATTAAGTTTAATTGAGTTCAATTTCTTTATGGCTTGATTTGTTCTTCAGCCTTTTGGATTATCTACTTTTAGGTTCTTGCATAATAAAGGGTATGATTCCTATTTGAAAATAGAACCAAGGATGAAATGGGTTTGATTCCTATTTTTCCAACCTTGACTTTCCTCATAGTGTAAGAACCCGGAAAATTGTGTACTTTTAATAAATAAAATAAAATAAAATAATTAAATTTTATATTTGGGGTTATTCGATCGATTGATTAACATGTGTTTCGCAATTTTAGTTATAAGACCCAAGCCCGGGGTCTTTGATTTTATTTCGCGCGCGTTACATACGTGGTGTTTTACGTGGAGGCCCTTGGGGGCCTTAAATAATCAGATTTTGGGGCAAAGGGGGGGGGGGGGGGGGGGGGGAAAGAACACATATTCTCTCTCTCTCTCTCTCTCTCTCTCTCTCTCTCTCTCTCTCTCTCTCTCTCTCTCTCCACCCCTTGAGCTCCACCTTCTCTCTACCACCACCATCAAACCACCCCGTCATTTTCGAATTCCTTCGACATAGAGGAAACTTGGATCGTGCTTGACATGGAATCGAAGACGGATCGCGTTTTGGAGCTCGGGAAGGAAAGATCCGAAACTTGGATCCTAGGGCTTCTACCTCTTCGCCAAATCTTTTGATTCAAAACTTGAGGTAAGGATGTCTCACCCTTATTATGTGTATATTCATAGTATTGGTAGTTGAATTCGTGTTTAGATTGAGTATTGTTGCATTTTTTACCGATTTGAACGAGTTGCGAACTGTCTGTGCGAAACCAGAGATTGTTGCGTCGCTGCAGCGACTTGGGCGTCGCTCCAACGACTTTGCTTTTATGGAAGTCGCTCCAGCGACTTGTCCAACGACCATCCAGCGACCTCCACTGATTTTTGGCGCGTCCAGCGACTTTTTAGCCACTCCAGCGACTTGTCGGGCGACTTTTACTGACGGTTTTCACCATAATTTGAGATTATGGACGTTTAAGAATACTCATATATGTGGTATGTGGGACGTGTGACACAAGCGGGATCTTAATGTGGCAATAAATTTCGTAGGGCTCGATGACGTTGAAATTAGATCCTTATGCATTTATTCATTTTTCGTTTTTCTTTCACTATGAAATTAAATTGTGATTGGCGTGATATGTGAATGGCTGGTAAGGTGTCAAACTGTGAATTTTTGTATTGCATTGACATGATGTAATTTCTAGCCTCCGACGGAAGATGTGCTAGTTATGTGATGTCTAGCCTCCAACGGGAGATGTGCTAGTTATATGCAAGGTCTAGCCTCCGACGGGAGATGTGCTAGTATGTTTTAGTATTGTCTAGCCACCAAAGGGTGATGTGCTAGTTGAAATATGATAACTGAGTCGATATGAAAACCGCAAATTGACCAAAATGGTTGACATACAGTACTGCGTCTAGACTAATGGATTACTTGTCATCCACGTGTTATTATGAACTATTCACGAAGTATGTCATATCATTCATATTCATATAATATTGGCGTAGATATTTTTACTGGGCTTTTAGCTCACCCTTTCATTCTTTCAGGTACAGTTCCGGAGGATTGACATGGATTGTATGGATGCATGATGGTGCATGTTTTGTGAAGATTTTCATATTAGGAGTTATATAGCATCTTTAGAACTATTTTTGAAAGATGTAAACTAACTCCTCTTTTGTTCCTTCTTTTGTAATTGAAAGCAAGTGGTATTGTACTTGTTCAAACTTATATTTTGGTGTGACAGGCCGGGAGTGCTACCCATAAATTGTAATATTTGAAACACTTTATCAATGATGGATTATGAAAATTGTATTTTTGGTAATTGTGAGGTTCTAAAATAGTAAATAGGGTTTGCCATATATTTGAAAACGAGGACATGACACATAGACTCACTGCAGTGAATTTGTGCTATTCATATGGTTCGACTTATATATATATATATATATATATATATATATATATATATATAAATTGTAATATTTGAAACACTTTATCAATGATGGATTATGGAAATTGTATTTTTGGTAATTGTGAGGTTCTAAAATAGTAAATATGGTTTGCCATATATTTGAAAACGAGGACATGACACATAGACTCACTGCAGTGAATTTGTGCTATTCATATGGTTCGACTTAAAATATATATATATATATATATATATATATATATATATATATATATATGTAATTCGACTTAAAATGTGTGCTTGAATTTTGGATTTCTTCAGCAATTTGTGGAGGAAAAAAAAAGATTAATGAGTGATCACATAAAGAAAGACAATGATGTGGAATAGACTTTTTCTTTTATCCTTTACAAATTATTTTGCAAATTGAAAATCCAAACACAATTTAAGAGAGTGAGTGAGGTGTAATGTTTCTTCCATCTTTTTTGGCAATTCTAAAACAAATCCTATCAACTGTAATTAGCTTCATTTTGTTACTACTTTTATTTAGAGAAAATTTTTGTTGCTAATTGATCTCAATGTTTTTATTTTATTTAAAAAAAATAGTTTCTTAGTATTATTATAGTTCTACACAGGTATATTGTTCTTATATATGTTTGTCGTGGAATTTGCAGCAATCTTGCCCTTGTAAAGGCAGATATTTCTAGGTTTCCCTTTGCATCTGGTTCAATTGACGCTGTCCATGCTGCATTGTTGGCCATCTCCTTCCAGTGCAGTGAGTTCTTTAGCTTGGTTTATCCTCTTCTTTGAGTTTTTTTACTATACTCTATTGTCTATTTTGATACAGGCATCCTCTTTATTTTCTAGAAATCTTAATGCGAATTTGGCACATTGGCATATCTACCATTTTTTCCTTTTTAAGTCACTTAAATATTACTCATAGTGCTGATGATGAACTTTGAGAGCAGTAGGGGATGCCCTGACTTTTTTAAGTCACCTAAATCTTGCTTTTGATGAGCTATAATTTGTATATTTTGAAAACTTTTAAGAGTTTAGTTTATTCTTGTTTTGCTTGATTATGTCGAGAACCTTGAAACTCAGGTATGGTTCATATGCTATTCAAACAACTGGTCTCACATTGAATGTCAAGTTGACAAGTGGTGGTTGGGCTTCTGAATTTTAAAATACAGAGGTTATAATTACATTTTTTGTTTTCAACAGCCAATTATGAGATTCGCTCTTGATTGATTTTTTTTCATTCTCATTGATGTTAGAAACTCCATTTTTATATGATATTGTTTCAAGATATTTGTTCTTTCTTGTTTGCATTCTGTTGCTAATCTCATTCTTAATTTGTTTACACGTGTCTGTATTGTCACGTTTTTGTATCTATAAGCATCGGTAACTTGTTATATAATTAACATGTGGGCGTGTTTGTATCGTGTGACGTGTGTATCTATGATACTTTCATAAGCATCATTAACTTTCTTTTCAGGTGTTCGAACAAAGTCTAAAGTGCCTATCTATTGAGGAGATTTACATTTTGAGTCCACTTGTTTATGGATGAATGAACATATTTCGACATCATTTATTTCATTATTTAAGACAATGTAATGTGAATATTGTGGCATTGAATGAATATGTTTATGAATGATGATTTTATGAATGAAAAATGATATAAAATTTACAATGCAAGGTTATGTTTGATATAATTGCCCTTTTTTTATTGTTAAATAAATTAAGTTAGTTAACTTGTGAGATTTGAGACTATGAAATTGCTATGAAGTAATTTAAATTTATGTAAAATATACTTTTTTTTTAATGTAATGTCTTTTGCAACGGCATATCTTAATGTTGCAAAAAAAGGGGTTTTTGCGACGGCTTAGTATAG
This sequence comes from Arctostaphylos glauca, assembly GCA_019985065.2. Classification (NCBI taxonomy): domain Eukaryota; kingdom Viridiplantae; phylum Streptophyta; class Magnoliopsida; order Ericales; family Ericaceae; genus Arctostaphylos; species Arctostaphylos glauca. Next base: position 36,721,849 of record JAHSPW020000001.1, read on the forward strand.
TAGTCACAATAGTTCCATGCTTTTTGCAACGACAACCGTCGCAAAGGTAAGAGTGATTGGCGATGGCTACTTTGGCCGTCGCAACAGGTCTATCTTTTGCGACGACTCACCAGTGGTCACAAAAGGTCTTTTTCACCTGTCGTAAACGTTTTTGTGACGCCCAATTGCGGTCGCAAAATATTTTTGTGACCCCAACAATTGCGACTCCCATTTTTCCGTCGCAAAGCCGTCGCAAAAAAGTCTTTTACGACGGATAGGTGAGTTTTTGCCTAAGGGAAGAGGTTGACGCAAAAAGTCTTTTTTCTAGTAGTGACAATATTCTATATTAGATTTCAGAGAATAATGATATTTTCGTGACACATACACAGATCGCTCTTGCAAATTTTATGAATCTTCGAGTCATTTTACAAGTTTTAATATTATTAAGGTGTAAGGTTTTTATCGTCTGCGCCTGCAGGCACGGAAGCAAAATGTTATGCTCTTTAGGTACCTTTTTACTTCACAAAGCTCTTCACCTGCTTATGAGGCAATCCATTGATGTTTGAGTAATGGTAGGGACACAGACTATCCGAACGCATCTAGAATGTGTTCGAAACCTTTGAATACACGTAGGACCTCAATAATTCAAAGGCTCCACATGTATCCAACCGTTCCAGAAGATCTGTGTACACAGACTTTTCCTTGATATTTTGCTGCTTTCATATTTAGAAGTTCACTCTGAAAACTTATCCGATAGGTCATGTTCAATCCATATTTATTGCAGTGAATGGGTACAAGAAGTTCTTGAAGAGAATAAATAATTATGTTAACATGAGAAGACGACGAGTACAATTGAAGGAGAAGAATTAATTTCTGGCCTTAACAACGAAGTCTTATATATATACAGAATCACAGAATACGGCAAAGCTTAATCTATTTAGATCAGTCAGAAGTCAGAACTAAGCACATGCTAAACTTACAATGCCAGTTGTGCTAGCTCAAGTATAGCTAATAACATCTCATATCTAACTTCATTTTTGGTCAAAGGCTTGCCTTGTTGCTGTAAAAGAGCTGATGAGGTCTTGTATGAATCAATCTTTGGTATCAATATTAGAAATAATACCTGATCAACTGGACGAAGCATCAACACCATGCACTGGATATACCTGGACAGCTTGCACGGTGATTCGGTTTTTTATATCTCGTCCAACTGAAATCTTCATCGTGAACTCTTCTTGCAATTTATGATAAATTTACTCCAACGTATGATGTATTATAAATCAAGCCCAAACAACAAATAGATAGGAAGTAAATAAAGCAAAAAATAAGGAGTTTTTTTAGAGAAGTTTCATACAACCATTTCATAACCATGTTGATAACATGAATGTTACTGGGGCCGTATGTATTGTCTTGACAAAAATAATAACAATGGGGAAACTCCAAGAATGAAAGAATTAACAGTTGATTCCCATGTAGGATCATCAATTGAATAAAAGAGTCAGATAACTAATTAGGAGACAACTCAAAGACAGTTGATAAAACGGATTGGAACGTGTCTCACTCACCTGAGCATGCAAAACACTTGACACCGGTATGGTGTCTTGCCAATACCCCTCCAATGCCTAAGTTAGAACTTATAGTGAAGAAGATGATAAGGAAAGCTCCAGAAATTAGAATAGCTGAGTTTTCGTACCTTGTACCATAAGATTAGGTATACCTATATAGGCAGTTCTTGAGACTTTTGTATTCCATGGTATTATGGAGTGTATTTAGGGAGTAGTTCTTGTAGGAAAAATATGCAAACAAGTTGATCGGATTCAATTCCATAAAATAATTTAAGTAATCGACAACTCGAAAAATTATGGGACGAAATTACAATAAGGATTCAGAAATAAAAATACAATACCGAACCGAGTCCTGTGAAATCACAGTCCCCTTAAAACAGATTCGCCGCCTCCCGTGGGTGTTGGAGGATCGCTCCGGCGCCTGTCTCCCAAGGTAAAACGGCTCACTCGGCCGATGGAACACCACCCGATCGACCGCCTATCGAACAAACTGTGTCTGCCTCTCTCTCCGTAAAAGTCATACAGAAATCATTTGGTCTCTCCATAACCAAATACGGATTCACTATTTATAGAATCCATAAACCTTCGAAACCGCTAAAATCATAAAGGATGGGATTAATAGGGTCATTGATGGACATCAATAGCGCTATTGATGGACATCAATGCGACCATGAATGAGTTGTAAATGCGGAGACCTTCCGGTTGCCTCGTGAGACCCTCCGGTGTCCCAATTTCATTCACAACCCTTTCAAATTTCCAACAATCCCCCACATGAATGAACTTGGCAAAAAACTCACGCAAAGTACAAAATAAACTCGGAGAGAGCACATCAGATAATTTCTGCATAGCATAGGTAGCTTTTGGCCTTGAACCTTCCATTGTGAAAGCCCATCGGATTTACTGGCTGACTAGTGAACATGATGTCTTGAACTGTTCTGCCATTTGTGTAAACCGAGACAATAGACTCCACACAAGAACTTCTCATAACACAGTTTAGTTCTCACTGTTGTGTTCGTTTTGGCCATGAACACGCATCCTGGTTCTGCAAGTGTTATTAAGAATTTTGCCTTCTCAAATTCTTATTAAAGCGGCCCCACTTCACACTCACATAGGTGATCTCTTATCGTGAGCATCTCAAATACTCTACTAGGAATTCTAATTCCAACGCATAAGAGTCATTAAAAGCAAATAGAAATTGCTTATCCTTACAACTTCACTATTGCACCATAGGAATGGGTAGAAGAATTAATCTCCTCAGTGATATCCGTAATCACACGCGATTAAGTTGTCCCTTTGAACCTTGATATTGGGATCTCCAGTCAACAAGGTTGGGTTTCCATCACGGTAGTTTTTAACGTCATAGGCTTCTAGCCCCATTCCCGTCGGTACTTTACAATTAGCTCTCTATTTAACCCTCAGGTTAGCAGATCTGCAATATTGCCTTTTGACTTCACTCTGTCAAATTGTGACAATCTAATTTGAGAGCAGTTGTTCAATGGTATTGTGTCTACGATGACATGTCGAGACTTACCATTACACATTACTCTGTGCCCATCCAATTTCTGATTGGATATCACAATTTACACATATTGCTGGCACATATTTTCGTCCACATAGAACATCTTTCAAAAATTGGCGTAGCCATTCTGGCTCTTCAATTGCCTTGTCTAGAGTAATAAACTCTGACTATCATCATAGACTATGTTGTACACGTCTATTTGGAAAATCTCCAAGACACAGTTGCATCTGCTAGTGTGAAAATATATCCACTTATGAGTTTTATATCCTTTATATCAGATATCTCCTAACCCCTCTTGGGTGCAGATACCAGCACATATGCAAGATACCCCCCACAATTCAAGAATTAAGGGGAAGGCTCTCAGCCCCCACATTCTTGAATTTTTAATCATTTTCCTTGCATGGTATCTCACATTGAGAATATCATTCACGTTTCATGATAAAATAAAATTTATCAACGTAGCAATTATCATTGTCTATAAGCCATGATTTTCCAATTCAACAACTCTATCGAGTTCTAGCAAATATTGTGTAAACAACTTCATGTTTGAACACTAAATTCACCAAACGGTGATTTCTCAGCACTTTAACTTTATTGCTATATTGAATTTTAAACTTCATTCTGAAAAGAATGAGTTTTTCAGAATGAGTTTATTCAAAATCTCACACTTACTCTCGAGTAAGTACTGATAGCATTATCTTATGCTATCAACGACAAAAGTATAAAACTCTTTGTCTCCCCATATGCGTGAGATATTCAAGTGATACACATCACCGAATCAAACTCAAAAGTTTGGTGCTTCTTTCAACATATTGAAAAGAAATCTTTTACTTTGGCTTTCAAGTTGGCAACAATTTGTCACTCTCTGCTCATTCTCATAAATAGAGGAGCATGATCCCACAGGATCTCTGTTGGAGCACCAACAGTTGTGGTTACACCACTTGAACAATGCCACAATTAATACTCATTTATTAGAATTTATGCATTTTTCTCCCCAAAAAAAATGCTACTAACCTGGCGCAATAATGTCAAATAATGATAATAAATACCATCTTAATGGACAATGATACCATCTTAATAGACAATGATCCGTTACGAAAAAGTATTTGTATTAAGAGCATTCATGCAAATTTTTCTCTCCAAAAAATCACAGCTCAAATTAATACGCATATTTGTCATAACCCATGGACTTCTCACCAAGAGAAAATTGCTATTGAAATGTGGTCCCTCAATAATATGCCTCCAGCTAGCCTTGGCATTCCTCAATAATGTTTAGTATGCATAATAGTGAGTAAGACCAAAAAATAGACAAAACTAACAATGTCAGTCCTCATACTTCATTCTTCACTTGCCTTTTGGTTTCCAAATATTACGTGTTCAAAATACAGATTTATTGTAGGACACCTCAGCAAATCTCCCAATATCTTTTGTGCACTTCTCAAATCCAAAATATGAATCAAAAGTTCAACAGCTTGTTTAACCAAAGATGAATCTAAACTATTATGGCAATTGTTTTTCCATTATAGTAATTCATTCAGGAATTTAATTATACAATTAGTGTACATATATAACACTCAAACAATAGAGTTCCTTATCCTGTAAAATAAGGCATTGGGAAAAACTTAACCCATAAGTTCCGAGACAAATTCCAGATCCCGAAGTACCGTTTCTTGGATTCAAATGGAATAACTAAAGAACAAAAGTGCAATTGTTGGGTTTGACCAATCTCCTTTCTTTGAACAAAGGAAAAGCACTTTCTCTGTTTCTCTCTCCATAATTTCTCTTTTATATGTGCAACACAAACAAGCAACTAAAAAATAGAGATCAATTTCCCACTACTCTCTCTGTAAAAGAGTCTACCGTTGTTTTTTTTTTTCCCTATATGAAGACAGAAAATACATGAATCTTCTCTTCTACTGATACCCATTTGGATTTAGTTTTTCATTTTGAAAACCACACATACAATCCAAGGAAAACCCAATGCAACGATCATGCCACAAATGGATGAAGAAAAATGACAATGGGCCAAGAGACAGAGTACATATTGCTCAATTTGATACCTCATAATCTATATGTGTTACTTACAACATGTCGAAGACACCAGAGAGCAAGCCCAATCTGTACATCAGTCTTCAAGCTGTCTGATATCTCATGAAACGATTAGTTTCAAAAACAAAAATTACTTTCATGGAAAATCCCAATACAGATCAACTTACATTCCAACGAGTTTAATCTGTTTTAAGATTGTAGGAAAAATATGCGAACAAGTTGATCGGATTCAATTCCATAAAATAATTTAAGTAATCGATAACTCGAAAAATTATGGAACGAAATTACAATACGGATTCAGAAATAAAAATACAATACCGAACCGAGTCCTGCGAAATCACAGTCCCCTTAAAACAGATTCACCGCCTCCCGTGGGTGTTGGAGGATCGCTCCGGCGCCTGTCTCCCAGGGTAAAACGGCTCACTCGACCGATGGAACACCACCCGATCGACCGCCTATCGAACAAACTGTGTCTGCCTCTCTCTCCGTAAAAATCATACAGAAATCATTTGGTCTCTCCATAACCAAATACGAATTCACTATTTATAGAATCCATAAACCTTCGAAACCGCTAAAATCATAAAGGATGGGATTAATAGGGTCATTGATGGACATCAATAGCGCTATTGATGAACATCAATGCGACCATGAATGAGTTGTAAATGCGGAGACCTTCCGGTTGCCTCGTGAGACCCTCCGGTGTCCCAATTTCATTCACAACCCTTTCAAATTTCCAACAGTTCTTAGGCAAGCAGTGGCTTCAAATTGAACTCCAGAATTCTTATCAACTAATATATTTATACGAAGTACGGTTAAGGAGATAAAATCATATCTTGTAATCTTAGAAAATGGATCTGATCGGCTAAGGCTTGAGAAAGTTCATAGCTGGACAACGCAATCTCCAAACGTGCTTCCGGAATAATAAGTGTGCTCAGATTTGAAGGGACATCCAGGCTGAGGAACCCTCAGCTGGGTTGAGAAGTCTCAATTCTGCTATCAGTTCTCATACTCGTCAACTGTCTTGTGGACCCTATGCAGGGAGCTAGTCTTCAGTTGAGTTGTGGAGCTATTTTCCACTTCAGAAACTAGCTTACTAATAGGATCTGATCCTCTGTTTTTGAAATACTCCATAGGAAAGGAAAAAAAAAGAGGCTGACATAAACAAGTTGATGGACTTGGTGCTTCTTTTATATCAAGCTTTACCGGAGAAAAAGATTAATAGATGACATTGAAAGCGAATATTAAAAAGTATCCAAAGTGAAAGTATTTTGTTTTGCACATACTAAAAACATGTGAGGAAAGTACCAATAAAAGTCAAAAGAATATATAGCATTTACTGTCAGCATTAGAGTGTGCAATATTTATCTTTGTACCAAAGTTGGGGTTAATTCTGATCAATAACTGACCCTCATCATTTACTATCGTTATGTTGTCGCTGATGTTTAATAAATAAATACTTTCAATCATCATGTAGCGATTCGAAAATTTCAAATAATAGTAAATAAAATTAAGCATTTAACTATTTAATAATTTATTGTGCATTTTGTGACTTATAATTTTAGAAGGAAATTTAGTTACCAAGCTTAAATCAAACCCATATTTTTCTCTAGATTCATCATCAACCTCTTTGATTGCCCAAATATATTGAATTATATCATATCCCTTAAAACCCTTGAATTCCAAGATATCGCACCTAGCCATGACCACTCTCCATAGTCCTCATGATTTCGCACCTAGCCAGGACCACTCTCCCTAGTCCTCCTTGTTTAACCGTATTCATCTAAAACCTTTGGGAATCCCTTCTCCAATCCTTGGTCCTCTCAACCATATAAATATGGCATTACCCATCTTATTTTTCACATCCAATTGATGTGTTCTCTTAATTTCTCCACCTCCATAATATTGTTCCTAACCATTATGCCTAACCGGAGAAATTCTCAAATTATTTATATCAAAATCTCCAACTATTTGATTTTTTCAATATTGTATCCAACAGTGTTCAATCGATGAATTATTCTAGAATGTCATTTTTAGGACAAAATATGCACATATTCAACAGTCACGATATTGATTTGAAGTAAACTAGAAGTATAATATGCTTTCAATCTTTAAAGTATTTTAGTTATATCAAATATTTATACTCCCTTGATCATCTTGAAAATTATTGTTGAATTTTGTAGTAGCATTATGACTATCAAATCGTAGTACGATACATTGCATGATTGATTATCATGAATCTGATTGGTACACGTGCAATCCCACCGAATCACAGTAAATTAACTTGTTATGACTGATTGTCCGTCATGAAATTAGGTGTATTATATGCGGGTCCAAGTGGCGCATACAGATTAAATTATTTTTGACCTGAGTGGTGCTTGACATTTTACCGAAATTGGCCGGATATAAGATCTAATTTTGACTTTTTATGGATATTGTTGAAAATTATTTTGTTTTGACTTGTGATGTTCGTTTATTGATACTACTTTATTCAAACTCTTAATTCTTTCTATCATATAGTATGTTTCTTGCGGTTTCATATTTTTTCTAGGTATTGGAGCAGATTTAGTGCCAACCGGATTGAAGTATTTGAAAGATTTATTGTATTTAGAGAGAGATCATTGTACTACAAAGATCATTGTACTGCAATTATACTTTTCTTAGTTTTAGGGCCTCATTTGTGTATTTTTGGAACTTATTTGTGTATATTTATAGACCAAGTTTCTTTTAACGCTGTCGAGAAACAGAGCATTACAGCTATAATGACCCTCAAAATGCACAAACATTCTACATTATCATATTGTTGAGAAGCTATATCCTTTCGTTTTACCAATAGGACTCTCACTTTTATTTAAGTTGTTTCAAGGATAAACTTCAAATAAATACCAAACAATAATATGTACAAATAAAAAGGCCTATCGATCACTATGTGTGAACCATCTAATCTACCACCACTGTATTGGTTTAATATTGCTTTTCAATGAAGGAGGATATAATTTTCTTTTGATTCAACATCATTGACAGATTGGTTTATGCCAATGTAGAATGCTATGGCCAAGTTGCAGCAAGAAAATCCCAATAAACAGACAACGGCTCAAGTTTTACGTACGCTCTTAATTTACATTATTAAGGGTCCGATTGGATGATGTGTTATGGAGTGTGTTAATTAAGGATTGTGTTAAATAAAGTTGGGCCCACCTTAACCTAGTGATTGGCAACCAAAAAAACACATGTGTTAACTAACTCTTGTGTTACATAAGGCAGCAAATGGTGGGTTGATTTGCCTCACCTCCCCCCCCTAAGGCTAAATAAGAGGGAGTGTTGGGTTGTGAAAATTACCAAAAAACCAAGGGTGGAATAATATTCATATATTTTTTGGAAATATATGTACACATATATATATATATATGTATATATACACACGAAAATATATATATGAATACATATATACGAATATAGGTGTATGTATGTATATATATTTGTATATACATACGTATAATATATATATATATTATACGTATGTATATATATATATTATACGTATAATATATATATATATTATACGTATAATATATATATTTATATATACAAATATATATATTTGTATATGTATATGTGTGTGTGTGTGTGTGTATAGTGTGTGTGTGTGTACGTACATATATATATTATACGTGTATACGAATGTGTGAATCGTACATATATATATATATATATTATACGTATATACAAATGTATATTCACACACATTATATATATATATATATATATATATATATATACATTCACACACATTATATATATATACATATATATATTATTCTTTTTAAGTGTGTGTGTGTGTATATATATTTGTATATGTATATGTGTGTGTGTGTGTGTATATAATGTGTGTGTACGTACATATATATATTATACGTATATACGAATGTATATTGTTACACATGTATATTATATGTATATACGAATATGTGAATCGTACATATCTATATATTATACACACATTATATATATGTACGTACACACACACACACACACACATTATATATATGTACGTACACACACACATTATATATATAGACTGTTGGAAAAAAATGGTTTGGCAACATATTTTTAGCTAAGTTTAAGCTAAAATAAAAGTGGATTCCACATATCTTTATGTGTAAATCTAAGTGGCAATGTGTTTACATACACATGGAGCTTAAGATTGTATATTTGGTTGGACAAAACCATTTATATGTGAATTAAAAATTGAATTCAAAGTAGGCTCCAAAGATTGGTAAAGATTGGTATTTTTGGTGAAAATGGTGTTAATCCCACATAGGAAAAATGTGGAACATTCATGTGGTATATATAGTTTAAAATTGCTTAAGGGTTTGGGTCCCAAGGGCACCCCACTTTTGTGGATGGGGAAGGACTTAGGTAGCATGGGTTTTGGCCCAAACTACCACACACGCGCGCCACCGCCATCCGTCCGACCGGCCGTGCCGTGCCGTGCTGAGCCGAGTTCGGGTTCGGGTTCGGGTCATTTAGATAATATTCTTTTTGTTGGGAATTTATTTAATTAAATTAATTATTTAATTAATTAAATAAGAATTTTATTTAATTAGGTCCGGTTAACCCGTTGGTCCGTTTCAGACCCGCGTGGCCCAACGGTTTGGCGGTTGGCATTTGACCGTTTGGCGGTTTCTGACCGTTATGCCCAACGGATGCGCCCCTTGGGCCGAACCAATACCATTTAACCGAATTGGTTTACCCAACCGAATCAGTGCACCTATTAGGCCGAACCAGTACAACTCTTAGCTAGAGTTGCACCCTTTTGCAGCCTATAAATAAAGGCCAATTCAGTCCGAATTACTTACTTAATTTTTCCAGACTTAATGCCTTGCATTCATAGCATATTGTCTGCACTTTATTTCTGTTCTTCGAGAGAGAGTCCAGTACACATTCTGGTTCGACAGACTGGTGGTTTGCAGTGCTGCTACCATTAGTGTTGATCGTTGCATCCTGCGAGACAGACGCCAAATCAACTCGTAGCACCGTAGCGAGGGCGTATTTTGTCTTAAGGAGATTGTGTCAAACACAAACCTCGATCAGTAAGTTTTCGTGTTTTGCTGTATCGCTTCCACAAATCGCTTCGCTCCGAACACCAAGTAAGTTTCTGTCATTTTCTGTTTCTGTCTTATTTATATTCTACAGAGTATTAATAGCCTAGATAACAATCTTAAGACAAAATATATTTTTCTAGACTATTACAAATCTGTTTTTAACAGAATTTTATAAACAGTTTATATTCTGGTTGTTGTAGCGACATTATTTTATTTACATTTACAAAACATATTTCGTTTTGTGGTTTAAGAATGTCAGAAGTGCAAGAAACTCCTACACCCGCTTCTTCTCGTACACCCACAGTGGCAGTTGCAATACCGACTGCGGTTCCTATGAATCACGGGAAGAAACCCGAGAAGTTCAATGGAACAGAGTTTAAGAGATGGCAGCAGAAGATGCTGTTCTATCTTACAACTCTTAACCTTACGAGGTTTCTCCGTGAAGAAGTTCCTACTTTGACGGACGATAATACCGATGTACAGAGTGTTGCAGCGGTAGATGCTTGGAAACATGCAGACTTTTTATGTCGGAACTATATCCTCAACGGGTTGGACAACACATTGTACAATGTTTACAGTCCACTCAAGACGGCTAAAGAACTTTGGGATTCTTTGGATAAAAAATACAAGACAGAAGATGCCGGTTCGAAGAAATTCGTGGTCGGTAAATTTCTGGACTATGTGATGAGTGACTCCAAAACGGTGATCAGTCAGGTTCAAGAAATCCAACTCATTCTGCATGATATTCATGCCGAAGGTATGTCTCTCAGTGAATCTTTTCAGGTTGCTGCAATTATTGAAAAACTGCCACCCGGTTGGCGGGATTTCAAGAACTATCTGAAACACAAGCGCAAGGAGTTGAAACTCGAAGAACTTGTAGTTCGTTTGAGGATTGAAGAGGATAACCGAGTTTCTGACAAAAGGACTGGAAAAAATTCAATGCTGGCTAAGGCTAATGTGGTGGAACAAGGAAGATCATCCAAGAAGAGGAAACATTCTGGCCAAGGTTCGAGTCAAGGCTCGAAAAGTGGAGAAAACAAGAAGTACAAGTTCCAAGGGAAGTGCTTCAAGTGTGACAAACAAGGCCACCGTGCAACGGACTGTCGTAGCAGGCCAAAGGATGGGAACGCTCGTAAGAAACCTGCACAAGCCAATGTGACCGAAGTGGAGACTCTCTCCGACAATGTTGAAGACATGCATCTTTCAGCAGTTGTCTCTGAAGTGAATCTGGTGGGATCTAATCCCAAAGAGTGGTGGGTGGACACTGGCGCTACCCGTCACATATGTTCTGATAGGAAGATGTTCTCCTCTTACAACGAGGTGACCAATGGAGAGAAACTATTCATGGGTAACTCTTCTACTTCGAAAGTCGAAGGCGAAGGGAAAGTGATACTCAAGATGACTTCGGGAAAGGAACTCACTCTCAACAATGTGCTCCATGTTCCAGACATTCGTAAAAATCTAGTCTCTGGATCTTTGTTGAGCAAGAATGGGTTTAGGCTAGCATTTGAGTCTGACAAGTTTGTACTCACTAAAAGTGGGGTGTATGTAGGAAAAGGGTATATGAGCAATGGGCTTTTTAAACTAAATGTAATGACTGTTGTACCAACTTTGGCTATGAATAAAAAAATCACATCTTCTGCTTATTTCGTGGAATCTTCTAATATTTGACATGGTAGACTAGGGCATGTGAATTTTGCAACTTTAAGGAAACTAATAAGTTTGGAATGTTTGCCTAAGTTTAACATTGATCCAAATCATAAATGTAAAATTTGTGTTGAAGCGAAATTAACAAGAACTTCTTTTCAGTCTATCCATAGAAATACTGAACCTCTAGACTTAGTGCATACTGATATTTGTGACTTCAAGTCAATCCAAACAAGAGGCGGTAAAAAGTATTTTATTACTTTTATCGATGATAGTACTCGGTACTGTCATGTTTACTTGCTAAGAAGCAAGGATGAAGCTTTGGAAATGTTCAAAGTCTATAAGAATGAAGTTGAAAATCAACTTAGCAAAACGATCAAGGTAGTAAGAAGCGATAGAGGTGGCGAGTATGATGCACCTTTTGGTGAATTCTGTAAAGAACATGGCATTATACATCAAACCACTGCTCCTTATTCTCCTCAACAGAATGGTGTTGCTGAACGCAAAAATAGAACATTGAAAGAAATGTTTAGTGCTATGTTGATTAGTTCTGGATTATCTCAGAACATGTGGGGGGAAGCAGTGCTTTCCGCAAACTACATTCTTAATAAGATACCCCGAAAGAAAATCAATAAGACACCGTATGAATTATGGAAAGGTCGAGCACCTACCTATAAATTCTTGAAAGTGTGGGGGTGTCTAGCAAAAGTAGCAGTTCCGGTACCTAAACAAGTGAAGATAGGACCAAAAACTGTTGATTGCATATTCATAGGATATGTTGAGCATAGTAGTGCGTACAGATTTTTGATACACAATTCAGAAATTCCAGATATGCATGAAAATACTATCATTGAATCTAGGAATGCATATTTCTTTGAAGATGTATTTCCTAAAAGGCTTCGACACGAGGCTACTTCATCCAAAAGGACTATTGATGCTACGTTAAATAGTCATCAAGATGTTGAGAATGATGAAGAACCTAGACGTAGTAAAAGGGCTAGAATTTCAAAATCGTTTGGACCAGATTTTCTAACATATTTATTAGAAAATGAACCTCGGACTTTTAAGGAAGCAATGTCCAGTCCTGAAGCACCTCTATGGAAAGAGGCTGTCAACAGTGAGGTTGAATCCATTCTGCAAAATCATACATGGGAACTAGTGGATCTTCCACCAGGGAGTAAACCTCTTGGATACAAATGGATATTCAAAAGGAAGTTGAAAGCAGATGGTTCAATTGATAAATATAAGGCCAGACTTGTAGTCAAGGGTTACAGGCAGAAAGAAGGGCTTGATTATTTTGACACATACTCACCTGTAACTAGGATCACGTCTATACGAATGATTATTGCCATTGCAGCATTGTATAATCTTGAAATCCATCAGATGGATGTCAAGACTGCATTTTTGAATGGTGATCTGGATGAAGAGATATATATGGAACAGCCTGAAGGGTTTGTGGTTACAAGAAAAGAAACTAAAGTTTGTAAGCTTGCCAAATCTCTTTATGGTCTAAAACAAGCACCGAAGCAATGGCATGAGAAATTTGACAATGCAATGATGTCAAATGGATTCAAGATAAACGAGTGTGACAAATGTGTGTACATAATGCACACGAGCAAAGGTTATGTCATAGTTTGTCTTTATGTTGATGATATGCTCATCATTGGTAGTGATAATGAAATGATTAAATCTACCAAACGAATGTTGAACAAACAGTTTGACATGAAAGATATGGGTGTCGCAGATGTTATATTAGGAATGAAAATTTCTAAAACATCTGACGGATATACTTTGTCACAATCTCACTATATTGAGAAAATATTGGGTAAATTCGGCAAGTACGATGAACGTCCTGCAAGGACACCTGTAGATCCAAGTCTACACCTACCCAAGAATAAGGGTGACAGTGTATCTCAGTTAGAGTACTCTCAAATTATTGGCAGTCTGATGTACTTAATGAATTGCACACGTCCAGATATTGCGTACGCTGTGAGTAAATTAAGTAGATACACCCATAATCCTGGCAAAGATCATTGGAAGGCTATCGTTAGGGTTCTTAGATATCTAAGATACTCCGTAAACTATAGTCTACACTATACTAGATATCCTGCTGTGTTAGAAGGATATTGTGATGCCAACTGGATATCGGATACAAAGGATTCCAAATCTACTAGTGGTTACGTCTTCACCCTTGGAGGTGCAGCCGTATCTTGGAAATCTACGAAGCAAACTTGTATAGCTAGGTCAACAATGGAATCAGAGTTTATTGCTTTGGATAAAGCAGGGGAAGAAGCTGAATGGCTTCGTCAATTTTTGGAAGATATTCCGATGTGGCCGAAACCTGTGCCGGCAATATGTATCCATTGCGATAGCCAATCAGCAATTGGCAGGGCACAGAGTAATATGTATAACGGTAAGTCTAGACACATTCGTCGTAGGCACAATACTGTTAAACAACTGCTCTCAAGTGGGGTTATTTCCATCGAATATGTGAAATCAAAGGACAATATTGCGGATCCACTAACTAAAGGATTGTCCAGAGAGCAGGTGTATAATTCATCGAGGGGAATGAGACTTAAGCCTACTACTTTAGAGTCACAATAATGGACACCCAACCTACTTGACTGGAGATCCCAAGATCTAGGTTCAAAGGGACAACCAAGTTATGTGTGCACTCACCAGAGTCACTAAGGAGAATCCCTCCTCACCTATTCCTATGATGGAAAAAATATAGTGATGCTGCATCGTGAGTAAGGTTAAGATTTTGCTTTTAATGATTCTTATATCTTGACAAAACAAGTGGAGTATAGCAGGATACTCTTAATAAGAATTACCTATATGAGTGTGAACTGGGGCCGGTTCTATGAGAATTGACAAGGCTAAATTCTCTAGAGCACTCATGAACGACCAGGTCTTGTTCAGGGCCAAAATGAACACAACCGTGAGAACCAGTTTGTGTCAGAGATATTCTGTGTGAATTCTATTGTCTTGGTTTACGTCAACGGCTGAACAGTTCAAGGCATCGCGTCCACTGATTAGCTAGTAAACCCGATAGTCTTTCACAAGGGAAGGTTCAAGGTCAACAGCTACCTATCCTTTGCAGAATCTCTCTTTAATTGTACTCTCTCAGAATTTGCATATTGTTGCATTTCGTATCTTTCAATTTCATTCATGTGGGGGACTGTTGGAAAAAAATGGTTTGGCAACATATTTTTAGCTAAGTTTAAGCTAAAATAAAAGTGGATTCCACATATCTTTATGTGTGAATCTAAGTGGCAATGTGTTTACATACACATGGAGCTTAAGATTGTATATTTTGTTGGACAAAACCATTTATATGTGAATTAAAAATTGAATTCAAAGTAGGCTCCAAAGATTGGTAAAGATTGGTATTTTTGGTGAAAATGGTGTTAGTCCCACATAGGAAAAATGTGGAACATTCATGTGGTATATATAGTTTAAAATTGCTTAAGGGTTTGGGTCCCAAGGGCACCCCAGTTTTGTGGATGGGGAAGGACTTAGGTAGCATGGGTTTTGGCCCAAACTACCACACACGCGCGCGCGCGCGCCGCCGCCGCCGTCCGACCGGCCGTGCCGTGCCGAGCCGAGTTCGGGTTCGGGTCATTTAGATAATATTCTTTTTGTTGGGAATTTATTTAATTAAATTAATTATTTAATTAATTAAATAAGAATTTTATTTAATTAGGTCCGGTTAACCCGTTGGTCCGTTTCAGACCCGCGTGGCCCAACGGTTTGGCGGTTGGCATTTGACCGTTTGGCGGTTTCTGACCGTTATGCCCAACGGATGCGCCCCTTGGGCCGAACCAATACCATTTAACCGAATCGGTTTACCCAACCGAATCAGTGCACCTATTAGGCCGAACCAGTGCAACTCTTAGCCAGAGTTGCACCCTTTTGCAGCCTATAAATAAAGGCCAATTCAGTCCGAATTACTTACTTAATTTTTCCAGACTTAATGCCTTGCATTCATAGCATATTGTCTGCACTTTATTTCTGTTCTTCGAGAGAGAGTCCAGTACACATTCTGGTTCGACAGACTGGTGGTTTGCAGTGCTGCTACCATTAGTGTTGATCGTTGCATCCTGGGAGACAGACGCCAAATCAACTCGTAGCACCGTAGCGAGGGCGTATTTTGTCTTAAGGAGATTGTGTCAAACACAAACCTCGATCAGTAAGTTTTCGTGTTTTGCTGTATCGCTTCCACAAATCGCTTCGCTCCGAACACCAAGTAAGTTTCTTTCATTTTCTGTTTCTGTCTTATTTATATTCTACAGATTATTAATAGCCTAGATAACATAGACATATATATATTATTCTTTTTAAGTGTATATATTATTCTTTTTAAGTGTGTGTGTGTGTGTGTGTATATATAACTGAAGTATATATTTACATATATTTTTTAAGTATATATAATGTGTGTTTGTGTGTGTGTGTGTGGTAATGTACTTATAATATACATATATACATATATTATTTTTGAAATAATACATTAAATTCATGGCGAAGGGCAAAAATATCTTTTGATAGTTTAATACACATTCTCCTTCTCTAACATACCCTTTATCCAATCACTATATTATTTAACACACTCTTCTTAAAAATCACATCAATGTGGGCCACCCCATCTTATTTAACATATGCAATTATCTAACACACCCTCTTTATTTAACAAAAATTAAGGCGGCATCCAATCGGGCAAAGTTTTTCAGAGCTCTGCTTCTTTACAGTTCACACAACAAACTATAAAAAGCAGTTCACTCTTGATCGCCCATTTTAACAATGAGAGGTTAAGATTTGTTAATAAATCATGCGATTACCAAGCTGCCGCAAATTGATCAGGTTTTCCTTTTAAAGTAAAAAGAATCAAATGACTGCTAATAATGTATGATGAGTCCAAAAAGTTGAAAGCCACCCAGCTCAGGAATGGGGGCCCATTGTCACCTCAGACCTCTTGCACCCATAACAGCTAGTGGTGTTTATCTTTTCCGAATGGCCCCAATTAAATTCCGAAAATTGAAAGCTCAGTAGCACACCTAATTCAATCATCAAACTAACTTGAACTTCTTTCCACAAAAAAAGAAAAGAAAAAAAATACAAAAAATATTGTCATCGGTTCTTTTCATGAGTAATACTAAAAACAAAAATGTTCCAAACATATTCGGACATATATATGTCCGAAACAATTAGATGTCACTACAAGAAAAAACACAATTCCCGACTACACGTTTAGTCACCAATAGTCCACTATTTAGTCACCAAAAGTATTTACCGACTAAAAAATTTAGTCGCTGAATCGAGGCTAGGAAAAGTTTTTGCCGACTAACTACAGTTTGGTCGCCAAACACATAGCTTTTGGCGACTAAACAGGTTAGTCGCCAAATGTCATGACATTTGCCGACTAAGAAGTTTGGTCGCCAAAAGTCATGGCCTATATATGTATATTCGTATACAATAATTCGTGTATATGTGTGTGTGTATTGTGTGTATATATACGTAGTATTGTATATATATTTGTATATTTATATACTATATATAATATATGTATATTCGTATACATATATATAGTATACACACATATATATACTACATATATACATGTACGTGTGTATATATATCTGTATATTTGAATACGAAGTATATATAATATACATATATTCAAATACATAAATACATATATATTTTGTATATTCATATATGGATATACATACATATATAATATATATGACATATAATATATATATATATATATATAATATAATATGTATATATATAGCGTGTGATTAAATAAAAAAAAGTATGTTCTATAGAAAGATTCCTCTTTTGTCGACAAAACTAAGTCACGACTTGTGGCGACTAAATGTGTTTTAGTCGCCAAAAGATGAACATTTTCCGACTAAATAAAACTTTAGTCGGTGAAAGTCTCGAGTATTGGCGACCAAAAACTGGTGACTTTTGGCGACTAAAGTGACTTTAGTCGGAAAAGTTGACTTTTCCTGACTAAATGAATTTTAGTCGCCAAAAGTGATATTTTGCCCGACTAACCAAATTTTCGTCGCCAAAAGGTGACATTTCCCGACTAAATAAAGTTTTGTCGCCAAAGGTTCAACATTTTAGCGACTAAAAAATTTGTCGCCAAATACACTACTTTTGGCGACTAAATTTAGTTTTGCCGCTAATTTAGTCGCCAAAAGTGTATTTTCTTGTAGTGTGTATATAAGATTCTCAATTACGTATATCTAATAATTTTGGACACATCTGTATCCGGATATATCTGGAACATCTATATTACTAGATCTTTTCTTTTTTCACACTTCTTTCTCTTTTTATGACTGGGGGCATCTATAACAACCTCAGCCGCACAAACCTGGATTAGGCCCATCCCTCCCCAGGACTATATGTATGACAAAAAGATGATCTTAGGCATCTGGGTACACACAACTTTTCCAGCGGTGAAGCTAAGTGTCTCTCTCTCTATCTCAAGACTCTAACAGACCACAGAATTCCAATTGGCAAGAGAGGACCAAGATATCGTGAAGTGCCAATCCATGGTAAGGCAAGAATACCACCTGCACCGCCTACTACTTGAAACTCACACGGCGGCGCCACCATACAACACTGGAAGCAGGGGAAGCAGTAGTTCTTCACATGGAAGTGGTGGTAATTTCGACAGCAACATAATGGTAATTCTGGCAGCCTTGCTATGCGCATTAATAGGTGCACTTGGAATAAACTTAGTTATCCGTTGTGCTATACGGTGCAGCCAAAGACTTAGAATTGAGGACCCCGATCGGGATTCGTCGCAGTTAGGCCCCACAGGGCTGAGTAAAGGTGCACTGAGCCAGATTCCGGTGGTGGTTTATCAGTCGGGAGTTGAGATTCCCGCGAATAAGGACTGTTGTCCGATTTGCCTTGGGGAATTTGGTGGAGGAGAAAAGGTTAGAATTTTATCCAAATGCAAACATGGGTTCCACGTGAAGTGCATAGACACGTGGTTATTGTCGCACTCCTCGTGTCCAAATTGTAGAGTCCCTGTTATTTGAATTTGCTTTAAGAGAATTAATTAAGCTATACTGAATAGAAATTTCATCACGAATCTTGTAAGCCATATATGTTCGAGTAATGTTAGAAATACAGATGTTTCGGACATATTTGTATTCGAAATTGTTGGATGCACGTAAAATCCTCAATAATTTGTTAACTTTATACACATCTAACAGTTCCAAATATATCTGTGTTCAGATGTGTTCAAATGACCACATGTGTCCTTAAATTTTTCCTATATGTTCTGGGGTTCGTGTAAGATATGGAGTATGATATGTACAGTTATTTTTTCTTTACAGGTTTTAATATCTCATTGTGGTTACTTTTTCTAATATTTTTTAATCTCAGTATCAGGCTCACTATATTGATTAGTTTAAGGACTAATTTACAATTCATCAGCATGAGTCTAGTTAACTTTGTTCACCATTCGTTGTGTGAGACCATTTTGAAACTTATTTTAATGATCGAAAATGTTTATTTTGTTATGATTAATTTTTTTAGTTATCACAAAAAATTATCTCCGGATATCAGTAACTGCTTGGTATAAAATTCTAGTTTTTAAGTTTTAAAAATTAAAATTTTAAAGTAAAAAACTAAATTTGTAGGTCAAATACATACTGATATACAATTGAGTTGAATTTTTTCATGAAAAACCAGAGAAATTAATCAGAACAAAATAGACGATTTTGGTTATAGTCCCATAAGATGGAGAGTGAACAAAGCGGTGAACAAAACTAGACTCTTAAATTGAGGTCAAACTCTGTATAAATCATGCTAACACAACATTAATAGCATGAAGATGAGACTTGATTTGATACCGAATGAGGCTATTGTTGGTAAGTAATTAACAAGATGAAGTTGTGCAATTGTAATTACTTGTAGGCCTTTTCATGTTTATTGATTGTTCTATCTTGGATAGTACTATAGTACACATCCCATTTAAAGTAGAAAGTGTGGTATGTAAAAACTTTCGGCTATAAAAGCCCGTTTGTTTTCGGTTAAAATTAGGAAACACTATAAGAAAAACCATTTATGGCGACAAAATTAGAAGACGAAATTTAATTTCGTCACCAAATAGGTATATATGGGAATGAAAAAAATATTTTATCGTTTTTTTGAAAATATTTGCCAAATGTATTTCGTTAGCGACGAAATTTTACTTTTCATCTCTAAATATGTCATTGCCGACGAAATATTTTTTCTTCGCCAAATGCATATATTGGCGACGAACTATATTTTTTGTCTCCAATATAGGTAGTTTTGGTGAGAAAAATAATATTTCGTCGCCAAATCACATATTTGGAGACGAAAAAAATATTTCCTCTCCCAAAATACTAATTTAGAGACGAAAAATATAATTCTTCGCGATATATATAAATTTGGCGAAAAAATAATATTTCTCGCTAAATGACATATTTTGAGACAAAAAATATAATTTTGTTGCTAACAAAAAGATATATATATATATATAATATATTTACTATATATATATATATATATGTATATATGTATGTATAAGGGATACACACACACACACATATATACATATATATTATATGTATTATAGACTTGTATATATAAGGGATACATATATATGTATATGCGTATATATACGTATACATGCATATATATATATATATACACACACACACATACACATGCAAATATGCGCATATTTAATTGGTACAACTACTAAGAGGAGGGGGGAGAGAGAGAAAGTGTGGAGATATGTTTAACATTTTTCATTTAGGATTTAGAGAGAGAGAGATAGATGAGAGATAGAGAGTGAAGAAAAAAATAGATAAGAGATAGGTTTTGAATTTTGAGCTAGAGAAAAAGATAGAATAAGACTAAAAGAGAGATACAAAGAAAAAGAAGAGGAAGAGAGTGTAGAAAAAGAGATGACAGATAGTGTAATAATTTAAATTTAAATATTTTAAGAGAGGGGGAGAGATAGAGAGAGATGGGAGAGAAGAGAGGAGAGAGAAGAGATGAGAGAGGAAAGAATAGAGAAATATAAAGAAAAAATTAAAGTAATAATTTTAAATTAATAATCTAATTAAAAGAGAGATAAGAGAGATGAGAGGGGGAAAGAGAAAGGACAGAAATAGAGGGACGAATGGGTGAGAGAGAGAGAGTGGAGAGAGAGATAAAAATATATAATATATTATGTTTAATATCTCTATTTAAAATTAAGTTGAGAGAGAGAGAGAGAGAGAGAGAGAGAGATTATAATGTTCAACATATATTTTAAAACAATGATGTTAAACATATGTTAAGTATTAAATATTGTAAATAATTTACGAATATTGTGTTTGGCGCAGTGGTCAGAGATGGTATACAGAAGGTGTTAGTGGGGTGAAGGTCTAATATTCGAATTCTAGGAAGGGAAAGATAATGAGATTTCTGGGTAATTTATTTTGAATTAGAAATCAATTTAACGACGAAAAAAATCGTTTCAAAATCTAGCTATTAACGACAAAAATAAATTTCTCGCGAATGACGTTGGTTAACGACAAAATAGTTCGCGGCGGAATACTAATATTAGCGACGAAAAAATTCCTGCTAATTACCTATCTTTGGCAACGAAATATTTTGTCGCCGATCTAATATATTAGGCGACGAATTGCATTTTTCGTCGCCATGACCTTTTGCGTGAAACTATGGGCGACGAAAATATTTCGTTGTTATACTCTAATTTTGTTGTAGTGAAAGAAATATGATGAATATAGTAAGAGGGGATATAGTAGAAGAAGAGAATTGTTATAGAGGGTGAATAGTTATAAAGTGTTTGTTTGAGTATTTTTTTAGGAGTGAGATATAATAGATATGAATATGTGAATGATATTTTCGTAATTAATAATTTTATAATTAATAATGACATTTGCATAAATAAAAAAGAGATATATAGAATATAGATAAGATATGGAAAAGAGGAGGATGAATAAAATTGAGATCCCGAATATCATATCCAGAGTCTAAAACTATTAACAAATTCTTGATATGACAAGTCAAATTATTATATCTTAGATTTAAATTTTATTTTTTCATTTGACTGCTATCAAATAGGGATTAATGTGAACAAATTAAAGTTGGGAAAAGGGTCCTTTAACCCAGTCCCTTCCAACTACAGCATGACTTCAATGGACTTTGATTTAATTTTTAGCCCATTTATAGGCCCATACATTAAAAAAGCCCATGGGTTTTCTTAATAACCTTAGCCCAAACAATCTGCCCAAACTTTAGTCCATACATGCGCGGCCCTAGAGCAAGGCCCAAGAGGTTACCCAATCGTATTTAAGGACTTTGTCTTACGGCAAAAAAACCAAACCAAAAAAGACTCCTAATATCACTAACCCAAGTTATATTAAGGGTCCAAAACACATTCAAGTGATATTTTTTTTTTTTTTTATCATTATAACGACATATAATTTTTAGAATTTGTATTTTTGTGTTCTTATATATTCATAAGTAATTTTAAATTTGCCTTTCAAATTTAAACATATATTTTTATTTTTTCAAAATGAAAATGGTCCATTTTGAAAAGGTGCCTAAGACTTCTAAAAACTTAGGGACGATCTTGAGCCCATACACATATGCCCATATATTGTCAACGAGGGAAGACTATTTAACTTTAGTCGACATAGTATTTATGCCTACGTTTAATAAAGTAGAATTAGGTTTGTCTGCTGGTCAAGACTTGAGACTTAAAAGTTTTGCTCCCTCTTAAAGTCTCATGTTCAAAATCTCCTAGTGTTATCAATTCTTATAGGGTTAATTCATACATGGCTTAATTTATTCTGGCTTTTATTACAATCTCCGCAAATGGTAAGATTAATTCTCCAAAAATTAATCAATATGCGTGTGAGTTGACTCAGACGTTCTGAATTATAAAAGGATATTGTAAAACTTGGTAATTCACTTCCTATTGCCCCTAAACGTGATCTTCTAGAAGTTGTCTTTTTTATGACTGTTGATCAAAATAGAATATAAAATATAATGAGTGTGACAAAAGCATAGTTAGAATATAAAACATTCATTCATTCTGGTTCTAATAATTGATTCTGTTGATAGCCATTTTTTCTTTGGCCTTCTTACGTATACCTCAACTAATTTTCAAGGAATAAATTTCACTGTTCACTTGTAAAATTTTTAATTAAAGGCAGAACGAAACTCTATATAAATTGATCCCATAAAAATTAATATCAACTGAGGCCCTTTTATGTTATACAATATTTAAAAGAATCTCCTATATAAATATTATAGTTTTTTAGAATGAGAAAGAGTACATATTATAACAGCAAACGTGAAATGATGTTATATCATTTCTCATATATAATAATATTGCATCCAATCATGATTTAGCAAGTCAATTTTTAACCGATGCCCTCCGCTTGTTTGATCATATATAATATTACGAGGATTTCTATGGTTCTATTGGCAAGTCAACTCCCACACCAGTACACTGCACAAATTAAAATAGGGGAAAATATTAAAAAAATGGTGTTAACCCAAAGAAATCACCTATGTTTTGAAATTATGGAAACATGGTTGGTATACGTTTTTAGACACTTGTACCCTTTCTACAGTCATAAAACAACATTATTTTACTTAACATTGGACTAGATGTTGTCAAACATGATATGACCACTTATTGGTACTACTTGCCTTAACTCTGGTGCAAGTCTAGAACATGCAATGGAGCAAGTTATTCTTAGACATGCAAAGTTCAAGTCATTGAAACTCAAGGAGCAATATTCTCGTGAACAAATAGTGTCAGACAGTGCCATTGGGTTGAAATTTGGTGCAAGTCAAGACATGCAATGGGGCAAGTCATTATGAGACAAAATTTAAGTCATTGTCACTCGAGGAACAATTCACTCACGAGCAAATGGTGTCAGACATAATACAACCACTCACCGGTGTCACTTAGTACAAGTCAAGACATATATACAATGGAGTAAGTTATTATGAGATAAAGTTTAAGTCATTGCAAAACGATGAGCAATTCACATATGAGCAGATGTTGTCAACGTGATATGATCATTCACTAGTGTCACCTGGCTTAACTCTAGTGCAATTCAAGACATGCAACAAAACACGTTATTTTGAAAATAAGTGCAAGTCATTTTAACTCGAGGAGCAAATCACTCCTACATAGACAAGATGACCACTCATTGGTGCTAGTACTTTTAATCTTAGTGCAAGTGACGACATACAACATAACAAGTCATTTTGAGATAAGGTTTAAGTCATTTTAACTCGAGGAGCAAATCACTCCTAAGCAAACAAGATATGATCACTCATTGGTGCTACTTAGCCTAGTGCAAGTCATGGCATGCAACATAACAAAGTCATTTTGAGATAAGACTTGAAGAGCATTTCCTTCCTGAGCAGAGGAGCAAGTCATTATAAGAAAATGTGCAAGTCATTGTATGTCAGAATACAACAGTACAAGTTAATGCAAGCCATTATAAAGGGTAAATAGCTAATCTAAATGTAGCCAACCATGGCTTTTAATTAGCTTTTTACCGCATTTTAAGAAATTTTAAAAAACTTTACACCATGTTTTCATGATTTTTTAGAGTCAAATAATTCTCCCATTAAAATATAACTTCAAAGCGTAAATAATCATGAGAAAAATTACCAAACAGTGTCATTGACACAAAATAATCTCTCCGCAATCATAGTTTCAAATTTTGAAAAATTGAAATTATTCCAAAAATATGGTAAACACGTAAACCTGGGACAATTTTGCCTTTTGAGAGAGACGGGAAAAACATGGGTTATGAGAGAGAGAGAGAGACCTTACCATTTAATAAGGGGAAAAACAAGAGATTTTGGAAGGATCTGTTAGCTAGGGTTAGTCGGTTCTTTCACAAATCTGAAAGTACTTTTTCTTTCAATTGTTGTGCTCCAGAATATATGTATAGACTCGACTTACACGATCTCTCTTGAGCTCCTCTGATTAATTTTATGACGAAGAACACCCCAAAGCTCGTGCTACAACCAGCGCCATTTGTGTTACAGATTAGCCTTTGTACCTTGCACGATTTCTCCCATTAGAAGACCCTCTTTTGGCATTGATTTTATCGCTTAACTTCACGATTTTTTTTAAGTGACCTTCGTTCCCCTTTGTGTTTGATTCAAAACCCTACAGTTTCTATTTGAATAATTTTAATTTTTGTTTTTTTATTTATTGAGTCGAAGTCGAAGGGCACACATCCATATATACACACCCTACAAATTTAAACCGCAACAGAACCGTAGAGCACGTACGCCACTTGTATGTGGTCTTCAAGCAAATGCCTTCACAACTTAACCTTGTGTGTCAAGGTGGTCACTTGTAAATTGTGTAATCAGCTTTCGGATTTGGTAAATTGTGTTCCTTCCATTATTGGATTGAGAGAGAGAGAGAGAGAGAGAGAGAGAGAGAGAGAGAGAGAGAGAGAGAGGGGTTGATTTTAAAGGAACAAAAGCGGGAGACAAAATAATAGGGATGGCCCCAATCCTAATATATCAGCTGCCCACTAGAAAAATCTTGTCGGCAGTTCCCACTCGAGCCCTGTTTAGTTGCGGCGTTTGAATTTTATTTTCGATTTTTTTGAAATTTATCATTGTCTTGAAAAATTATTTTGAGATTAATTGGACCCTTGGAATTTTCAAATAAAATTTTGTTAATAAAATTGTTAACTCTAATTTAAAAGTATCCATCTTCATAGTCTTTTAATGTTATAAATTTATATACGAATATTATGAATTGTTCTATGAAAAGTGTGATACCCCAACTAGGTTGTGGTGCCAGCTGTAAGGCCGGCGTCCGAGAGATGGAGTTTCAGTAGGACGTCCGGATGAGTGGTCAAGAGTCCCACATCGCTTGGTGGATGTAAGTTCTGTTGTATTTATAAGATTATATGAATCTTCTTGTATAAGGCCTTTTAAAGCCATGAGAAGTGCCAAAATTTATTGGAACTTTATAGTTAAGCGTGCTTGTCCTGGAATAATCTAGAGATGGGTGACCTACTGATAATTCCATGGAATTTGGACAACTAAAACGGATAATATTATACAAGGCGTGAGCGAGTCGTTACAGAAAGTATAAGTTTTCATATAGTGCAAAAAATACTACTATCTATAACAACAAATGTGGAATGCATTTTATATTATTTGTCCGTGTATTATCTCATAAAGAGATAATACGAGAAACTCAAATAAGACAATCCTAATTTCTCTTTTAACCGTAATTTTTTCGCCAAGTTTGCACCGACGTTGCTTTCCAGTATTTCATTCCTCTTTTTTATTATTTTTTTGCGTGTTTGCAGTTGCACTCAACTTTTCTAGAACTCCCATAATTATGAAATCTTGACATTTTCTAGAAGCTAGCCTAAATTATTATCATTTAAACTTCCCCGCCATCATTAAGCAGCCATGCTTGATTGCTCTCTCTCTCTCTAAATAGCTCATAAAAAAAGGCTGAAGCAGTCACTAGTACTCAAAACAAGCACAAAATTTGAGTTAATTTCATTAGAAATGTCTATAGTTACCTTAGCTGCAATTGTTTTGGTTTCAATCTTTTTCCTCTCTAAGTTTCTCAAGAAAGTTCGTGGATCCAAAAATCTCCCGAAAGGATCTCTGGGTTTCCCCCTGATCGGAGAGACGATAAGCTTTTTACAGGCTCAAAGAAAAGAACAAGGGGCTGAGTGGATAAACGAAAGGGTAGCAAAACACGGACCAATTTTCAAAACATCCATATTGGGTACTCCGATTGTAATCATAGTTGGTGTAGCCGGAAACAAGTTTGTACTAGGTTCCGGTGACGATGTTTTTGCTACTAACCGACCATCAAGGGTAACCGCGCTCCAAGGAAAATACAACATTTTTGAGCTCTCCGGGTCTAGGTAATATCTCCGTAGTAAGGTTTTAAAAATATTTCTACCCCAAAATAATGTTAAAATATGTCTTTTTTTTTTTTTAGAATGACGTTGACATGTTGAGCTCCGTGCACGCAGGTACAAATTAATAAAAAGAGCAATGCTAAGCTTCTTAAAGCCCGAAAGTTTACAGAACTATGTCAAACGAATGGATGATTTGGTCACCACCTCATTACTGAGAGAAATCAAAGAGAAAGACACCATCAAAACTGTGAATTTTATGAAGAAGCTCACATTTAATGTTGCTTGTGACATCCTTTTTGGCATCCATGATGAGGCAACGAGGGAGGCCTTCTTGGGTGATTTTCACCTAGTTTTCAAAGCGCTTGGCTCTTATCCTATTAACTTTCCTGGGTCTGCTTACTCCAAGGGTTTGCAAGCCAGAGCAAGGATTTCTAATAGACTTTTGCCAATTTTGAAGAAGAGAAAAGAGGAGATCTCTAAAGGTGTTTTGAGTTCAACAAATGACGTAGTGTCATGCCTATTGGCACTGAGAGGTGAAGATGATGAATCTATTTCAGATGACGAGGTTGTGGATAACTTTGTTATCCTAATAATTGCTAGTCATGATACTACTGCTATTCTCTTGAGCTTGATTGTATGGAAGCTATCTAGAGATGAAGAAATATATCATGAAGTTTTAAAAGGTATAAAGTCTCAGCTCATTGATTTACATATAATTTTTTTTTCTAGAGCTAATTTTGATAATAATTTATATGTACTCTCTTAGAACAAATGGATATATTACGGAAAAAAGAAGCAGCAGAAGATGAACAGTTGGCGTGGGTAGATATACAAAACATGAAATACACATGGCAAGTTGCACAAGAATTGATGAGGATGATACCCCCTATTTTTGGTACCTTCAGAAAAACAATCAAAGATACAAACTTTGGTGGCTATGATATCCCCAAGGGATGGCAGGTAACATTTTCTTGAATATACCCAATGTAAATTTATATGTAATATTATACTGATTATGTAATGGAATGTGTTCTTATAACAGGTTTTTACCGTAGCCCATGGAACACATATGGAAAAAGATATCTTTAGTAGTCCAACAAAATTCGATCCATCTCGTTTCGAGAAATCATCTAAACTAATCCCACCATATGCTTATATTCCTTTTGGAGCTGGACTTCATAGCTGCATAGGGAATGAATTTGCCAGGATTGAGACCTTAACTACCATTCATAAATTGGTTACAAAATTTGAGTGGTCACATGTGCATCCAGATGAAACCATTACTCGTAAAGCGATGCCGTATCCGTCATTGGGTCTTCCAATCAGAATTGAGCCAAGAATTTGAACATGAATGTTCCGTTTCGATAGCCACTCTTATATGTTGCCTTCTAATAATGTTCATTTTCTTGTGTTCAATTAAATTTACTTTTTCATGGTGCGCTCTCTCTCTCTCCCTCCCTCCCTCTCTAGCTATCTATGTATATATATATATATATATATATACGCACACACTATTGAGTGAATATTTAATTGTGTGAAATTTAATTATTAAATTTTTTTATGTAAGACGACGTTATAGATAATTAAAATAGTAAAAAATTAAAATAGGACGACAACCATGCATTCCAAAGTCTAATAACAAGCTCAACACCACTGCTTATTGCATACTACTTGCAATCTCCCTCGCTCTCTCTAGGTATATGTGTATGTCTGTATAACTGTATATACGCAAATATATCATTCTCTACGCTTTGAAATTTTGAATATGACATTAGGGGATAAAGATGATTTTAATTAATAGAAACATATGCAATTTTAAAGGAGATAAAATGAGACTAGCTAATAAGTTCTAGATTTATAAAACAAACTGGAGTTTTATATAAGTATCATCACAATAATTATTATATGTCGACTTTAAGCTATAGATAGGATAAAAATTCTGTCCTTTTCAATCTTTATCCCATAAAATCAAAGTCTAGAGAAAGAAAGTTGCGCGTAGTTCTAGAAACATGATTTTCCCCAAGGGCCTTTGGTGGTCTAGTGGACAAAACAATGCAATTTTTTTAGTTTTATCCTAAAAATTATATGTTTTTGGTACCATGCATTCTGATAATATAATTCGCGTGATAAGTTAAAAATAATATAATTTCAAGAGTAAAACGAATCAAATTACGTCATTTTACCCGTAATATATGCGCACTATAACCCTAAATCCGTTTGATACCCATGACGAATCTGGCCCACCTTTTGCGGCTGCGCCTGCCCAGAAACTTAGTGGCGCACCTTCTCATCCCTGTTTGAACAAAAAAGTGACTTCAGCCAACCTCACAAATTAAGTGGACAAAAATGGGGGGCAAAAAAGGAAAAACAAATTTGCCACATAACTATCTATATGCTTCTAGTAGAACCAAGATTGTGTGATCTTATTTGACAATTACACTAACTCATTTATTTTGCGTCCGTAGATAAATTAACAGTACAAAAAACACGTTAATATAAAATTATTATTATTTATTATAGGAAATATATTTGCATAAGAAAAGAGTTTTGATAGTCTAATCTTTTAATGAGATCATCACCTGAGGATCTGATAACTAACACGTACGATGATTAGCTCATGCGACAAAGATGCTAATTTATTTTTTAGTCCTGATTGTATTTATGATCAAGTGCTATTCTCGTCTTTAAATTATCAATTGTTGAAATTTGATT
This sequence comes from Arctostaphylos glauca, assembly GCA_019985065.2. NCBI lineage: Eukaryota > Viridiplantae > Streptophyta > Magnoliopsida > Ericales > Ericaceae > Arctostaphylos > Arctostaphylos glauca. Next base: position 36,751,379 of record JAHSPW020000001.1, read on the forward strand.
CTAATATTTAAAATGTGGGTCAAAATAATTCCACAGATCCAAACGCAGATTGTTTGGGCCGTCGATACCCGAGGTATTAGTGTTATTGCCCTCGGTTGAGTGTTATTGTAGAAATGAGAATGCCACTCTATAAAAAAATTTAAAATAAAAAAGATAAATAATTCAAAATTGTCATCGTCATCATGCACAAAACATAAACAAAAAACAAAGGCCTAAATTTTCAATGAGAGCATAACATTTAACCTAATTTATCCTATACAGTATAAACTTCTTGCTGGTAAATTTATGTAACTTTCATGCTAGTAAATTTATTTTTTTATCACCTCCCTAACGTAGACTTTCTAGAATCTGAATTTGCATAATGATTGTGACAAATACATAATTAACTATTTGTGGAGTCTTTTAATTTGTATTGCGATGCCACTCACGAGTCTAAGATCTGAACAAGGTTTTTGGGGATCTAATCCTGCAACCATAACCAAAGGTTAGTATCTCACTAGTCAGAGTTGGCTAAGAAACACTCATTGTGTCCAAATCAGTACTTGGAGAAGAAGATGAAAAGTACTGAGCTAAGGTTATAACATTACGCATACCTTATTTTTCCAAGTATTGGACTTTATATATTGCTTTTGACTTGAGCACCAGGGTGGCATGTGCAGAGCACACTTCCCAATGATAGTGACCCATAACAGAATTTGGTTATGCCGTTTCCTAATGGCATGATAAATAACATCTCATACTTCACGTAGTGATCCACCTGAGCGCCAGGTGGAGGCTCTAGTTTGATGCAATATGAGCTTGGCTCGGTAGTATGATTGTGTACTCGGTCCGAATCCATGAAGTGCCCTGCATTGGTAGGGAGACACTATGTGTCATGGGTCTAGTTTGGGCTCGGCACAATGCTAAACTGTTGACAAGACTTGTCTCAGCTTCGATTGACTAGGTCCACGTCTGGGCTATGAACTGAGGGCTTGGTTTGAGCTGTGCCCAGCCTGTTGAGGCATTAACTTTGGGCTCAATTTGGATATGATCCCTCCAACTTGATGTGGGTCATTGAGGATCCCAATCCTGCCCTCCAAAATAGCCCTTCAACTCTTTATCGTCGCATTTTTAAGTCATGATCTTATTGTGTCTTGTTCACACTTCTTTTCGCGAGGAGGAGGGAGAATTTCTATCCGCGACACTTTCTCTACATACATTCTATCCTTGGAAAGAACAAATTTATTTGCCTCGAAGACCATGCGAAAGTCATATTTGCTCAACAGAAAGACTGACATTAGATTTTTACGAATGTCCAGTATATACATGACATTGTTGAGTGTCAACTCCTTCTTGGAGGTCATTATCAAAATGACCTTGCCATGCCCCTCAACTACAAAAGCTGACGAGTTCCCCATAAACAACTTCTCACCATCATTGTTGCTTGGAAGGTAGTGAACACCTTTTTATCTGATCAGACATGGCGAGTAGCACTAGCACTATCCACCACTTCTTCCTAAAATTTGAGTTCAAAATAATGTTAAAATATGTGTAAGTGGGTTGATTTTCTCAATCAGAGAGGAAAGCTAAGAACTCACTATCCAGCAGAAACAATGCTCTCAATTTGGGTGGACTTATGATCTGCAAAATAATTAACCTTCAAAGAACCCCCTGCCGCTGTGGCAGGAAGGCATTTGGATGATTAAATTAGGCAAAACTCACAAGTATGAACATAACTCAGGCTTTCTCAATTAGTTGGTGAATTAGTGCATTAGAGCGTATCTTTCTTCATGAATTTGGATCCTTATTTATAGACTTTGTAACTTAACCTTCCTAATTCTTTTAAGACACTAACTAGAGTGGGGCATCTTTTGATTGACCACTAATGAAATAACTCTAACTTGATCTCTATCAAGTAATTATTATTTTTCCATTAGAGTTTCATTTAATTAGTACTTCTCATACCAATTAAATCAGTTGTGGACTTCTCATCCATATCTGATTAATACTGTACCCCGACTTACTCGGAAGTATGTCTCATCTTAGATTGACAATCACCCATCACCTTTCTCGGGTTGATAGTATCTCGGATCGCTCTTCTCAAGTTGGCAAGATGTTGGACCATCTTTCTCAAGTTGACTGCTCACCAAGCCATCTTCCTCAGATCGGCTAGTTACATATTCAACCTTCTCGACTTGAATATAGTATGGATAACCCTTCTCAGGTCGGCCATACCATCATGTGATCGGCACTTGTATCCTGATGTACTTATAGTTCTTCGCTGAACTAAATTGTTTATCCGAGGGAAAATTTATGTACTTCTTAGTTACATTTTACCCTCATCAATTGCCCCTACCTTTTGCTGCTGTCTGCCGAACTGAAGGAACAGGTGAAGCTATACAAAATCATTCTTTAAGAGGTGCCTTCTATTTTGAACTGCTATCCGTGTAACCGTTGCATGGAATCCGCAATCATATTAAGTGTGACATGACTTCGTGTTAGATTTTTTATGGAAGGACACACTGTGTTAGCTTTTTTATGGAAGGACACGCTTCTTGCGTGTGCCAAAAGTGCCGTTTAATTTCCCCTTGGGTGATTTTCATCTAGTTTTTAAAGCACTTGGCTCTTATCGTGTTAACTTTCTTGGGTCTGCTTACTCCAAGGGCTTGCAAGCCAAAGCAAGAATTTCTGATCGATTTTTGCCAATTTTGAAAAAGAGAAAAGAGGAGCTCTCTAGAAGTGTCTTGGGTTCAACAAACGACGTATTGTCATGCCTATTGGCACTGAGAGGTGAACATGATGAACCCATTTTGGATGAATAGGTTGCGGATAATTTTGTTATTCTAATAATTGCTAGTAATGATACTATTGCTATTCTCTTGAGCTTGATTGTATGGAAGCTATCTAGAGATGAAGAAATATATCATGAAGTTTTAAAAGGCATAAGGTCTCAGCTCATTGATTTGCATATAAATTTCTTTTCTAGAACTAATTTTGAACATAATTCATATGTACTTTTTCTTAGAACAAAAGGATATAGTACAAAAGAAAGAAGCTGTAGAAGATGAAAAGTTGACGTGGGTAGATATACGAAACATGAAATACACATGGCAAGTTGCACAAGAATTGATGAGGATGATACCCCCTATTTTTGGTACCTTCAGAAAAACAATCAAAGATACTAACTTTGGTGGCTATGATATCCTCAAGGGATGGCAGGTAACATTTTCTTGAATGTACCCAACGTAAATTTATAGAAAATATGATACTGATTATGCAATGGAATGTGTTTTTACAACAGGTTTTTACCTTAGCCCATGGAACACATATGAAAAAAAGATATCTTTAGTAGTCCCATAGAATTCGATCCATCTCATTTCGAGAAATCATCTAAACTAATCCCACCATATGCTTATATTCCTTCTGGAGCTGGATTTCATAGTTGCACAGGGAATGAATTTGCCAGGATTGAAACCTTAACTGCTATCCATAAGTTGGTTACAAAATTTGAGTGGTCACAGGTGCACTCCGATGAAACCATTATTCGTAAAGCGATGCCGTATCCATCAATGGGTCTTTTGATCAGAATCGAGCCAAGAATTTCAACATGAATGTTCCGTTTCGATAGTTACTCGTAGATGTTGCCTTCTACTAATGTTCAATTTCGTGTGTTGTTCGATTAAATTTACTTTTTCATGCTGTTGTATATATATATATATATATACTATTGAGTGAATATTTAATCGAGTGAAATTTAATTATTAAATTTTTTTAGGTAAGACGACATTAAAAAAAATTAAAATAGTAAAAAATTAAAATAGAACGACCACCCTAGGATGCATTCCATTGAATAGTTCTTCGATGTTCAATTCCAAAGTCTAATAACAAGCTCAACGGCCAATTGCAATCTCCCTCCCTCTCCCCTCCCCCCTTCTCTCTCTCTCTCTCTCTTGGTATATACGTATGCTTGTATAACTGTATATACACAAGTATATCCTTCTCTGAATTTGAAGGAGCTATAGTTTAATTTTTTGTAATGTACGTGTAGTGCAGACAAAATAACATAATTAAATTTGTTTCACGTTTTCATTTATTACACGAATTGTTATCAAAAGATATGAAATCAAAACGATGTAAGCGAGCAAAGTTAATAAAATTACGTTATTTAGCCCGCACTATACACGTACTACAAGAGATTGCACTACAGTCTCCCTGTATCCATCACTCTCTACTCTAGCTACTTTGAAATATGATCTAGCTAGCTGCTTTGAAATCTTGAATACAACATTAGGGGATAAAAGATCATTTTAATTAATAGAAACATATGCAAATTTTAAAGGAAATAAAATGAGACTAATAAGTTTTAGAATTATAAAACAAACTGGAGTTTTGTATTAGTTTCAGTGTAGCCCAAATTGATCTCTGTATAAGCATAATTCACAGTATTATCTCCTATAAAAATTAATCTTCATTAACATAAATTTCTTAGTTACGAAAATTATACAATATCACTTTCAGCAAAAGAGAACATCATATATATACACACTTTTCATCACAATAATTATAATGTGTCGACTTTAAGATAGGATAAGAATTCTGTCCTTTCCAATCAAAGTCTAGAGAAAGAAAGTTGAAATAAACTTTATGAAAAGCACGTAGTTCTAGAACGTGATTTTCCCCGAGGGCCATTGGTCTAGCGGTGTGGTCAGGGCGGTCCCGGGAATTTTAGGACCCTAGACAAGATTAAAAAATAAGGTCCCTTCTAAAAATTTTCAAAAAAAAAAAATTAAAATTACAATAAAAATTACAAAACGTAAAGTGTGTTTTGTTATTTCACATTAATTGATTGAATTTCAAACTTGCTAATAAAAACTTTTATATACATAATTCTATTAATGCAGTAGAGATTTTATAAAAAAAAATTAAAATTTTTGTATGATATATTGTTTATCACATAATTTTGTAAAGTGTGAACTTTGTTATGAAAATTTATTATTTATTAATGTTTATCAAATTTTAAAATAATGTTATCGTCTCTAATTAAAGAATAATTTATTTAAAAAAATTATGAATATGATAGCAAATAAATTCACAAAAGTTAAAATTCAGCTATTTATTGAAATATGAGTACTTTTTAATTGTTTTATCAAACTATTCAGGGCAAATATAAAATATAAAAATTAACTTAAAAATGAAAAGAATGGATGAATGAGAGTCCGTCAATTTGCAAATTTTCGAGAAAAGAAAAGACAAAAATAAAAATAAAAAGACCCACTAAGCCCTAGAATCTTAGTAAAAATTAAGTACATAAGTCAAAACACGTCCAAGTTAATAATTTTTTAATTTACGATTTGCAAAAAATTAAAATAGAAAATAAAATATATAACGTATATACACATGCCAAGTGTTAGAGACTTGAATAGTTGCAATAAATAAGAGAAAGAAAAGTTAAAAGTGAGGGAAAAAGAATAGAGACTAACGATTGTAGGCTTTAAGAGTTTTTTATTAAAGCAAATTCAATCTATTTTTCTTTTGCTTTGATTTTTAAGAGAATTTTCTTTCAAATCCAAACAATTGGATTTAAAATATTTAATAGGGCCTTTTTTTTTCTTGGGCCCTACTTAATAGAATAGTTGAGAAAAATAATTTGTGGGCCTTTTTTAACCAAAGAATCAAAACCAAAAGGGCCCTAGTTTTGGAGATTTTTTGGGGGGCCCAAGGCGGGCCTGGTGGGCCTTGCCCTTGGATCGGCCCTGGGTGTGGTGGCTTTAATACCAATTACTAGCCGAACACATGCGATGCGTTTGCAAGTCGTTTTTTAATTATAAAAAATAGACAGTTACTAAATCACAGAGGATAGTGATAAAAATAGGTAGTTATTAAAATATCTATTTACTTGTTTGTTCATGGTAATTAAAGTAAGAGTGATTTATTTTAAGACTTTTTTAAAAATAATAATAGAAATCATTTTTGTGACAAGGTTTTAATTTTTTATTTATGCCAAAAAGAATAACCCATTTCTATAAGTATAGACGATGAATTTGGCCCACCTTTTGCGGTTGCACCTGCCCCGAACAGTTATGCTACACAACACCCAAAACGATATCATTTTGTGTTAAAAAAAATCAAATCCGTTTTGAGTGATTTGGAAAAAAATAAATTTAATTTTTTCCAATACGAAATGATGTTGTTTTGAGTAATGTGTGTATCATTTTTGCCCAGAAACCTTATCATCTCTGTAGAACAAAGAGATCTGCTTTTCGGCCCGCTACACAATAAGAGGGCCCTGTTCTAAAGACTAAAACGCCCATTTCTCTCTTTTAGTCATTTTTTCATTTTAAATGTTTTATAGTACTAAAATGAGTTATGTGTTGTGCAAGTTTTTATTCCGAAAAATATTAAAAATTCAACTTTAATTAAAATATAATATTTAAAGATAAACTAAGGACTCGGATTAAAAAACTCTTTTTATTTATTTTTCTAAGTATTTCGTAGTACTTAAAATTTAAGATTAAATATTTAAGTATTTTTTTTTCAAATATTTAAGTGTTCCATGGTACTTAATTTTTTTTTTAACCATTTTTTTTCGTTTGAACATAAGAACAAAAAATATAAGTGTTCCGTGACACAAAAAATATAAGTTCTTAACAATACGAAAAAATATAAATGCTCTGTTAATATACAAAAACACGATATTTTAGTAGAACCAAGATTGTCTCGAATAATAATTGATTATGTGATTTACACCACGATCTTATTTGACAATTACACTAATTCATTTATTTTGCCTCCGTAGATAAATCAATAGTACAAAAAACAACTTAATAGGAAATTATTATTTATTAAAACAAATATATTTGTATTATAAAAGAGTTTTGATAGTCTATTCTTTTAATGAGATCATCCATGAAAATCTGATAACAAACACGATGATTAGCTCATGTGACAAAGATGCTATTCAGCTTTAAACCTTGATTTATATATATAAAACATGGGTAAAATGTACAGACCTCCCTTGAGGTTACTAACAATTGCAAGGACCTCCCCTCAGGTTTTAAAAAATTCAAAGACCTCCCCTGCTTTACAAAATATTAGACCTTTTACCCCCTCGAAGTAAAATTTAACAGATTTTAATAATGTTAGCATATATTTTAACTAGAAATTCCGAAAATACCCTCTAATGTCTAAGAGAAGAATTCTAAAATACACTGACCTCCCTTGAGGTTTCTAACAATTGCAGGGATCTCCCCTGTGGTTTGAAGAAATGCACTCACCTACCCTATTTTTCAATGTATTTCACTATTTCATCTCTCTCGTTACTTTTTGTTAAATTTGAGTTAATTTGTGCTAATGTCATCAAAATATTTTACCTAAATATCAAAAATACCCTTGCTCATGGCTATAAAAAAAACTCACATTCTCCATAAGGTACACATTACTTGTTGGTCCACTCACCTCACTAAAGATTAAACGTATGTTATTTATTTTTTTAAGTTAATTTTTTTTACAAATGCATTAATTAATTAATTATTTATTTATCAATGTAATTTATTTTTTTCCAATTATGGATATATCATCTATTACCAAAATATAATTAATTGTGCTGTAATTTTTTATTTTACAAAGGCACTTTGCATATATCCTCACCTTACTAAAGAGTAAAGGTAGTATTTGAAAATTTCAAAATTATAAATTGAAATCAAATTTGAAATTATCTCGACTAGAGGTTTCATAAAAATAAAAAAATACGAATTAAAAATTTGAAAGAAATTCAGAAAAGACAAAAGTAATTTAAAAACAGTATTCATTTTGATTTATTTTTCGTCTTTAATATTTTTTTAGCTTTTGAACATAATTTTATATTTTTTAAATTTATTTCGTCAAGTCGAACCAATAACCTATAAAAATTGAGACAAAACTATTACATCAAATTTTTGTAGATTATTGATTCGTCTTGACGAGTAATTTCATAAAAGTAAAAGAATATAAACCAAATTTAAAAAAAAATAGAGTTTTTTTTAACTTATTTTTTTGTCTTTAAATATGAACTTTTTAAACATAATTTTATACTTTTTAGATTTCTTTCACTAAGACAAACCAATAATTTACAAACATTTGAGGCAAAATCGACAAATACAAAAAAATGAAGCAAATTAGGTTGAATTAAGCATAAAGAGTTAGTTTTAGTTATTTTTGTTTCTTTAAGATTTTTTCACAATGTAAATTTTAAAACTTTTAAATGTGGGACTTACTACTTTTTCAGAAAGTAAACACCAAAAAAAGTGTTAAAATTTAATTTTTTAATTATTTTTTTATCATTTTCTAATAATTGGATGGAAAAATATAATAACTAATTGGGGTTAAACATTACCAAGACCCGCTTGTATACAAAAAATTATTTTATTTAAAAAGTAGGGGAGGCGAGTAAATTTTTTTAAACCATAGGGGGGGTCTCTGCAATTGTCAAAAATCTCAGGGGAGGTCAGTGCATTTTATCCCATAGTGAAAATACTCCTCAACATAGCCAAAGGGTAAAATGGACATTTCACAACCAAAATTAATTCCATAGGCTTCAATTTCACGACAGGAAGGAAAGAGGATAATAGTTTCAAAAACAGGGAGGTCACTGCATTTTTTCAAACGATAGGAGAGGTCCTTGCAATTGTGAGAAACCTCAGAGGAGGTCAATGCATTTTACCCATAAAAAATAGATGTCATTTAACATGAAGTGTCCGATCAAATCATATGAGTCTACTTACAAGTCAAATTATACATTAAATGATATATCATGCCTACGTGATATGTCATTTTAAATATAAAATATAAAAATGAATTTCATGAATTTTGATATATATTCAAATTATTAGATACCATATAAACAAAATATATAATTTAACGTATAACGTGATATGTTATGTTTGTAGTATTGTTTTTTCATTTATGTGCCTGGGGTTGTGTTTGGTAAAGAAAAAGTGCATACACAAAGCCCTATGATGGACAACAAATGCCGAGCCAGATTTTTAGTTTTATTGGATTTAACTATTGAAGACAATCTGAATAATTCTAACTCTGAAAATTGCTATATATGATCGAGATTAAAAGTGGGTTAGGGTATATATAGGAGTAATTTATTTTTTTAGTCCTGAATGTGTGTATCAACTATTCTCGTCTTTAAATTATGAATTGTTGAAATTTGATTATTATTTAAAATGCACATCAAAATAATTCCAAGGATCCAAACACAGATTGTTTGGGCGGTCGAAACCGAATGTGCAATTATAGAAAGTTGAAAGTTATATATATATATATATATATATATATATATATATTATAGAAACAAGAATGACACTTGATAAGTACATTTAGAATTCAAAAGATAAATAAGTCAGGATTGTCATTGTCATCACACATATCACAAAACATAAAGAAAAAACCAAAGGCCTAAATTTCCAATGAGAGCATAATATTTAAGCTAATTTATCGCATACAGTATAAACTTCCTTTTATATTACTCTAGTCAAGATGAATTAAAAAAGACTAGTACATAAAAACTAATAAAAATTCAGAAAATAGAAGATGGAAGAAAAATGTTTTGAACCAAATTGTCAACTCTCTCATATGGAAATTTTTATGGATGAAATGAAGTAATATTTTAATTTCCCCTATTCTCATTAAATAAGGATGCATGATTGCTTATTGCATATAACTAGCCAAGCAATCAAGGCTGAATAAGTCATTCTGATCACAAGCCAAAAATTAGCGAGTCTTATGAAGAACTCATGGATTGCATTGGCTGTGATTACCTTGTCTTTTATTCTTTTACTTTTCAAGTTTCTCATCAAACAAAGTCATGGATCCAAAAATCTTCCCAAAGGGTCCTTCGGCTTGCCTCTGTTCGGAGAGACTATCAGCTTTTACCGTGCTCTAAAAAATGACCAAACCACTGATTGGGTAAACAAAAGGGTAGTGAAATACGGACCAATTTTCAAAACCTCCATTGGGGGTAATCCAACTGTATTTATTCTGGGTCTAGCCGGAAACAAGTTTGTACTAGGTTCCGGCGAAGATGTCTTTTCTGCTAGCCGATCAGAGAGTGTATCAGCCCTCCAAGGAAAATACAACATTTCTGAACTCTCTGGTTCAAGGTAATATCTCTATACCAAAGACTTCTTTTATGTCTTTTGTTTTGACCTAAATGATGTTGATACTGGGCTCTGCGTCTACAGGTTCAGATTAATTAAAAGGGCATTGTTAAGCTTCTTAAATCCTGAAAGTCTACAGAACTACGTGAAACTAATGGATGATTTGGTAACAACCTCATTACTGCGTGAAGTAAAAGAGAAAGACAGCACCATCAAAACTGTGAATTTTATGAAGAAGCTCACATTTAATGTTGCTTGTGAAATTCTATTTGGCATCCATGATGAGGCAACAAAGGAGGCCTTCTTTGGGGATTTTCAACTACTTTTCAAAGCACTTAGTTCTTTTCCTATAAACTTCCCCGGGTCTGCTTACTCCCAGGGATTGCAAGCCAAATCCAGAATTAATAATCGATTTTGGTCGATTTTGAAGGAGAGAAAGGAGGGGCTCTCTATGGGTGTTTTGAGTCCAACACATGATATAATATCATGCCTACTAGCATTGAGAGATGAAAATGGAGAAACCATTTCAGATGAAGAGATTGCGGATAATTTCAGGATCCTATTAAGTGGCAGTCATCATACGACTGGAAATCTTTTGAGCTTAATGATATGGAAGCTTTCTAGAGAGAAGGAGATATATAATGAAGTTTTAAAAGGTAAGGTTCTAGCTTCTAATAAACACTTGGGGTGCGAATGATAAAAAAAAATACAAACACACACACACGCGCATGCACACACACACACACACGATGTATGAATTTATGTTGCGCAACTAATTGCAATCATCACAACTTCATCTATACTATTTTTAGAACAAATGAATATATTGAGAAATAAAGAAGCAGCTGGAGAAGAAAAGTTGACATGGGATGATATACAAAAGATGAAATACACATGGCAATTTGTTCAAGAATTGATGAGGATGATACCCCCCGTTAACGGTATCGCTAGAAAAATAGTCAAAGATACTAATTTTGGTGGCTATGATATCCCCAAAGGATGGCAGGTAATCTCGTTTACATGCTTCATTTAATTTGAAAAATATAACCTAAACTAACTTCAACAATTGTGCTCATATTGAAACATTGTTTCTTACAACAGGTTTTTATTCGAGTCGAGAAAACCCATATGGAAAATGATATCTTCAGTAATCCCATGAAGTTTGATGCATCTCGTTTTGACAAGTTGTCTAAGCCAATCCCACCATATGCTTATATTCCTTTTGGAGCTGGTATTCATAGCTGCATAGGAAAGGAATTTGCCAGGATTGAATCCTTAATTGTTTTACACAGGCTAGTTACAAAGTTCGATTGGTCACAAGTGTATCCTAATGAAATCATTAGTCGTCAAGCAATGTCGTATCCATCACTGGGTCTTCCGATCAAAATCCAGCCAAAGATTCTAGCATGAAGGCCTTGCTTTGATGGTTACTTGCATGTATTGCCTTTCAAGATTGTTCAATTTTCTCGGCTTCTTGAATAAATTTGCTTGTTTTTGGGGAAATGATGACATCTTTTTTTGTACTACCTTATCATTTCACTACTAATGTCACTCTTTTGACTATCTATATCTAATGAAGTTTTACATTTTGATATTGTGCCCAATATTTGAGCTTCAGTCACATGCACTTATTTATTTTTACTTAGTAGCTTAGTACTAGAAAATCCTGATGCCTGTTACGCTTTAAATAAGAATATGGTTAACGAAACGCGCACTGCTCACACCTCTAATAGCCAAAACGATGACAACAGAGCATCACACTCCCCAACAAATGCCAACGCTGATGCTAACTTGGATGGTTAAAAAAGTATTATCGTACTATGTGCTACTCTACTATAAGTATGCAATATAAAATATTTTGTTTTAGATGTTCTGCTATCGTATAGTGCATTATGTTATAATGGACTCTATCATTAGAACTTTCCCTGATACTCCACCATTGACTTGTATAGAATGGTGGAAACTAAGGAAAGGAACTAACACCAATAGTGCCGATAACACTGTCAATGCAAACAATTAAAATGCTAATGCTATACTTCAGGGTTGAATGAGATTATCCAACTGCTTAGAACCATTGTAGATGCAATGACCAACCGATCAAAGAGTGTTGTTGAGGAGCCAATCAAATCAAGTTTAATTTAAAACAAAATTCCTCCTCGAATATGAAAAATCAGTATAACAGGAAATTTGGATTATCAATCCACGAAGAATAGTTAATGATGGACAGAGAGTTTGCAACTGTAGGGTTTCAAACGCTAACACTTTGTTTTGAAGAGATTAAATCTAATGCTGTAATTATCCAATGGAAGAAAGTGATTAGATTAAAAAGGAGGCACAATCCACAAAACTCATTCACCCTAGACTTCGGTTAGCAATATCTTCTCGTTCTAGGCCAATGATTTTCTTGTTTTACGCATTATTTATCTTGTAACAGGTTAGCCTTCTTATGCATTGGGAACAAAACTCATTCACCCTAGGTAGTGTTGGGACAATCCCGAACTTGAAACTATATTTGGTATTTGTGGACAAACGACAGATTATTAGTGTTTAGTGAATCATTTAATTCTCTAATATGCTTTTTTTTTTTGAAAACTTTGTGGATATTATTTGGGAACATATTTTGAAAGTCCAAGAAAATTAATTCTCTGTGTGCGGGTGACTCTGGCCATTTGGAAAGATTTTCAAGGGAGGCCGGGAGACCCTAATGCTCAACAGTTGAAGAAAAAGTTTTTGGTGCATCCTGGTGACCTTCACCGGGATTATCTTAAGGAAAAGTTCTACGGACTGTCTACTTGTGGTGACTATATGTATGATATTGGATCTAATTTTGAGTATTTATTTTACTGGTACTTGGTATTATTTGGTATTGTGGTTATCCATTGTTGTTTGGTTGGATATCAGGTTGTGATCACTTGGTATTTATCCAGTATTAGATTTTCTCAAAAAGTATCAAGACTAGGAGGTGATCTCTTCCTTGATTTCCGGCATTCTTCGTGGTGCTTGGTTTGAAAGCTCAGAGTTAAGCGTGTATAGAGGGACGCCTACTGGTCACCTTCTTCCTGTGGTTAATGAGATGGCCTCTGTAATTCGTTTTCAATTGCAGGTGTTTTGAAGTGTAATGTCCTTCAATTTGGCCCTTTTTTAAGTTTAAGTTTTCTGTTTTTCTGAGCTTGGGTTAATGTCCATTGCCACAAGTTGTATGGGGCTGGTTTCTTGCCAACCTTGTTTTCGTTTTTTGTGAGTGTCTCATGACATATGATTGTAGGTTTTTCGGGAGCCAATCTAGTTCTGTTCCGGACTTGCCCTTAGTAATGCCAAATACTGAACATTTCTTTAATCTTTGTAACATTTGTAAAGATTAATAAATCCTTTTGTCCAACAAAAAATAAAAGAACTATGAAATGAATAACTCAAACCATCTTCTTAATTAATAAATTAAATTATTTATTTGTTGATTAAAAATGAATGACGGGTTGCACCTATTCAAAATTTCACCCTAGAATATTGGGAGGTGTATAATATTGAGAGTGGGGACGTGTTTCTCTTTCGAATAAGTAAAATAATCTTAGTAATTTAAAAGAGAAGTCAACTGATGTCCCTTTTTTGATAGCAAGAGATATCGGCAAGTTTTGAAATGCCTTTAACTTAACGTTGGGTAGTCACCTTCACGGTGGACAATAAATAAGGTTTTTATTTTTTAGGGTGTTTCATTTTCATATACTTTTTGAGTAATCAAAATACACAAATCAATTAATGTCCTTAATCGATAGCTGTTGAAGTGTCTTTTTCAATTCTACTATACTGAGGCATAATGCAAGATTCGTTTTCTTGAAAACCTTAAAAATTTAATAAACATACAATTACATTTTTGCCTTCGGAATTCTTTAGTTAGTAATTGTTCTACATAGGCTGGTTACAAAGTTCGATTGGTCACAAGTGTATTATGATGAAATCATTAGCCGTCAAGCAATGCCGTATCCATCATTGGGTCTTTCGATCAAAATCCAGCCAAAGATTCTAGCATGAAGGCCTTGCTTTGATGGTTACTTGCATGTATTGCCTTTCAAGATAGTTCAATTTTCTCGGTTTCTTGAATAAATTTGCTTGTTTGTTGGGAAATGATGACATCTTTTTTCGTTCTACCTTATCATTTCATTACTAATGTGATCCTTTTGACTATCTATATCTAATGAAGTTTTACATTTTGATATTGTGCCCAATATTTAAGCTTCAGTCACATGCACTTACTTATTTTTACTTAGTAGCTTAGTACTAGAAAATCTTGATGCTTGTTACGCTCTAACTAAGATGGTTACCGATACGCGCACTGCTCACACCTCTAATAGCCAAAACGATGACAACGAGAGCATCACACTCCCCAACAAATGCCAACGCTGATGCTAACTTGGATGGTTAAAAAAGTATTATCATACTATGTGCTACTCTACTATAAGCATACCACATAAAATATTTTGTTTTAGATGTTTAGCTATCATATAGTGCATTATGTTATAATGGACTCTGTCATTAGAACTTTCCCAGATACTCCGCCACTGACTTGTAGAATGGTGGAACTAAGGAAAGGAACTAACACCAAGAGTGCCGATTATAACACTGGCAATGCAAACAATTAAAATGCTAGTGCTACTTTAGGGTTGAACGAGATTATCCAGCTGCTTAGAACCATTGTGGATGCAATGACCAACTGATCAAAGAGTGTTGTTAAAGAGCCAATCAAATCAAGTTTAATTTAAAACAAAATTCCTCCTTGATTATGAAAAATCAGTATAATAGGAAATTTGGATTATCAATCCACGGAGAACAGTTAATGATGGACAAAGAGTTTGCAACTGTAGGGTTTCGGACGCTAACACTTTGTTTTGAAGAGATTAAATCTAACACTGCAATTATCCAATGGATCGAAGAAAGTGATTAGATTAAAAAAGAGGTACGAACTCAGTCCAAGAAGGTTTACATTTCAGACGAGGCCTGTTTGCTTGGGAAGAAGAAGAGCTTCAATCTATTCAAACCATTTGGCTCAGTACAGATATTACTCTATCAAACAGGGTTGATAAGTTAATATGGAAAGACAATTTGGGGACAAAAGGAAAGGGTTCTCAGTAAAATCCTTATACCAAGGAATTGAGGCAAGGCATGCAAACCAAGAATCTGCTTCTCCTATTTGCATATGGGCAAAAGTTGCACCTCCAAAGGTCCAATTTGTTTGTTGGCTGGCTTGGAGAGGTAGGATTAAAGTGGCAAAGAACCTCTTCTTTCTCGGATTGCTGTCCATCCAAGAGGCTATGTGCTCGTTCTGTGGTAGGGAATTGGAGTCTCAAGACCATCTTTTTTGCACTGTCTGAAAGTTTGGGCACTTTGGTGTTATCTCCTATTTCTTTGGAAACTGTAGTGGGCTACACCCAAAACTGTGTCAGATCTCTTATGGTGGTGGTCAGAATGGAATTTCGCCAAGGGTTCAAACTCTCTAACAGTGATGCTATGGCGATCCCTACCCTTCATCGTCATCTACGTCATTTGGACAGCGAGGAACCATTGTCGTTTTAACAACAAAGTGGTGGGCTGGGAAAGGCTTGAAGACGAAATTAACTTCAGATGGATTCATGGGCTATGCTCACCCACAATCAGAACAAACTCTCCATTAATAGCATTATGTACAATCCATCGGCGATTGCTGACTGTGGAAGCTTCATTTGAAGCCCTACGTCTGTTGTATTATTAGATGAGTAGTAGCTAGTTTCCCTTTGGGTAGTAAAGTTTTTCTCTTCGTGGGTTTGGTTTCCCACCAACCCCTTTTTATTGTAATTGCTCTCCTCTTTTAATACAATTTTTCCTTTAAAAAAAAAAAAAAGAAGGCACAAAACTCATTCACCCTAGACTTCGGTTAGCAATATCTTCTCGTTTTAGGCCAATGATTTTCTTGTTTTACGCATTATTTATCTTGTAACAGGTTAGCCTTCTTATGCATTGGGAACAAAACTCATTCACCCTAGGTAGTGTTGGGACAATCCCGAACTTGAAAGTATATTTGGTATTCGTGGACAAACGACATATTATTAGTGTTTATGAATCATTTAATTCTCTAATACGTATTTTCTGTTGAAAACTTTATGGATATTATTTGGGAACATATTTTGAAAGTCCAAGAAAATTAATTCTCTGTGTGCGGGTGACTCTGGCCATTAGGAAAGATTTTCAAGGGAGGCCGGGTGACCCTAATGCTCAACAGTTGAAGGAAAAGTTCCTGGTGCATCATGGTACCTTCACCGGGATTATCTTAAGAAAAAGTTCTACGGACTATCTACTTGTGGTTACTATATGTATGACATTGGATCTAATTTTGAGTATTTATTTCACTGGTACTTGGTATTATTTGGTATTGTGGTTCCCCATTGTTGTTTGATTGGATATCAGATTGTGATCGCTTGGTATTTATTCAGTATTAGATTTTCTCAGAAAGTATCAAGACTAGGCGGCGATCTCTTCCTTGATTTCTGGCATTCGTTCGTGGTGCTTGAGTTGAAAGCTCAGAGTTAAGCGTGTATAGAGGGACGCCTACTGGTCACCTTCTTCCTGTGGTTTTTTTTGAAAGGCAAAAAGAAGAACATTTTATTAATCAAGGTACGTGTACAATGATTAAAAGGACACCCGTCATAAGTAAGCATCACAACGGAAAGAGAGGATCCCAACTAGGTTGGCACCCTAACAACCGACAATCATTTGCTAAACGGGAGACCAACAGGAAAACTATAGGTTGGAAAGGGACCAACCAAGAAGAGTTACATGATAACCTCATACACTATAGAACAAAATCAACAACAGAACCACTCCTAAATACCCTCCCAAAACACTGCCTCCAGATCATGAGCTAACAGGCAGCAACGCTCTGATCTACCGAATCAGCCCTCCATGGATAATCCCTGTCGAATTATACATGATATCTCCGAGAGAAAATGGCTTATCCTTCAAATGATCGAGAAATCCGGTGATGCTTCTGATCTTGAGGTCGTACCGGAACTTTGGCCAATTTGGAATTTCCCCATTGAACAAGATGCCATTTCTCAATTTCCAAATTGACCAAATCATCATTGACGGAATTATCTGCCATAGGGAGATCGCCCACTTGCCCGATCTACTTAAAGACGCCCAACTGGACCACCAAGAAAGCAACCCGGCCATCGATTTAGGAGGCACCCACACTACATCCCACCACGAAATGACTTCACACCATGTCCTCCATACTGGATCACAATGAAGGAGAAGATGATCTTGCGATTCAAGTTCCTTCTCGCAGAATTTACATTGCGCATCCTGGACCCGGATAATTCCTCTCTGTAGCAACATTTCTGCTGTTTTGACCTTCCCCCTCCACGCTAGCCAAGCAAAGAACTGAACTTTGGGGGGACAGAGTGACTTCCAAACACATACTGGAGGAGATGATTGATCTTGCTCCCTCGATTGTTGAAGTACCTCACACATGGCCTTAACTGAGAAATACTTCCCATTATCTAGTGAACACTGTAACTCATCCTCCCTATCTGATCTTTGAATCCCTAGCTCTTCCCAACATGAAATTAATGACTCCATTTCCTCCCTTTCCCATGAGTACATGTCCCTTCGTAAAATTAAGGCTTCCTCCACCCCACTTGTTTGAAATAGGACTTCCAATCTCTCCTGTTTATTCACTACAATCTGGAAAATGTTGGGAAATTTGAAACACCAAGCTAGTCCGTTCCGATCCCATCTATCCATCCAGAGTCTGATATTCTTTCCATTCCCCACTCTAAACCATAGTTTATTCGAGAACATCTCGAACGTTTCTGGATCTTTGTGTTGTAGACTGATAATGCCTCTCCAAACTGGAGACCCTTTCCTAGCTTGAGTCTCATTAGGCATCCAACATTCACTCTGAATATTATTTACATCGCAAACTACCATCCTCCATAGATTATTCCTTTCTTTCGCAAATCTCCACCACCATTTAAGTAGTAATGCAGAATTCATCAATCTACAATCTCTGATTCCCAAACCACCATGCTCCTTATGGAATAGCACTGACTTCCATTTTACCAGAGCCATCTTCCTCTCTTCTTCAGCTCCACCCCATAGAAAATTTCTTTGGATCCTATCAATTTCTTTAGCCACCTTGACTGGTAATTTGAAAATGGAAAGGTAGTATATGGGTAGATTGCTTAGTACTGACTTGATAAGAGTTATTCTCCCTCCAACAGAGAGAAATTTCCTTTTCCAATTAGCCAGCCTTGCCCTAATTTTGTCCAGAACAGGCCTCCATGTAGACTGCCTTAAGGGATTAGCACCAAGAGGTAACCCTAAGTAGTTAAAAGGAATTGTAGTTGTTTTGCACCTCAATACTCTAGTACAACTTGATACAAATTCTGCATCCCTACCAAAGCCACACACTGAAGATTTTTGATAGTTGATTTTCAGGCCTGAAATAACCTCAAAACCCCTGAGTATCCTCTTAATTCTCCTTATTTCTTCTAATTCCCCTTCACAGAAAAGAATAGTATCATCTGCAAATTGTAAATGTGTTAGATTGCCCGACAGAGGACCTAATCTTGCTCCTGTGATAAGATTCAGTTTGCATGCTCTAGTTAGTAGAATACTCAAACCTTCAGCTGCTATGATATAAAGAAAGGGGGAAAGTGGATCCCCCTGTCTTACTCCTTTCTCCATATGAAATTGAGGAGTAGGGGACCCATTTACTAGGACAGAAAGGTGTGAGGATGAGATACAGGTTTTTATCCAGCCTATCCATTTGGTAGGGAATCCCAAACTTTTCATCATGGTCAGCACAAAGTTCCAATTCAGATTATCATATGCCTTTTCAAAATCTAGTTTAATTACAATACCCTTTCTCCTCCTTCTCTTCCAGAAGCTAACCACCTCATTTGCTATTAGAATACCATCTTGAATTCCCCTACTTCCCACAAAAGCCGATTGGAAGCTCCCTATCAAGCTAGGCAGGGATGATGCCAACCTCTTTGCCAAAACCTTGGCCAAAATTTTGTAAACACTCCCTAGCAAACTTATAGGCCTATACTCCCCTAAGGAAGAGGGTGATTCAACCTTAGGGATAAGGGAGATAAAGGCAGAATTTAATCCTTTAGCCAATTTTCCATTGAGATAGAATTCCGCAAAAAATTGCATGATATTCTCTTTGATAACCTGCCAGCACTCTTTATAGAACAAGAGATTAAAACCATCGGGCCCAGGTGCCTTGTTGCCATCAGATTTTGATATAATCCCCCACACTTCCTCCTCAGTGAAAGGCTGAATGAGCTGCTCTCCAGTCAACTGGCTTATGGTGGGATGGTCTTCCAGTTGCAATAACGGTCTGACTGGCCATGCTTCTACAAAAGCAGAACTAAAATGTTCATAAATCCCCTGTTTAATTGCAATAGGATCCTGTACCTCCCTGCCTCTAATTTGAAGTGAATTAATCAGATTTCTGCTTTGTCTTCCTGATGCCACCAGGTGAAAAAACTTGGTGTTTTTATCCCCTCTCAAATTCCATGCCATTCTGGATTTCTGCATCCACATCCAATCAAGAGTCCTACTATGCCTCCAAAAATCTTTTTTAGCTTGCATCATCTTATCTGCATCTTCTGCTGATAGGGTGCTTTCTTCAGCCTTAAGATCTAACTTGGATATCGTACTTTCCACCTCTTTCAAATCTGCTCTAGTAGAATAAAATTCCTTTTTACTCCATGTTTTCAATCTGGCTTTAGTTTCCTTAAGCTTTTGAGCAATCCTGAACCCTGCCCACCCCTCCATCTGATTTCCTTCCCAAGCCTCCTTTACCACCTTTAGAAAATCAGTATGATGAATCCAAGCATTAAAGAACTTAAATGGCTTAGGCCCCCAATCTCTCTCATCTTCTTTAAGTATAATTGGACAATGATCAGAATGAATCCTATTAAGACCCCATTGTTTGAGCTTAAAGACATGAAGCCATTCAGGATGTAGCAAGAATCTATCTATTCTGCTCCATCTAGAAGATGACTCACCTCCTGCCCAAGTGAATTTCCTCCCCAGCAAAGGCAAGTCCATGAGATCCATATCCTCAATAAACTTATTGAAATCTACCATCCCTCTCTCCCTTCTCACTGCCCCTTTCCTTTCCCATATCTTGGACACCTCATTACAATCACCACCAATACACCATGGAAAAGAATGGGCGGATCTAATTCTTCCCAAGGTTTCCCAGGTGGCTCTCCTACTCACAACCTCGTTAGGTGCATAAAGATTAGCCACAACACAATGGAAATTTCCAACCAGCATACCCTCCATAATAATAAAATTTTTATTAGCACAAAAAGATAGAGCATTGAAAACTGCAGGATTCCACACACACAATAATCCACCAGCGGATCCATAAGCATCCACCTCCATATACTCAAAATCGCTACTCCCCCATATCGATCTCACCCAGAATCTTGAAATTTTAGACTTCTTAGTTTCTTGCAGGAGGACAATATCAGCCCTGTTATTCTTGATCACCTCCTTTACTTTTCTTCTTTTATCTGGATTACCTAAGCCCCTAACATTCCATGACATAATAATCATTGAACAGTAATAAAGATCCATAACCTGATTGGAGGTTGATGTCCTTCTAATTAGACTGGTCCCTCTCCCCCCCTCTGTCCTGCAGCCTCCTCTTGTTCCATTTCTGTCTCTTCCATTCTTGCCACATACCTAATCGCCTCCTCCTCCCTGCCGTCCCCTTCTGTTGAGATTCCTAGTGTTTTACAGAGATTCCACGTGTCTTTAACCTCCTGCAAAATTACATTGTTCCTGTGATTGATATCTCCAGAAGATAGAGATGATGATGATCCAATTGCTGCAGCTACCGATTTGGAGATGATTGAACCACGTTTTCTTCTGTTGCCAGTCTTTCCTCTCTTTAAAATGTTGCTCAAATTACCCATTACTTCAGTGACCTGCTTTTTTTTCCTTATATTCTTTTTCTTCTTGGTAGTAATTGTATGGGCTGGGCCTTGACTGGTTGTAGTTGGATGGCTACTGGTATCTTGGGGATAATGTTGCCCTCCTACCGTTGTTGGGTCATTGTTGTGGGCCACCGTACCCAGCCCAAGTTGGTCTTCCAAGTATGCCCCTATATTTGTCCTTCCATTGGTCCCATCGCAATCCTTGTCATGGATATTAGAACTGTCTTGAGCCCCCCCTACCTCCTTTTCCTTAGTATGACAGTAATCCTCATTAATGCAGCCGAACTCCTTTTGAATTCTATCCTCTTTATGTGAAGACACCTGTATAGACTCTTCAACCCATGACTGGGAGAAAAGACTTCCTTCTATCTGACCTCCGATTTGACCCTGCATATCCCCCAACCTCTTGTTACCAAAATTGCCCCTCCTTGAATCAGTTTTGACAATTTCTCCCTCTTCAATTTGATCTTCACTTTCAAGGTTAATGTCCTGTCTTCTCAAATTGCACTGGCACTCCAGTTTGGGTTCACTGATCATCACCACTTGCTCTTCTCTTATTCTGACTTTGAAAGATGATCCCTTGCATTGAAGAATGATGTCTTGATTAATGTTCTCCATGAACGAGGTTGAAATTTGTACTTTGCCAGCCGAGAAATTCATATCCTTCAATGTTTCTTCATCCAACAAAACCACCTCCCCCCATATACTGCCAATTTTCGAAAATGTGGACTTATTTCCTTTAACGATATCTGCATAGGACTTATTTCCATAGTCCATTGTGATGTCTTGATTCTTACAGTGGTTGCTCTGTTGAAAAAGGGGAGTATTTGATTTTCGAGTATAGATGTGATTATTATTTAATCTTCTGGGAAAGCTAGGATTCCCTCCCAAAATCTCCTTGTCCAGGTTTCCTTTTGTACTTCGTGTTTCTGATTTCCAGGGATATTTTGCCAGCTTAACATGAAGAATATTCCCTCGAACAACCGTTCCGTTCATCTCCTTAATGGCTACTGCTGCATCAACTTCAGAAGTGAATCTTATGAACCCAAATTTGGTATTGTTTTTGGATCTTTTGGACGGAATGGATACCTCTTGTATACTTCCAAACCCTTTGAAAATCTGGAATAACCATTCTCCATCCATAGTATTAGGGAGATTATCAACATATATGGAAACTACCCTTCTTGCATCTCCATTTGGAGTGTTAACCTCTCCCCTATGATGGTAGGCTGTATGGGGCTTCCTTCTTGTGACCAGATTCCAGCCATTAGTTGTCTCCGATGTCTTCTTCCATTGGTTTCTCCCACCCCTCCCACGCTCTTCTCCGATGTCTCTCTCCATATCCTTCCCAAGCTCTAAAGTAGGCAAAGTTTGGAGTTAAGATATTACTGTATTTTTTATCAACATGCACTATCTCCTTCTTCCTGTGGTTAATGAGATGGCCTCTGTAATTCGTTTTCAAATGCAGGTGTTTTGAAGTGTAATGTCCTTCAATTTGGCCCTTTTTTAAGTTTAAGTTTTCTGTTTTTGTGAGCTTGGGTTAATGTCCATTGCCACAAGTTGTATGGGGTTGCTTTCTTGCCAACCTTGTTCTCGTTTTTCGTGGGTGTCTCATGACATATGATTGTAGGTCTTTCGGGAGCCAATCTAATTCTGTTCCGGGCTTGCCCTTAATAATGCCAAATACTGAACATTTCTTTAATCTTTGTAACATTTGTAAAGAATAATAAATCCTTTTGTCGAGACAAAAAATAAAGGAACTATGAAATGAATAACTCAAACCATCTCCTTAATTAGTAAATTAAATTATTTATTTGTTGATTAAAAATGAATGACGAGTTGCACCTATTCAAAATTTCACCCTAGAAATATTGGGAGGTGTATAATATTACGAGTGGGGACGTGTTTCTCTTTCGAATCTTACATTTAAAAGAGAAGTCAACTGATGTCCCTTCTTTTGATAGCGAGAGATATTTGCCAGTTTTGAATTGCCTCTAACTTAACGTTGAGTAGTCAACTAATGTTTCTTCACGGTAGACAATAAATAAGGTTTTTATTTTTTAGGGGTGTTTCATTTTCATATACTTTTTGAGTAATCAAAATACGCAAATCAATTAATGTCCTTAATCAATTATATCTGTTGAAGTGTCTTTTTCAATTCTACTGACTGAGGGATAATGCAAGATTCGTTTTCTTGAAAACCATAAAAATTTAATAACATACAATTACATTTTTCCCTCCGGAATTCTTTAGTTAGTAACGTAAATAATTAATTTCAGACTATATGCGGTTGGGGCCGGTCAACTGGATTTTTTTTGGGGATAAGTTCGTTCCATTTGTTAAATGGGTTTAAAATTCTAACATAACCCAATATTATGGGTCTAAATATTAATTCTAAATTCTTATTAATATGCGTCCAGTGGGCTATATGATAAATCGATATTATTTTTTCGCAAATAGTTTGGCTCAATTTGGCTTGACTTGATTATTTGATTATTTTTTTTGTTTTTATGTGAACTTTTTTTTTGTAATTTTTTGTCTTTCGTAAGCTTTTTGTGGATTATTGGTTCGTCTCGCTAAGAGATTTCAAAAAAATTATAAATAATGGACCAAATTTAAAAAAAGAATAAAGCATTCAAAAATAGTAGATGTGAGCTCGTCGTGATTCCCTTTCCTTTGCCATTGACAATCATCTATCTAATTTCGAACTTGGGATTTTGTTGTGCATTGTGAATAACAGAAAGTGTTCCATGTTAAAATAACATCGTTTTGACGCATAAAACACTGTCCGAACAGTTAGACGGTGACTGAATAATTTTCGAACAGTGTTTTCTGCGCTAAAATAACGTCATTTTGGCGTGCAGCTTCTCGTTTTGTATATTGCGCACAACAAGCTCCCCAAATCGGTCTATTCTGGACCATTGACAATCATCCATGTACCCCGTAGCCATAGCCTCAAAACTCATAGGGTTGTTCTCATTTGCTCAAAATCCCGAAGCCCCATGGTGTGTACAGCCATCTTTCTAATCCTAATTCCCATTTGTTGTAGCTTCTTTTTCTTCTATAACGAAAGAAAAATTCAGCCATCTAAACAAACAAGCTAGGTGAGATCCCTCACTATTCCTCGTGGAAAGTGGAAACCCATCATGCTTTTACAACTGGGTCGAGTGCCGGCCTAGTTAGTTGTCCTAACACCATAATTTAGAATCTTGTTCCCAAGAACGGAACCAGGGTTCAATACTTGGAGAAGCTGAGATTTGTGTTTGAGAAGGGGGGGGGGGGGGGGGGGGGGGGGGGACCCCTAGTCTATACTTCTCTACACAGTACCGCCCTAGTTGTTCCCGTGCAATTTGTGCTCCCTAACTTGTGCAATAAAAAATTAGCTGACAATAATGCAAATGAATTTATTTTTGAAAATGATGCAATACATGATATCATTTGAATTTTAAGTCGTTGGGGACATGTCATTTTAAGAGCAATTATAGAGGGGAGAGTTATACTATTCATGTGGACTTCAACCACATATATGTTTACATCTCTATGTTGAAATCTTGATTCATTCTTATATAAACCTTGGACAATTTAATTATTTTTTCCAAAATTCAACTTAATAGTTTTTTAGCTTTTCATTAGAAATTTTCAATAATGCTCACAGTTTAAAGGTATTGTGAAATATTTTTAAAAGTAGTAATTTTGTCAAATGGCAAAGCATAAATTAAAATCTAATTAAATAGATGAAAAAAATTATCCTCTAAATTTAGAGGAAATCCTCTATTCTTTTTCTTCATACTATGGAGGTTTAAGAATCCTAATCCCCTATAGAGGAGAGATTTATTACAAGCTGAATGAGGTTCTCTAAAGCAGAGAAATAAAACAAGAAAAATGGAGACACGTCTCTACTATTTTTCTAATTTATACGCCATGAAACAATGAAATGTGCTATTATAATTAACAAGACACATGATGAAGTCCTGAAAGCAAAATTTCAACAGCAGTTTCATTTTATATTAGCAGTTCGTAAATTTAAGAGTTTGATAATCCACCTTATTAGCTTTTTTGCCTTTAAAAAAGAAATTGTGTCTTCCTCTTTCGATCCTACACTCCCTTCTGGCCCGTTGATAGAGCTTGACCTCCGTTGTTGGATGTCTTTGGCGGAAAAGTTCTCGACAGATCAGTCGCCAGAAAGTTTAGAAATTGAGGCCTTTCCCGTGAGGACTAGCGCCCTTATAGAAGTAGTTATAGATGCAAACGTCGTCTTCAAATGATCTTCTTCTACCTTATATTACCACATATGGGAAGATGTCCTATGGCTAACTTGTTCTGGGTCTCTTTCCCGAAGCGAAGGTGGGCTTCGGTTTTTCCCTTTGGTGACGGAGGAATCAAATAAAAAGAGTCAGTTGTCTGGGCGAGTCACCTTCTTCTAGGCTCCGCTGGACGACACAACATTTTCGTTCAAATATAGGCCGGCCGTACTTGTGATGGTTACCAAGGATCCAATATGACCAGTTAGGTCTATGTTGCCACGATATTGCTCTATGAAAGCGAGCGGACTCATTTACAAAATGAACAAATAAGCAAACAAGATATATGGATAGCCAAACACGCCGTTATCTGATTGGAGTGCAATAATTATTGAATTATTATCTGATTGGTTTTTTGTCCTTATTAAAATTTTATTTGTAATTTTTTTATTTTGATTCAATTTTTTGATGGTGTTGGTTCGTCTCGATAAGAAATTTAAGAAGAGTATAAAATTATATTTAAAAGCTAAAAAAATTCAAAAAATACAAAAAATAAGTAAACATATAATCTGTTTGACTTATTTTTCTTCTTTAGTGAACTTTTTTTAATTTTTGAACATAATTTATACTTTTTAGATTCCTTTCATTGAGACAAAAGAACAATCAAACAAAATAATGAAAAAATATCAACTACAAAAAAAAATAGAATAAAAAAATAATTAATTTAAATAAGTTAAGCCAAATAGAGTGTAAGTCAGAAACATGTTGTTTATGGCTTATGGGTCATTTCATGTGACACATCCTTTTCTCTAGTCGCTATGGACCATTCGAAGGTTGCCACGAGGCTTGGATAGTTATGCTGTCTTAGCTTTTACCACGTGGTCAGCGTACAAACAATTAGAGGATTCGATCGAATTGAATATTCGACCGCTCTCACCGTCCCTTCGAGATCAAGCAGATGAGTTGATGGACTATTAGACATACAAGACGTTGGGCCACGGTACAAACTGGTTTGGCTTAGATTTGGCATGACTGGACCAAAGACTCACATTATTCGCACATCATGATGGGTCTTCTTGACCTAGTCTGTCCCAACGTTGGGCCAGATCAAAGGCTACACAAGGGTCGTACATCGTGCAACCAGCCTTTCTTCAAGCGCACGACCTGTGTGCAGGTTAGTCGGAAATGGAAAGGGGTTGACATAACCAGAGTACAACTTAGCTTCTATATATAACTTTATATAGGCACCAGGTGACTCGGTACGGCCACATGAAGTGGGACATGAAACTCGGTGCGTCATGCATGATGACAAATGTAGAGAGCTTAATTAAATTTATGTTGTCACGGTGCATATGCTTAGCATATGCTGACTTGGAGCGCACGTACAGTTCACTATAAAAGGTAAGTGAAACACTTTATGCAAAATACGCTATGTGAAATCACTCTCAAGTGCTTTCAATTAGAACCACGTCTTTCAAGAACTAACATAAGAATTCTCTATGGTTGACTTCGGCCAGATGAAGCTAACTTCTTGTTCCTCTTGGAGTTCAGAACAAGTGAGTTCAGACAATTTAGAGAAGGATCTACCGAATCCAAAACTCCATAGAGTTTTATAGAGTTTAAAATGATCAACTAAAGATTTAAAGGAATGCATAGGATTTGAAGGAAACTAAAGTACCTAACCATGATTATGTTATTTTAGATAAATGTCAATAAACGTTATTTGAAATTAATCTATCTGTTTTAATTTATTTTTGTCTTCAGTGAACTTTTTTAGTTTTATGTCACAAATTTTGTTACCTTTTGTATTTTTCTCCTCAAGATGAATTTTAAAAAATTAGTACAAAAAACTAATATAAATTAAAAAAAGAAAAATTAAATAAAAACTAGTTTTAAATCAAATTGTCAACTCTCTCATATGAAATCTTTATGGACCACAAAATGAAGTAATATTTTAATCTCCCCAAACACCCGTTAAATAAGGGTGCATGATTTATTGTTGTATATAACTAGTGAAGGATTCAAAGGCTGAATTAAGTCATTTTGATTATAAGCCAAAAATTATCTAGTCTTATGGAGATCTCATGGATTGGCTTAGCTGTGATTACCTTGTTTCATATTCTTCTTCTCTTCAAGCTTCTCATCAAGACAACTCACGGATCCAAAAATCTTCCCAAAGGGTCCTTCGGCTTGCCTCTGATAGGAGAGACCATCAGCTTTTTCCGTGCTCTCAGAAATGACCAAACCGCTGATTGGGTGAGCAAAAGGGTAGCGAAACACGGACCAATTTTCAAAACCTCCATTGGAGGTAATCCCTCTGTATTTATTATCGGTCTAGCAGGAAACAAGTTTGTACTGGGTTCCGGCGAAGATGTTTTTTCTACTAGCCGATCAGAGAAATTAACAGCCCTCCATGGAAAATACAACCTTTTTGAACTCTCTGGTTCAAGGTAATATCTCTATAACAAAGATTCTTTTTTGATGTGTCCGGCCTTTTGTTTAATTTCTTCCTAAATGATGACGGTGAGCTCTGTGTCTACAGATACAGATTAATTAAAAGGGCAATGTTAAGCTTCTTACAACCTGAAAGTCTACAGAACTATGTCAAACTAATAGATGATTTGGTCACCACTTCATTACTGCGAGAAATAAAAGAGAGAGACACCATCATCAAAACTGTGGATTTTATGACGAAACTCACATTTAACATTTCTTGTCAAATTCTCTGCGGCATCCATGATGAGGCAACAGTGGAGGCCTTCATGGGTGATTTTCATCTACAATTCAAAGCACTTAACTCTTTTCCTATAAGCTTCCCTGGGTCCGCTTACTCCAAGGGAGTGCAAGCCAAAGCAAGGATTTCTAATCGGTTTTGGCCGATTTTGAAGAAGAGAAAGGAGGGGCTCTCTATTGGTGATTTGAACCCAACAGATGATGTAGTGTCAAGCCTACTGGCATTGAGAGATGAGAATGGAGAACCCATTTCAGAAGAAGAGGTTGCTGATAATTCCTCTCTCCTCATCAGTGCCAGTCATCATACCACAGCAAATCTTTTGAGCTTGATGATATGGAAGCTTTCTAGAGAGAAGGAGATATACAATGACGTTTTAAAAGGTAAGGCTCTAACTTCTACTAAGAGATAAAAAACAACTAATTGTAGTCATTACAAATTCATTTGCTCTTTTTTTTTTTTTTATAGAACACATGGATATATTGAGAAACAAAGAAGCAGCAGGAGAAGAAAAGTTGACTTGGGTCGATATACAAAAGATGAAATACACATGGCAAGTTGCTCAAGAATTGATGAGGATGATACCCCCCGTCAATTTTACTGCCAGAAAAATAATCAAAGATACTAACTTTGGTGGCTATGATATCCCCAAAGGATGGCAGGTTACCCCGTTTACACTTCATTTAATTTGTGAAATATAACCCAAAATGACTTCAATAATTGTGCTCATATTGAATCATTGCTTTTTACAACAGGTTATTATCCGAGTCGATGAAACCCATATGGGAGAGGATATCTTCAATAGTCCCTTGAAATTTGATCCATCTCGTTTCGACAAGTCATCCAAACCGATCCCTCCGTATGCTTATATTCCTTTTGGAGCTGGACTTCGTGGCTGTATAGGGAATGAATTTGCCAGGATTGAAGCCTTGATTATTCTCCATAGGCTATTTACAAAATTTGAATGGTCACTAGTGTACCCTAATGAAACCATTTGTCGTGAAGCAATGTCATATCCATCGATGGGTCTTCCGATCAAAATCCAGCCGAAGACTGTGGCATGAACAAACCATTCTGATCTAATTTACCTGCATATCTTATTGTTCAATTTTTTTTGTTGTTTGAATTAATTTGCTTACACACACTACACACACACACACTCACACTAACTAACTAATAGAAATTACACATTCTGTGACCACTTTTGTGACCAAATGCACTTTGGTAACTAAAAGGTACACAATGTGTGACCAAATTTTTTTTAGTCACCAAAGATAGGACAATTAGTGACCAACATTTGTTTAATCACTAATACCAGACTTTTTAGTGACTAAATTTGTTTGGTCACGGAAGATTATGAAAATAGTGTTGGTGACTAGTATTTGGCCACGGAAAGTATATATTCAGAGACTAATTACGTTTGGTTACCAAAAATATATTCATACATTTTGTGACCACTTAGTCACCGAAAATAATTTAATTGGATAGATTACACTTCTGGTGATCACTTTTCGTGACCAATCGTGTTTTGGTCACAAAAATGATACAATTGGTGGCCGAATTGTGTTTACTCACCGAATACGGGACATGTAGTGAGTAAAATTTTTTGTTGGTCATAGAAGATTTGACACTTCAAATACATTTAATGTGAACTAGTCACACATTATTCAACATCTGATGATCTCTATTTTTGATGACCCTAAATGAATTAGCGAGACGTGAAAATTGAGCCGGTAATGAGTTACAAACTAATTATTGTTTCACAATTAAATATGCAGTAGCCATGGGACAACGACACAATAACGATGATCAACACCCTTGATTTTGTAGATAACCTTATCTGTTTTTATTTATTATTGTGTTTTAACTATGTCAAAATATTATCAGATAACTTTGTCTGTTGGCTACTATCTAATTTATACAGAGGTTATATATTGTACATACTATTACGCCGACATAATAGTAAGACTCAAGCATTATCAATTTAAATAAAATTAATAAGAGACTGAGAAAACAAAACTTCAATAATTATTAAAAAAATTATGTTTTGACTTATTTTTCATATTTTTTAATTTTTGAACATAAGTTTTAATTTTTTAAAATGTCAAACAAACTAATAATCAACAAAACAATTGAGGGAAAATAAAAATTTATAAAAAACATAGTGTACCAAACGGTCGTGAGGGTAAAAATTATATTTTTACTTATTTTTCATATTTTTTCATTTTATTTTATTTTATTTTTAATTGTTGAACATATTTTTTATTTTTTTGAAATTTTTTATTGAGACGAACCAATAATCAATAAAAAATAAATATAAAAAAATTAGTGTACAAAAATTACAACAGATAACCTTATATGTTTTAGTTTATTATTATGTTTTCACTATTATGCAAAGATATATAGATGAAAGTACAACAAATAATATTATCTGTTGATATATTATGCATAAATACATAGGGCAATTTATAACAGATAACATTATTTATTTTTATATTATGTCAAAATATAAATTATAAATTAGAATAGATAACATTATCTGATGTTATCTTATGCAGAGATATAGCAAATAAGTTATCTATTTTGACTTATTATTGTATTTCCAATATCATGCAGAGATACAGAGATGAAACTACAACATATAACATTATTTGTTGATATGTTGTGCATAAATACGTAGGACAATTTTACAATAGATAACATTATCTGTTTATTATTATATCTTATACAGAGATACATAAGTCGTGAGAGCGCAAATCATGTTTTGACTTTTTTTTAATTTTTGAACACAATTTTTAAATTTTTTTTTTAAATTTCTTATCGAGACGACCAATAATCAATAAAAAATAAATGTAAAATAAAAAGTTACAAAAAATTGATGTACCAGATGATGGTGAGGACATTAAGATTTATTAAAATTTAATAAATTTGTAATAAGAGTAATTTTGTCAATTAAAGGACTTAACCTATTACCAGTTTTAAAAGATTGCACCCTAACTATTTATATTTTTTAAATAATAAATCCTAACTTAACAAACAAATTAGATAAAACTTAATGAGTTAATTAATCTCAAATTTAAAGTTGTAACCAATTTTCCTATGAAAAAACAGTTGGCAAGAAGCCAATCTTTCCCTCATAAAACGTGTAAAGGACTACGGTTGCCCCTAGGATAATACTTCTAAAATAAAAAATACTACAAACACATCACGTTAACACATCACCCCAAAACGACGACGTTTTGGGGTGAGAGAAAAAAATAAATTCTGAAATTCGTTTCTCGCAAAATGAGATCAATCGACCGTCTTCCCATTTCCTCCCAACTTCCATGACAGAGCACAACCTCCACCGTCGACGAAGATGCCTCTACCACCGGCCACAACCACCGCCGATGAAGAAGTCAACGGAGAATACGCCTCCGCCACCGGCCACAACCACCACTGAACACACTGTCGAAAACTCTCCCAGAAATCTTGTGTTCACCTTTCCCCCTAAATCAGTCAACGGAGACGAAGACCACCATCAACCCGCTTGGTGACCCCTCCACCACCACCACCACCACCATCACCACCGACACCGTTGTAGAAGATGCCTCTACCACGGAAACCGCTGACCACGCCGAGCCGACCCCTAATTGAAAAACTGGGGTTCCAATTTCAGGAACCCTAGTTCAAAAATTTTGGGCAAAATCTCTTACACCATTTATGGGTCATTGTCACACCCTCGATTTTAAGCAAGATAAATATTCACATTTTATATAAAATTGCCAATTCTATAGAAGTAATACCCCCAAATCATCATTTTTTAAAAGGTATGAAGTCCATAAATTTCAAGTATTACAACCCAAAAAAGGGTACCCCCGGCCCGATGACCAAAATAATATCTTTAAAGTGTTACAAATGATTCGAATATGAGTACATAATTTTCACAAAAGAGAAGTTACTATACATCTTTCAAAAAGGTAAGTCTAAAGATGATGTATAACTCTATTCATGATATTTTCTTCAAAACATGCATCATTATGCATCCATGCAAGTCCAAATCATGTCTCTGAAGCAGTACCTGAAAGAATGAAAGGGTGAGCTACAAAACCCAGTAGAAACGTCTATACCAATATTATATGAGTATGCGATGATTTGGCATGGTTTATGACCAACTCACAATAACACGTACGACAAATAATCCATAAGTCCCCAAAGTATGATTGCAACATCGTGAATATAAAATGGTAAGTCAACATGACTAGTCAATCCATGATTTTCATATCAATTTCATTGTCACATTCCAACTAGCACATCACCCAATGGTGGCTAGACAATATCCAAAGTATACTAGCACATCTCCCATCGGAGGCTAAGTGTCATATAACTAGCACATCTCCCGTCGGAGGCTAGACATTATAAAACTAGCACATCTCCCGTCGGAGGCTAGACATTATAAAACTAGCACATCTCCCGTCGGAGGCTATATATCATATAACCGGCACATCTTCCGTCGGAGGCCAAACGTCGCATAACTAGCACATCTCTCGTCGAAGGCTAGACAATATATCGTGTCAATGCAAGGCAACCATCATGATACAATAATTTCCAAGTCATAATCGACAAGCCAAATCAATAATGTACAAATACATAACCGTCAAATGGAAACCCGAAATCACGTATTCTTCATGTACATATAACCGACGATAGGTGCAAACATTACCCTTAGAAGCTAATGGTTCAATTATTTAATGAAAATTATCGATAAGAATATAGCACAGAATTACCGGTAATTCAGGCTCTATTACCGGTAATAGCACGCTATTACTGGTAATTCTGACACTATTACCGGTAGTATTGAACACTGCCCAAAAATGAATGATGTATTACCGGTAATACAAATCCTATTGCCGGTAGTAGAATGCACTGCCCAAAAAATCCAAAAATGAAAAAATACTGTATTACCGGTAATACAGATCCTATTACCGGTAATAGCACGCACTGTCCAAAAAAATGCGATTTTTTGCAGAATTTCTAAACTTCAAACATCAAGCTTTAAACCAACATCCAACCTCATAGATCGCCAAAAATAAGTCATACACACATAATAGAGGTAAGATATCCCTACCTTGAGTGTCAGATTAAAAGATTTGAGCTCCAAAAGCAAGCCCTAACCTCCAATGGTGGATGAACTTGAGATGAACTCTCTTCAAGCAAAATGAGCACGATCAATCACCAAATATTCACCAATATCAAGGGAAATATGAAAGATCTTGAGGGATTCTTGATGTTTTCGCAAGATTTGAGAGATGAGGTTTGAAAGAACTCACACCCCCACCTCCATGGGAGTACACGGGCAAGAGAGAGGGAAGAAGAGAGAGAAAAGTCTGAGATTTTTTCTCAAAAATCTGATGTAGGGCTATTTAAAGGCCCAATTGCAATTTCACCCTCCAATTATATTACATGTAACTATCAAGCCCTCTTTTAACACACACCATACATAAACCCAAATCTTTATATACATATAAAATGCAACAAAACACTTGTTAAATCTAATTTCGGAATTTTTTTTATTTTTTATTTTTTATTTTTTTAAAATTTCGGGTTCACACAGTCATAATAGTCCAGTTTCTGTAGCTTATTTGATAGTGAATTTAATTTGGACAATATTGTATTAGCTCCAAGAATTGTTGGAAGAAGGTTAATGTATTATTCGAATTAATCTGGATGTGGACTTTCAGGTACCAATTTATGCTCCTAAGAAAAATTTATTTTATGTGCATCATAATTTCTCTTGATGCCAATTCTGATACCAATTTGGTTTATATGGATCAAATGCCTTCCTAGTGTGTTTATTTTTGCAATCCCTGTTTCTGCTGTGATTTGAGAAGAATGTTATTAGTGTTCTTTTGAGACGCAAATTTGTAAGTCTTATGCATTCTAACGTCCCTGTATCAATTTTCTCTAATTCTGATCTGATGTAATAATGGTTCCTATGTGGTAAAAGCAAGTTCCAAATCATGCATGATTCCTTGGAATAAACTTGAAAAGTTCATTTTCCATTTCTTTAATGTATATTGATGTATTGTCAAGCCACCATGCATCTCATAGCTTTGTTTTATGGGAATTCCTATGGATATGCACCTTTCTAAAAGTGACTGAGACTTGAATACATTCACACTAATTGTTTGTATGAGATCTCAGTTTGATATATATTTCCCATCTTTCTCAATGGGGACATACTATGAAATTAGTATATGCCGAACTACCTGGGAAGCAAATAACATTCATCTACCAGAGTATCAAACTGCTCCTAGAATTTTGATGTATCTGTTATGGATATTTTAATTCAACGAAGAAGAGACTGAGAAAAAAATTTAGAATATTTGGGGTTATGAAGTTGGATCCGTTAGGTTTTGAGTGCAATATGAATTGCCGAAGTAGTACTAGACCATGGGAAGCTAAGTGCAATATGAGTTGCTTCACGTTTATTTTGCAGTAACTTGTTTTTACAACTGAGTTTCTGTTTCCAGTCTTTTTATCTAACAATTATGTTTCTAGTGATGAGCGCACTATATTGCATAATAACGTGGCTCAACATACTCATTTTGGCAATTATGCGTAGGCAAATGTATTTATTTAATTAATATTGCACGCGTAGTTGTTTTTCTACCCTTTCAGGTTTGCGAGCGCTAAATGAATGCCCAAAAA
This sequence comes from Arctostaphylos glauca, assembly GCA_019985065.2. NCBI lineage: Eukaryota > Viridiplantae > Streptophyta > Magnoliopsida > Ericales > Ericaceae > Arctostaphylos > Arctostaphylos glauca. Next base: position 36,786,153 of record JAHSPW020000001.1, read on the forward strand.
GTTCTACCATGACTTAAGGCCTCGGAACCATTGGTGATAGTGACAAAAGACCAATTGAAGGCTCGAGAGGAGTGAAAGTGAGCCCGAATCAAAGAGACGAGGAAGAACCAAAGAAATTGAAGTTGAAGCCTCTCTATCGATAGAGGTTTATCCCTATCGATAGAGTCCTAGCAAAGAACCAGGAAAAAGAGCCCTCTATCGATAGAGGTTCCTTCCTATCGATAGGAGGCTGAATCAAAAATGACCAGAAGACTTCCCTATCGATAGAGGTTCTTTCCTATCGATAGAAGGGTGAATCAAAGAAGATCAGAAGACTTCCCTATCGATAGAGGATCACTCCTATCGATAGAAGGGTGAATCAAAGAAGATCAGAAGACTTCCCTATCGATAGAGGTATCTTCCTATCGATAGGAGGCTGCTTCAGTTTTAAACCAGAGGACTTCTCTATCGATAGAGGTTTCCTCCTATCGATAGAGAACCTGTTACGTCTGATTTTGTGGGGCCGACTTTTGCTCGTTTTTTGGGCCAAATCACTGAATAAGAAGCTTCTTAAATTGTCATTTTAGAGGGTAGAATAGTCATTTCACCTAGGATTTTGTAAGATATTTTAATTTTAGGTTGTTTCCTTTGCAAAGGGGGAGAGAACATAACACAACACATTACACTTTTACATATATCAGATTTTAGAAAAGTTGAGAGCTGTTCTTCCATTTTTCTTGAGTTGAATTACTGTTCTTCAATATTTCTTCCTTTGTTCTTCATGTTTTGAAGTAATTTCTTAATCTCTTAAGTGTTCTTCCCCTTTGAATCTTTGAATTCTCTTGGAAGCACTTAAGTTTAGCAAGTTTTATTTACATTTCTGCCTTAAATACTGTTCTTATTGCTTTAAAGTCTGATTCCATTTTAGGTTCGCTTAGTTCTTTCGTATTGTCTTTAGATAAACTTGTTTCATTATGTTTTCTTTCATTTCCATAATGTTAATGTCAAAGCATGAGTAGTTAACTTAGTGTGGGTTAAGTCTAAATGTGAAGTTTAATCAAAAACCATGTTGGTCTCTATCTTCTCCAAACTTTAATGCCATTGATGGATCTTTTCAAGCTTTTTTTTCTCTTGAAATAAAAATGAAGAGTTAAGTCCTTGCTTAGATATAGCCATCCTTAGAGTTGGTATATCTAATACTTGGATCGATGTCCTTCATCTTTTAATCCTAATTCTTTAAAACTTGAAAGATCCGTCAAACCCATTTTAAGAATTTAAATCCTGATTTTCATCGAAGAATATTCCGATCTAAAACCCGGGACCGGGAGTTAGATTGAGTTATAAGGAGAAGAGATAGACCAACGAAAGATTTGAATGAACCAAACTTTAGGACTTAACCCCACTCCTTAATCTAGTTTTAATCCTCCTTTTAGTTGATATAATTGCTTAACCGCACCAAACAAAACTTTGAGGTTGACGTCCGAAACGTCGAAAACACCAATTTGCGTATTCTCTGATTACAACGTTCTTTTCCCTGTGGATCGATACTCCGGACTATCCCTATACTCCTTTTTAAATATTTTGAGGAAGTCCAGTTTTATGAAATTAAACCACTGACCACGTGGCCGGCACCCTAACGACACGCACTTTGCCGGTCTGGTCATCTAGTCTTTTTATCTGACATCCCTTTGAAATTTCTAACCACTAGGAAAGCTGCATTAAGCTGGAGTGGGGTTATTAATTAATTAACAACCACTTAACCCTTTGGACTTACAAAATAATTTATAGGGACGTAGAACCCTATATATCAACTAGGAAATGAAATAGTAACAAAAAATTTAGTCTTGCTAATTTAGCTTAAATAAAAGACATTAAGAAAATTACAAAAAAAAAAAAAAAAATTCTGATTTGATTGGAAAATCAAATATTAGAAAGAAATATAAAGTTGTCAAAACAGAAGGCGATTAAAACGAAAATTCCTACTAAAAATTATAAGGAAAACAAATCTTTCTTAAAACGACAAATTTAAAGATTTGGAGGCCTAAACGAAAGAATTAGACTGAAAGCCACTAGGGCCCATGGATCTATAAATCGATCGGCCTTTGATCAGAATGACGTTGTACTTCAACCATATGACCCGTAGGTCAATTTGCCACCGCTCCATTTTGCTCGTGACCAATCCAAACAGTTCAAAAATGTGCTCGCGACCTGTGGCTCGGCATCAATATGTAATCCAAAACCCAATTTAACCACCACACCTTGAATTCCTTCATGAATCTCGGCCGGGCCGGTGTTTCTCCCTCGAAGAAGATGCTATTCCGTGGCAATTATAGAGAGTTATAGTATTCATGCGGACTGCAATATATACACACACTTCGAAATCTTGCATTGTTCTTATATAAAACTTGAACAATTTAATATTTTTTTTCAAAAATTCAACTTAATGTTTTTTAGCTTTTAATTAGAAACTTTCAATGCCTCAGTTTAAAGTATTGTCAAACATTTTTAAAAGAAACATATTTTTTAAATTAGCATAAATAAAAATTTAATGAATCGATCAACAAATCTTTATCCTCTAAATTAAGAGGAAATCCTCTATTCTTTTTCTTCATAGATACTATGGAGGATTAAAGATCCTCTTGCCAAAAAAAATGAAAGATCCATAAGTTGAATGATGAATCTATAAAATAAACAAATAAACAAAAAATACATGCATATAATAATACTGTCTCAAGTAGTGCTAATCAGCAGACCCTAAAAGTCAAACTAATATAGATTACGAATACAAAGCATTTTCGGATGTTGGTCAGTGGACAAACTTGTTCTTTCAAATCTTGAAGTCATTTTTTCTCATATTGTTTTTACATATTATATTAAAAACTTGAGAAACTAACTGTAAATCATGACAATATGTGCGACATAGCACGGGTTTTATAGTACATGAAAGGAAAGTAAAGTCTTTTCCACAAAAATATTCCGCCCTTGGGCTATAGCCCACCATAGTCCCTTCTATGTTCCGCCCTTGCTTGTATTAAATTCATCATGTCTTAAAAACAACAATGCATATATATTTAAGGTTGTTTTTCTTTGAGAATTTATACGTCCGTCTTATTTTAGTTAATTTTGAATACTCCACTTGAAAGTCAACAGATATTAATTAACACTTCACTTTTAAATATGTTACACTCTCAAATTTGGCTTTTGGACTCTCAAAGAGTACTGTAAGAAGTTAAAAGCATGACATGCTTGCTAACCTCATGTGTTATTGTTTACTAAAATTGCAGTTGTTTCTAGTACGTAGTTGAGATATGCATCTGAAAGTTACATCAATGTCATCGATTACGTATGTCCTCTTTCCTGTTGTTTCTTTTACCATTTTATTAGTTGTGCTAGTTTCTTTTCTTAGCTTTTCTAGGTAGTGGTGAGCCATTGCTTAACTATTGGTATTTGGTATATCCTTTTTTCTGTTGGCATTTCGGCCAACTTTCTGGCTAGTTTGGGGTCCAAGCGGCAAGTTTTTCGAGTGCTAATTTAGTTAAAATTTGCAGCGATTCGAAGCGATACCAAACATGCTTGATCTCTTTTTAATCTTGGGTAAATTTCACAAACAACCTCTCGATTTTGGTGAAATCACACAGCGTACTCCTCCTTTTTCTAAAATTACACTGCATACTCCTTTTTTTTGTGTGTAATAATTCAGTCCATTTTTTGGTTGACCAATGAAAAAATGTTTGACATCATATAGAATAATGCATGATATGCCACCCTTTCTAAATGCAAGAATGTGAAAATATTTTTTATACTATTTTTTTTGCCATTAGTTTATTTTTCCATAATTGAGGCCTTATGTACATAAATATCAAATATAATTTGGTTAGTAAGGGTTTTAGGCATTAAAGTGATAGGACCATTGGTTGATCCTGAGCAATTAATGCTAACCCATTTTTTATAATCTTGAATAATTATGAATTATATCTCTCTTTGGGCTACATGAGCAAGAACTGTAAGTGAATCTCGCATTTAGGGAAGGTTTAGCCTAATTTTATCAGCGTATTATTTATCTTTTTAATTAATTTTTTTTACATTTATTAATGTTGTGCCAAATTTTACAGGTTATTGACATCTTGATAGTAAATATAATTCTATCGAACTAGTATTTTGCTTATATTTATATACAACATAAACTAAATAAGTTGAATAAACGCAAACTCAACTTTTTTTAATGATTAATGAAAAAAGAGGTCCAAAAATATGTTTGTAAGGGCAAAAATATCATTTTCACATAGATATTTAACCACTGCTTAACATGTGGTGGATAATATACATATAATATCGAAAAACACGAACTCTTCGATAAACATTTTGTGAATATCAATACATATTCATGAATATCGAGATACTTTTTATATATTATCCATCGCCCACTGAGCGATGGTTAACATTTTCCTTCAAAATGTGGCGATCATTTACAAATAAAATTATGAACCAAGAACTGTTATTAATTTAGTTCGAATGCTAAATCAACTCTGTATCTATCTATCTATATCTATAATCTATAATCTATAATTTATAGATAATAATATAAATGGACTATTCCTTTTAGTATAAAATAAAAATTGAAGCTCCATCACAAAAATAAATTTCAATAATAACACTTATAAAAAAACTTCATTTAATTTAAATGAATCATGAAAAAATATAAAAGTAAAATTTTCTTTCAAACAAATTCCCTACTTCCCATATCTTTTGTACCCCACTTCTCCCCAAAAAAACATACAAGCACTACGCAGTATGCACAACTCTCTCTCTCCCCAAAGTATTTTTTCAAAAAATTAAAACAGTCCCTCTCTTCCCTTTCTTATCCTCTTAGAACAAGCCTCTTACATATTCGATGATGCTCGATTTGCAGGCCTCTTCTCTTATAAAAAGTATCATCGCCATTGCCGTTGAGTATCATCCATCCATCCATCCATCCATCCGTAGGCGCCATAGCATCAAAACTCATGGGGCTCTTCTCATTTGCTCAAAATTTTCCCCCATGGCTTCTTACGACCATCTTCCTAATCCTTCCCAGTTTCTATACCTTTTTTTTTCTTCTAAAACAAAAGAAAAATTCAGCCAAATATCCCCCAAGCCCTAGAAAACTCCCAATTATAGGCAATCTACACCAACTAGGTGGTATGCCTCACTATGCCCTGTGGAAACTATCCCAAAAACATGGACCCATCATGCTTCTGCAACTGGGTTGGCTCCCGACCCTAGTGGTCTCAACCCCAGAATTAGCTAAAGAGGTTCTAAAGACACATGACCTTGATTGTTGCACTAGACCTGTCTCCCGTTGCCAAAAAAAACTGTCATATAATTTTCTAGACATAGGTCTTTCTCCTTATGGGGAGTATTGGAGAGAAATGAGAAAGCTTTGTGTTATTGAGCTCTTCACCAACAAAAGGGTCCAATCTTTTTGGTACGTTAGAGAAACAGAGGTGGCACATTTGATCAGCACCATATCACAGTCTTCCCCCAACCCAGTTGACCTTAGTGACTTGATTGTTTCTCTAACAAACAATGTTATTGGAAAAATTGCATTTGGAACGAGCCATAGGGGAAACCAATTTGAGTATGGGAAATTGAGAGATATTATTGACGATGCCATGATTTTGCTTAGTGGGTTTACGGCTTCAGATTTGTTCCCGGCCATCGGGTCTGCTGTTGATCTGGTCACGGGGCTGCAGTGGAGGCTTGAGAGGTGCTTTCGAAATCTTGATACCTTCTTCCAAAAGGTAGTGGTGTAGTAGTTCTTGTTAAATCCGTTACTTTTTCTTCTATCATTTATTAAAATTATACCTTCGTTTTGATATTTTGATGATCAAAAGGTACTCGAAGAGCATCTCGATCCGTCTAGGCCAAAGCCTGAGCATGAAGATATCATTGATGTTATGCTTGGTTTGGCTAAGGAAAAAACCACTGTTATTCATCTTGCCAAGGATAATATAAAGGCAATCCTCTTGGTAAGGCATTTCTACCTTCTGGGTCTAAAAAGTTATTAGTTACCAAGTATTTCCCCAACCGTAATAAACTGGCTAACAAGGCATTTGGCTCAACGATTGTGTAGCTACGCTTAAGTGCAGTGGAGTCGGGAGTTCAACTTCTATTGAGAAGAAGTTGAATTCTTGTCGATGGTTTGGATAGAGGTTGGGATAATGTATAGATTTTTCTAATGGAAATTGGCTAGTAAGTGTAAGAGTTACATATATAACTCCGGATTCTGAACACATCTTAACTTATGCACATGCTTACCAAATGTGCAAACTAGATAAAAGGATGGTCGTGTAACTTGATTTAGAATCACGAGAGGTTGAGTAGGATCATTAAATTAAGTATTGGGACTAGAATTAGAATTTTGTACAAGTGAATGAATGGAAAGGGTAACCAATCCTGAACAAAATAGAAGCTGCTATTGGATAGGAAACAAATCTATCTATATCATATACTAAGTATATGTATCATGCGTGTCATGCTTTTTTATTTATTTAATTTAAAAGTAGACTATAAATTCATGTCAACATTAATAATATTTCCCTTTTGCTTTCTTTATTTGTTTTTCCATGCACAGAAGAAACTTCCAAAATTTCTCTTAAGTTTAAATTTCCTATTTTAATATAATTGTCAAAATTAAACCTTAAATCACAGAGCTTATGATCAAAAGCTGTATATGTTTCCCCATTTCAGGACATATTTCTGGGTGCAGTGGATACCAGTTCTGTTAGTATGATCTGGGCAATGGCCGAGCTTGCAAATAATCCAAGATGCATGAAAAAGGTCCAAACGGAAGTCCGAAACTGCATCGGAAGAAAATCAAAGGTGGACGAATCCGAATTAGACAAGCTCAAATACCTGAAACTGGTAGTCAAGGAAACGCTCAGGCTCCATCCTCCTGCCTCCCTCTTAATACCCCACGAAACAATAAGGCAGTGCAAAATTGGGGGCTATGACATTGCCCCTGAAACAAGAGTCCTAGTAAATGCATGGGCAATCGGGAGAGACCCCAAGATCTGGGAAAACCCAGAGGATTTTTACCCAGAGAGATTTGAGGGCAGTGGAATTGACTACAAAGGGCAGAATTTTGAGTTCCTTCCATTCGGGTCGGGACGGAGGATGTGTCCGGGTATGAATATGGGTATAATTTCTGTGGAGTTAACTGTTGCTAATTTGTTGTACAGTTTCGATTGGAAACTGCCAGATGGGATGAAGGAGGGGGAGCTTGATATGGGTGAGGAATTTGGGCTGAATACAAGGAAGAAGGTGGCTTTGAAACTTGTGCCGGTTAAGTACAATTGGGAGGACTTCAAATGCTGAATGGGGGGAGAGGAGGGGAATTGGTCTACAAATGCTATAGCTTATTTGTGTTTAGAGTTTGATGAGAGAATAGGAAGATAGAGTTGGATAGATGATTGAGTAGTCGGTGCTTTACGAGCCCTGCTTTTGTAGTTTTGTTAGCATTCTATATGTATTTGTTTGTACGAAGTGTGGTAGAGGAAGAGATATATGAGAGAAGGAGATAAAGATCTCGGATTGTAAAAACCCAGATGAGGTCTTATGAGTGTTCGTGTGTGTTTATAATTTTTCCGTTGATAATGAAGTGTGTTTTTGTTTGTGATTGTGATAACTCATCTCCCTCAATCAGTGGTACAAGAGCTTGCAGACGAGATCCGACAAGTACAAAACCGGCGACTGACGAGCAACGAGCCCCTTTGTTCTACCTAGAAAACAAAGTAGACTTAATCACTGCAACATCTCCAAACTATCACTCAAAATCATTTAACCTCCTTAAAAAAATATTTGAATCACTTTCCCCTCCCATAAAGTAATGAAATATGCCATTTTGACTCTTGAAAATCATGAACGGTAAAAATCATAAAGTAATGAATTTTTGGATACCCATCACGCCATTATAGACGCACAATAGAGTTTACCCCGCAGGTGTACTCATAGAATTGGGATTTGGGAATCTGTTTTGGAAGAAAACATACGGTTTAGGAGCGGAAGGAAATGGAGTTTTGGTTGGTCTTGTGGGTGCGATGTTGGGATGGAGGAGAGATGAATGAGCGGGGAAGGAGAGATTAAAAAAGGAACATAAACTTTTTTCGGGCGTAACTAATATCAAAAACAAAATTAAAAAAATGTTATATTGTAGGGACAATTTTGCCTTTTTGCACCTTCCATTAACGGAGTTAGCTGGACTATGATTTTCATTATTTTAAGGGGTGAAAGTGATTCAAATTTTTTGAAGCGGGTTAAGTAATTGGGTGATAATGTAGGGGGTGTCCGAGTAATTAAGTCAACAAAGTATTCAAAACAAACGTTCCAATAAAAAATCGGTTTTGTCTTTTCAAAACGAAGCGACTGTCATAAAAAAAACACTGACAGACATAGATGTGATCCACATACGCCACCAAAAAAATTTCGTGCGAGAGCCACTTTCTCTCATAGCAATGTTATGGGTACAAACTAATTGTACAAACAGTGCACAAATGTGGAAGAGAGGAGGACCCACTAAATCTTGACACACATTTTCAAGAAGGCAATCTCTCTCATATTTATATATCATTTGTACAAATCCATAATTAGTACACATAGTAGTTTTGAATAAATAGAGAGAAATCTATATCAACCAATTTATGATTTACATTATTCATTTGTTATCATTATTTATTGATTTTACAATTGAATTACAATCCACATCACCCAGCATAATATGCGCGCGCACAAAAAAAAAAAAAAACTAATTTGTTTCACAATTAAATCTCAAATCCTTTATCAAATAAAAATCCACCATGTTAATTTCTTCCGTATTGTAGGGTTACTAAAATTTGTGAATCTAATATGATACCCTTTTTTGGACTTGAACAATACTTGTGTCATGCATAAGTAACAAATCTTAATGTTACTTGATTAATACTAGTCGGAGCATAAGTACAAATCGTTAATGTTACCTGATTAATACTAGTCGGAACATACTCCAATGCTTAAATCATGACACAAAAGAGAAAGCACACAAGTATGTGTACTTGCAATTGATTGTATATTTTTTTAGATCTTGTAGTCCCCTTTATGTGGGAAGTCATATGTCGCAAAATCGATAGTGAAATCATTATGAGATCCTTTTTTTGAATGATCGATGATTTTATTCTAAATTTTTTTCGTAACTTCTAACTTTTCAAACGAGATTCCTACCATACGTTTGAGACTTCCATATTGAGGTTCCTACCTTAAAGCCACAATCTTCTCTTGATCTTTCCGAACGGAGAGTGGAAACTCGTCCTGTCAATGAACAACACTACCGATCTAGTCTATTACGTTGCCCTTGGGCCACGAATGTATACTCTGGCACATGGTACGTCCAAGCCAATGACCGGTCCGACCCACTAAAGTCTATCTGCCCGGCTCAATGGGGGCAGCATAACATCTTGACCCACTACATTTATATTGTTAAATTTTAATCTCTTACATGTTTTCTTACATCACATGTATAGTGCAGAAATGACGCATTCGAGATGCTTATATTTTGCTATCATAATTCGAACAGTTTATTCAAAGTTTAATTGTTTATTCAATTGCTCGATTAAATGCAAAACTATCATAATAAAATTCTCATGAATGACCACCAGCAAAGATTCTTTCATTTATGTACTTCAATCCAAATCACAAATTTTAAAGGCAAAGTGATGACAAAACTTCTCTGCGATGCCATTAAAGTGTAAGTGCAAAGACAGCAATGCAATAAAACAGAGCAATTTAACTTTTAAGAGGTTCGCCTAGTGGTTAAACATGAAAAGATCTTAGATTGAAGACTTCACATATATTATCAATTTTTTTGAGATCAGTTCATACAGAGTTTTGCCTTAGTTCTAATTGCAACCCTCGCAAGATAATGATGTGATGGGTCTCTTAAAAAGTAGTCGAGATGAGCAAAAAAACCGGACATTTAGTAGTCTATCATTGTAATATTTTAATTATAACTTAGTTAGTCTGGTACCGTAACACTTTTTATAACTTGTTAATGCAGGAATCATACATTTAATTGAGTTTCACATAAATTGTGTGATTGTAAAGAATCTGAGGCACCCAAGAACAGTCAATAATTTTTCATAGAAGCTCAAGTACTGAACAAGTGTCATTGGTTCAGTTTGACAACTAAATACACTCTGTTATCTCTTATAAAAGGATCATGCATCCCATAGCCATAGCCATTGCACTCATGGGCTTCTTCTCATTTGCTCAAATGTTTCCCCCATGGCTTCTTCCAGCCATCTTCCTGATCCTTCCCATTTTCTATACCTTCTTTTTTCTTCTGAAACAGAAGAACCATTCAGCCAAACAGCCCCCAAGCCCCAGAAAACTCCCAATCATAGGCAACCTATACCAACTAGGCGAGATCCCTCACTATTCCTTGTGGAAACTCTCACACAAATATGGGCCCATCATGCTTTTGCAATTGGGTCGGGTCCCGACCCTAGTGGTCTCAACCCCAGAATTAGCTAAAGAAGTTCTAAGAACCCATGACCTTGATTGCTGCACCAGACCCCTTTCCCGAGGCCAAAGAAAATTATCATACAATTTTCTTGACCTAGCTTTTTCCCCTTATGGGGAATACTGGAGGGAAATGAGGAAGCTTTGTGTTATTGAGCTCTTCACCAATAAAAGGGTTCAATCTTTTTGGTACGTCAGGGAATCAGAGGTGGCCCATTTAATCAGCACTATATCACAATCTTCCCCCAACCCAGTTGACCTTAGTGACTTGATTTTTTCTCTAACAAATAATGTTATAGGGAAAATAGCATTTGGGACTAGCCATAGGGGGAACCAATTTGAGTATGGGAAATTGAAAGATATTATCGACGATGCCATGACTCTGCTTAGTGGGTTTTCGGCTTCAGATTTTTTCCCAACCATCGGGTCGGGTCTTGATTTGGTCACTGGGCTGCAGTGGAAGCTTGATAGGTGCTTTCGAAATCTTGATACCTTCTTCCAAAAGGTAGTGGTTCAGTTTTTCTTTTTGTTGGCTTCATGTCAATTGATTTTCTTCTTATTTTGCTATCACTTCTTAAAGTTATATTCTTTTGGTATTTTGAGAATTAAAAGGTACTAGAAGAGCATCTTGATCCCTCTAGGCCGAAGCCTCAGCATGAAGATATCACTGATGTTATGCTTGGCTTGGCTAAGGATCGAACCACTGTCATCCATCTTAAGGAGAACCACATGAAGGCGATCCTCTTGGTAAGGCATTTCTACCTTTTGGGTTTAAAAATTCAGGATAATAAATCGAAAAAATCTAAAAACACAGATATTTCGGATACATCCAGACACAAATGGATCCAGAACTATTAAATATCTACGAGGTTCACAAATTATTGAGAGTCTCACGTGCATCTAATGATTCCGAACAAATTTGTATCCGAATATATTTGTGTCATTACTCTGATAAATTTCTAAATAAAATGGAAGCCAGAACAGTAGTGATGATGTACAGTTATTGTAAGCCAGTACAATGGAAAACGGAAAACTGGGAGTGTTATAGTATCTTTTGGGTAAAATGTACTGACCTTTCTTTAGATTTCTGATAAATACAGGGATCTCTCCTGAAGTTTCAGAAAATACAATCAAGTCCCCTGTTACATGTAAAAATACAAGTTTATTTTAATTACGTATTATTTTGTATAATATTAATATGTGTATTTCATAAGAAAAAGTAAAATTCTGCATAATTAGAGTTAGACATGAAATTTATGGATAGTTACGAATTTTAGAGTTCAACTGTCTGTAGATTTTTTAGATTTGCTTCGTTACCTATTTTTTGAATAATTTGTTATGTATTTGTTACATGTTATTTTCGTCCGTTACAAATATATGTATACAGTATGCACTGAAATGCTATAAATTATTTTGATTAGCTACAAAACTATTTAGTGTTAGTTGTGAATCATTTTGGTAATTAGGTTACATAAATATTGAAAAAAAATCGCACCATAAGGAAAAATTAAACCTTAAATCATAGAGTTTATGATCAAAAGCTGTATATATTTCCCCATTTCAGGACATATTTCTGGGTGCAGTGGACACAAGTTCTGTTAGTATGATCTGGGCAATGGCCGAGCTTGCAAATAATCCAAGATGCATGAAAAAGGTCCAAACCGAAATCCGAAACTGCATCGGAAGAAAGCCAAAGGTGGACGAATCCGAATTAGACAAGCTCATATACCTGAAACTGGTAGTCAAAGAAACTCTTAGGCTCCACCCTCCTGCCTCCCTTTTAATACCCCACGAAACTATTAGGCAGTGCAAAATTGGGGGCTATGACATTTTCCCCAAAACAAGGGTCCTAGTAAATGCATGGGCTATTGGGAGAGACCCTAAAATTTGGGAAAACCCAGAGGAGTTTTACCCAGAGAGATTTGAGGGCAGTACAATTGACTACAAAGGGCAGAATTTTGAGTACCTTCCATTCGGGTCGGGGCGGAGGATGTGTCCGGGCATGAATATGGCTACCACTTCGGTGGAGTTTACTGTTGCTAATTTGCTCTATTGTTTTGATTGGAAACTGCCTGATGAGATGAAGGAGGGGGAGCTTGATATGGGTGAGGAATTTGGGTTGAATATAAGGAAGAAAGTGGCTTTGAAGCTTGTGCCTGTTAAGTACAATTGGGAGGACTTCAAATGCTGAAGCTTGTGCCTGTTAATTTTTATGTAGTTTACATATGCTACAGCTTGTTTGGTTTCCTAGGGCTTTGGTTCTTTTAAGTAATGAACATCCTTTTGCTGTTTGGTATGTGCTCAGAAGAATTGATTTTTCTTCCATGGTGTGACAATGTATGAATTATATTATCGAACAGAAAAATATATGAATTATATTCGATACACAAGTCTTTTTTTTTTTTTTTTTTATGCTGAGGAATTTCTTGCAAGAAAATTACTCATATTTAGTTGTGTAAACCTTAAATTCATGATGTTCTACATAAAAATCCATACACTCATTTTTAATTTATTAATTTCGTATAACAATGAGAAAATTTGAAAAATATTGAACAAGAAAGTTTTTTAATTCAGTTGAAACAAGAATTGAAATATCCATAAATTGGAATTTATGTTTAGAGTAATGAAATCTATCTGTTAAATGACAAATTTGACCGTAGGCTAAACTCATTTGCGCCCGAGTATAAATAGAGTTTCTTCCCAAGGTTTAAAGTAGTTGCTCCCTAGAGTTAAAGTACTTACTCCCAATAATTACGTGACTTGGTCCTACAGCTTAGGCAAGTTGCTCGACATAAGTAAATTGACTTGTTCCTATGGCAAACAAATTTGCTCTCAAACCTTAAATGAGTTGCTCTCATGGGTAAAATGACTTATTTTCAATGAGTTAACAAACTTGCTCTGAAAGATAAAAGGACTTGCTCCCTAGGCTAAAAAGGAATTACTCTTAATGATTACGTGATTTGCTCCCCATGGATATATGGACTGGCTACAAGAGCTTAAGCATGTTATTTTCAATGGGTAACTTGACTTGCTCCAAGAGTAAATAGACTTGCTCCCAAGACTTAAATAAGTTGCTCGTCAAGAAAAAATTATGTCGTTTTCATGGGTAATATTGCTCGCTCCCAATGGGTTTAGAGACTTGCTCATAAGGCTTAAATTTGTTATCATTACTAAAATGCTATATGCTAAATGGACTTGAGCCCAGGGCTAAAATGATCACCGGCTCCATATAACTAAACTAACTTGTTCCAAAGAGTAAATTGACTTGGTCTAAATTAAAGGGTAAATGACTAACTAAAACGTATTGCTCTCAAGACTAGAATGACTTACTATAATTGGGTAAACTGACTTGTTCCATAACTTTAAGGGTAAAACGGTCTCAGTAGGCTTATTTCCCCATGTCTTTGATATTTTTTACTCGGTTTTATATATTTATAATTTTAATACCTGTTCACACTAATTTGAAATACTTTTTTGTACTTTCCCTTTTTTGAGAAATTTCCCAATTCAATTTATCACATTTTGACATAGATTTATTAGTTATTAAATTCATTACATAGGCAAAACATGATATTCAATTATTTTCAGTCAATTACCACTCACAATTTTGATGCTGGTGGACTTGAACATGTGGATTTACTTCCAAACATAGGGAGATTAATAAGTTCCAAATTCCCAATGAAGACATTGATATTCCAAAGGAATCCTCTAGTAGGCACTTCATTAGGAGCATATACATTAGTCAGGACACACATAAAACCTCCTAGGGAAGATCCTTCGACATAGATGATATTAAAATCATCCTAATTAAGGGAAACAATAGGACACATGAGTCGATCTTCTGGACTTCAAAATAAAATAAGCGAGTTTGATACGTGTAAGTAACAAAATAAATATAACGTCATCAGTATAAAAGCAGCGGCGGGCGTCGACTCTTGAAGTTAACGCAATTGAACATCTTTCGGAGGAAGGTTCGCTCCGTCCGGCTTATAAAAGACCAACAAAATTGTCAAAATTTCATTCCAGTAAAGCATTTCGATCATATAGGCGCATACAAGCTAGCCACACTGCATGAACATACCGTGGCAAGGCCACAGGACTCACCCCTACTTCAGGCTAGGAAGGTTTAAATTTTGAAGATCTTTAAATGATTCTGAATCCAAGTATGTTTCTCCATCTACGAAGTCTTTGCATCCCGTCCTTTATCCCCCCAAAACTTATAATTCTCTCTACACAATTAGCATATTCATGTGCGCGCAATTTGTGATTCCTGATTCTTGGTTTGTTAAATCTTGATATATTTTGGAGCTAGGTCATTTTTATTTTCCAACAAATATTCTTTACTTATAATTATAGCTATAGACATCTAGCAAAGATTATTTGTTTTAGTTATTTTCCTAATGTTTAAGGTTTATATGAAAATTTTAAAATTTTGTGTGCTACACACACACTAAAGAAATTGACTTATGGTGCCTGGAAAAGTATAGCTCACCTCAACAAATTTATATGTGATTAATTTACCGTTAATTAGCATAGGACCCATTTAAAATTAGATTAAAGTTCCTACAATTCTAGTAAGTTTATTACTAAATTTACAAAAATGCGTCCATACAGTTCTAGCAAGGTAATTATTGATATAATTACCAAAAGCAATCTTATGAGTTGTCAATGAAATTACATTTTTATTTTTATGTGGCAATTAAATTACATTTTCCCCCTTCATTTGCATGTCTTCAGTGTTCGACAACTAACCATTTCGTGTCATTAGATATTGGTCAGGTGGTCTTATTATTTTCATGGAATCTTGACAAATGTATCAAGGCAGATGATATAAAGATAAAATTTATTTAAAGACTATTCAGTGTGACCTGAAGCCTTCTAAATAAATGCTTATCCAAACTTAAATTACTATCTAATCAATACGCATGTAGACAAAAAAATCTGTTGTAGTATTAGCCAAAAAATATTTAATTTTTTTATCATCTTCCTTTCAGAAACCTACGAAAAAAAATATTTAATGTTTTTGTATGATTTTTTGTCTAATGACTTTTAAACTACCTTCACTTTTTTTTTTATTTACAAAAAGCACGATTGAGTTCTTAGCACACCGGCCTCAAAAAATTCATATGGGATCAATTTCACCCTTTACTAACATATGGCGCCTAGGCTAAAGTTGTATGATAAAGATTATTATTGAAGTTATAATGTGTGTGTCCATGCAATTCTTGTAAATTTATTATTGATATTATAAAAAGCAATCTTATGAGTTGTCAAACTATTTATGTTGTATGTCTTCAATGTTCGACAACTAATCATTTCATGTCATTAGAGATTGATCCAATGGCTTTATTATTTTCATGAAATCCTGACAAATGTATCAAAACAGGTGATATAAAGACAAAAATTTATTTAAAGACTACTCAGTGTAAACTGAAGCCTTCTAAATAAATGCGAACTCAAACCTATGTCAGTGTCTAATCAATGCGTAGACAAAAAAAACTGTTGTAGTACTTAACCAAAAAAACATTAATTAATTAATTTTTTAGTTGCATTAATCACTATTATACTCTCATAATTAAGATGCACGTGAGCTGTGAATTAATGAGATAAACTTCTCACTTAAGGACACATTTAGCTACATTACCTCTCACTTAATTACACCTTACCAAGTGCCTCGATGTCACTTGTTTGCATTTGGCTCGAACGAAATCAACAATATTATTAGTTACAGAAGATGGTAAACATGCATTTATTTTGGATTAATATCTCTCACTTGATAGTACATTTTTTAACTACATTAACTAATTAATAAAGGCTACTAATTAATATCTCTCGCTGCATTAATCGAGGTTAGTGGGTTTTTAAGAGTGATTCTGGAGGTATTTTTTGAGATTCTGAAATTCTCATTTTGGGATTTTTAGGTGTTGGGATGTTAATTTTGAGATTTTTTATTCTTGAATTTTCAAAATATGCTTTTAGAGCCACAATCTTAAAAATAAGTCTGGAGTTACTTTTGAGATTCTGATTTTAGATTCTAAGCTCTTTTATAATTTACAAATATATTCTATCATTAGAAGACGGAAATTATATTTTACACATTTTTATGATTATTGTGTTTTAAAATTAATTCAATTTGTAAAAATATAAATATTATTTGACTATATTTCAAAATACATAAGGCGAATTATTAAATATACAAATAAGGAGCCATGTATTATGGTCAGTTGGTTACCCACAATCTAATAATTTAATTATACTACTAAACACTTTATAGATTCATAATCTATTTTATACAGTTCAATTAAACACTTCACAGATTCTAAGTATGAGTTTTTCAAAATCTAAAATTTCAGAATCAGAAAACACCTCAAAAATCCCTCCCAAACACAGTTAGTTCACTTGTCTAAAAATATTGGCTTTTTGACCGATTAGAACCAGAAAGTTCACTTGCTTGCTTTATCTATTTGAGAATGGTGAATTAAACACTATTTCTATGCCAAAAAAATAAGTGGACCAGAAATAAGGCCCAAACAAGTGAAAGACTTGAGCCCAGCCGACCAGCAGGGGTATGCGGTCGAACAAAGTCCCGTGTAAAAATTAGAGTCTCATAAGCTCACTCGTTCTCACTTTGTAACCCATGCGAGACATGCTTCCAAACTCATCCCCCGGGTCACAGTCCCAGCATTTGAGATTGTTGAACACATGCAGTGGGATCCCGCCTGCATGTGAGACTCACTTTAAGTCGTTTCCAACCCAAACCATATTTTCAACAGATAATGTGTGATTATCAACTCATGCTCTGTTTTCAGTGTATGAAATGCTTCAACCAAGCGTTCAAAACGTGAAATCTGGAAAAAATAAATGAACATTTAGTGTATTCAACAAATTGACTTGTCTTTTTTGCTGCATTGATGATGTTTTTTGTTTGTAAACGCAAGCACATCGTGATTTTCGTTTGGTCCGGATGTGAAAAAACTCTATATAAAGGCACCACCAATCAAAGATTTAGTACTACAACAACTCAGACTCTTCATAATCTGCACACACTATCTGTACGCTAGCTCTTCACGTACTCAAAATGGCAAATATCGGAAATCCACAAACATTCTTGAGCTCTTGTTCCGCACTTCTTCTTCACATGGCAATGGCTTTCTTTATCCTTACACACACAGCAAACCCAGTCATTGCCTCTACCAGTATCATAGACTCTGGTTTTACTGTCAAAATGCCAAACAGTGGCATTTCTCTGTCTCTGTTGAACATTTGCTCAATTCTCCTACTCACTGCTTTTGTTTTTGTCATCCTTCAGAATAGACGAGATACACCCCTTTCGCTTCCGCCAGGCCCGAAACCATGGCCTGTCATCGGAAGCCTTCCAGAACTTCTCAAAAACAAGCCCACCTTCCGGTGGATACACAAAATGATGGAAGAAATGAACACTGAAATCATGTGCATCCGTCTAGGGAATGTCCACGTCATCCCTGTCATCTCTCCTGAAATTGCTCTCGAGTTCCTGAAAAAACATGATGTTCTTTTCTCCTCCAGACCACTTTTTTTGTCTGCAGACATCACAAGCAGAGGATTTCTATCAACGATCCTAACCCCGGCGGGAGAACAATGGAAGAAAATGAGGAAAGTCCTTGCTTCCGAGGTTCTCTCAGCATCAAGGCATCGGTGGCTCCAGGAAAAAAGAGACGAGGAAGCCGATCACCTTGTTCGGTTTGTGTACAATCAGTCCACAGACTCGACTACTGGGGGTGTGGTGAACGTGAGAGTCGCTGCCCAACACTTCTGCGGCAATGTGATAAGGAAGATGATTTTCGGCAAAAGATTTTTTGGGAGTGGAAGGGCGAATGGAGGGCCAGGGATTGAGGAAGAAGAACACGTGAATGCTTTGTTCACTATTCTCCAATACCTCTACTCATTCTGCGTGTCTGATTACATTCCGTTCTTGCGTGGCCGAGTTGATTTGGACGGTCATGAGAGGATCGTTCGAACTGCCACTACGAGCGTCGCGAAATATCAAGACCCGGAGATTGACGAGAGGATAAGAAAGTGGAAAGAGGGTACCAGAAACAAGCAAGAGGACTTGCTCGATGTTCTCATTGGGCTAAAAGAGAAAGATGGTAGCCCAGTGCTCACACCAGAAGAGATCAAAGCCCAAATAGTTGTAAGCTCTCTCTCTCTACATATATGTTTATGCTTTGTTTTTTTTAATGAAAAAATTAGTTAAAACTCCAAAATCTGAGATTAATTAACTCATTAAGTCTTGCTTACTTTGTTTATTGAGTTAGGATCCGCTATTTTAAAAATACAAGTAGTTAGAGTCCACTCTTTTAAAAGAGTTAATAATTTAGGTCATTTAGTTAACAAAATTATCCTTATTACAAATTTATTAAATTTTAACAAATCTTAAAGTCCTTACCACCTTTTGGTACACAAATTTTTGTAACTTTTTATTTTCTATTTATTTTCTATTGATTACTAGCTCGTCTCAATAATTTTTTTTTTTAAATTAGAAAAATATGAAAAATAAATCAAAATATGATTTGTGCTCTCACGACCTTTTGGTACATCAATTTTTTTGTAACTTTTTATTTTGCATCTTTTTTTTATTGATTATTAATTCGTCTTGATAAAAATTACAAAAAAATAAGAAATATAAAAAATATGTTCTACAAAACGGCTGTTATGCACAAGGTCGTCTTTTGCAATAAAGCTTTTCCATGTAGTTGGGGAAGTATATCTTATGTACTCTTACTGAAATTTCTTTTTCAAAAGCATGCTATTCAACCGTTGGCAGCATCTAAGTTTCCAAAACAGAACTTTCATAATTCTCCGCAACAAATAGTGTTATTTTTCATATTCTACACCCTACTGTTATTTAATTATTCAAACAGTGGAGTAGTGGGAGAATTACACATATGATTGAACATCAAGAACAGGTTTTATTCATTCTAATGTTTGATTACAGTGGGTCTTCTTTACTCTTTTGGTCTTGTCCACCCGTCCACCGCGTTACAGAATCAAGCCTTCGTTTGTATGAGAACGATTTAGCCCTTGAGTTCATGAAAACAAAAAGGCCTGAAGATTGATTGACTGAGACTGTTCAACCGGTGACGTCAGTTCGAGTAATTCGCATCGAACTGAAAATGAGGAAATTATTTCGAGGATTGAGAGAGGAGGGCACCGTTGCTTAGGCGATATCCGATAGATTCAAATCTCATTATTTGGGAACTGGAAATCCTGGTTGTCCTTGACTGGGATAGTTTCGGATCCCAAATCCCTCAAACAACCATCACCATGGTTGACCATTGATTTAACCCCTAAACGAATCGTTGGCTTTACTTCAGCTTAAGTTTAAACATTTAAAAAAATAAGAAATATAAAAAATATTATAAAAAAAAGATAATGTTTTTTGTAATAAATTGAACTCTATTATATGCATAACATATCAGCAGATTATCTTATTTATTATAAATTGGCCTCTGTAATTATACATAACATATCAACAGATTAGGATATCTTTAGTAGTTTCATCTTTGTATCTCTGCATGATAGTGAAAACACAATAAAGCAAAATAGATAAGATTATTTGTTAAGTAATTTGTTTTCTGTACCTCTGCATCAGATAACATCAGGTAAGGTTATTTATTTTAATTCGTACTTTGTATTTTGGCATAATATAAAAACAGATAATGTTATTTATTGTAATTTCATATTTGTATCTCTACATGATAGTGAAAACATAATAATAAACTAAAATAGATAAAGTTATTTGTTGTAATTTGTTGTATGTATCTCTACATAAGATAATATCATATAAGATTATCTGTCCTAATTTATACTCTGTATTTTGACATAATAGAAAAACAAATAATGTTATCTGTTATAAATTTATCTATGTAATTATGCATAACATTTCAACAAATAATGTTATCTGTTGTAGTTTCATCTCTGTATCTTTGCATGCAAGTGAAAACATAATAATAAACCAAAATAGATCCGTTGTAATTTGTTCGTTGTATTTCTACATAAAATAACATTAGATAAGGTTATTTGTTTTAATTCGTACTCTGTATTTTGACATAATATTAAAATAGATAACATTATCTGTTTCAAATTAACCTCTGTATTTATACAAAAAAATATCACACAGATAATGTTATCTTTTGTAATTTTCATCTCTGTATCTCCTAAAAGCACAATAATCAATCAAAATAAATGAGGTTATCTGTATCTCTGCATAAGATAACATCAAATAAAGTTATATTTTAATTTGTACTCTGCATTTTGACATAACAAAAGACAATGTTATCTGTTTTAAATTGGCCTATGTATTTATACATAATATATCAACAGTGAGAATATAACAATAAATTAAAACAGATAAGGTTATCTGATGTAAATGTTTTACTCTATCGTATAAACGGAAAGGTAAAAGTAACTACAACTAAGAAGGGCCAAAAACTACTCCTGTGTGTGGCGAGACAGAATGAAAAAAAAAAAACAGAAATGGTGGTGCACTACAACAAAAATCATATATGGAGACAAAAATAGGAGACAAAATCTAATTTTATCACCAAATGGGTATATATGGCGACGAAAAAAAATAAATTTGTTGTCGTTTTTAACACAGTTGCGAGAAAATTATTTTCCACGCCAAATAGATATTTTAGGTGAGGAAAATTTTTCTCGCCAAATGGGTACTTTTGGCCAAAAAAATATATATTATTTTCCTCGCTAAAAATACTTACTTTGAGAGAAATTTTCTCGCCAAATAGAAAATACATTTCCTCTCCAAATATTCCTATTTAGCGACGAATTATATTTTTTGTCTCCAAATAGGTATTTTTGGCAAGAAAATAATATTTTCTCACCCAATTTATACTTTTGGTGAGAAAAATAAAATTTTGTCGCCGAACGACATATTTTTGGTGAAGAACTATTATTTTTCTCATAAAAAGTACCTATTTCAAAACGAAAAATATAATTTCTTTGCTAACATAAAGGTAAATTTTGTTGTAATATATATATATATATATATCTCCTAACCAACCCCTTTATTAAAAGGGATATAACCATCCCCTTTACATATATATAAGGGATAAATATATATTTATCTCATATCTCTTCCCCTATATATATTTCCTCTCCTGAATATAGGGGTATTATATATATAAATGTGTATATACGCGTGTTTAATTGGTACAACTATAAAAGGATACTAATAGGGGGGAGAGAGAGAGAGAGAGAGAGAGAGAGAGAGAGAGAGAGTTAAGAAAGAGATAGATTTGAGATAAATTTAGAATTTTAAACATATTTTGGATACAAAACAAAGGGGAGAGAGAGAGAGAGAGAGAGAGAGAGAGAGAGAAAGGGGGGAGAGAAATGGAAGAGAGGGTGGATAGAAAAGAGATGTGAGCAAGAGATATATGTTTTGGAATTTAGAATTTAGGATAAAGAATGAGAGGATAGAGAAAGAGGAGAGGTAGAGAGAGTGAATAAATAGATAGTTTGGAAATATGTTTAAGGTTTAGGATATTAAATTTTAGATAAAGAGAAAGGAGGAGAGAGGGCAAGAGAGAGATCTAGAGAGAGGAGAGGAGAAAAAAAGATGTGATAGAGCGAGAAAGATGAGAAAGATAGATATAGGATAGTAAAAAAGAAAAGGGAGAGAGAGAGAATGTGTGGAAAGAGAGAGATTAGAGAGATAAATTTAGAATTTAGCGTAGACAAAAAAGAAAGAGATAAAGAAAAAAGAGATAAATATTGAAAAGGGTGAGAATGAGACATATAGTGAGAAAGAGAGGGAAAAAAATAAAAATGAGAGAGAGAGAGAGAGAGAGAGGGGGGGGGGGTTTAAGATAGTGATAAAGAGAGGGAGAGAGAGAGAGGGGAAGATAAATTTAGAGTAGTGATAAAGAGAGAGAGAAATAGAGAGAGAGAGAGAGAGAGAGAGAGAGAGAAAGGAGAAAAGGGAAAACAGGGAGAGGGAGAGAGAGAGAGAGAGAGAGGAGCCGGGGGGGGGGGGGGGGGGGAGGGAGTGAAAGAGAGAAAAAAATTATGTATAACATCTATTTTTTGAAGATAAAATGTTAAACATATGTTATATATTAGATATTGTAAAAAAAATTCATGAACATTATGGTTGGTGTAGTGGTTAGTGGAGGTGTGCATAAGGTATTAGTTGGGTGAAAGGTCTAAGGTCCGAAACTTGAGAAAGAAAGAAAACTGTGTTGTGAGTGCATTTTTTAGTATTTGAAATCAATTTAGCGACAAAAAAATTCGTCGTCAAATCTAATTACTAACGACGAAAGTAAATTTTTTGCAAAATTATTATGGATAGAGACAAAATCTTTCATCTCCAAAAGTAGATATTTACAATGAAAATTTTTTTCACCGATTCTTATATTGGCGACGAAACAATTCCTCGTCGCCAAAGAACATATTAAGTAAGGAAAATTATTTTTGTCGCTCAGAGTTTTTTCGTGAAAGTATAAGCAATAGAAATTTATGACGAAAAATGTAATTTTTGCGACAAAATTATTTCGTTATTACTGTTGTAGTGGTATCTAATCCCAACTCCTAATATCCCTAGAAAACTCCAAAAGGATCAATTCCTCCTACATCTATGATCAACACTTATCTTCATCCAAAGCCTCCCCACCCACCTCCTATGCTCTCCACCAGAACTCCCGCCTAAGAAGCGCAGACCCGATTATTCACATACTCCGGAGCAGCCCTGAACGTTGAACAAGAACTAGTTAATGCAAATCGATCACCGAGATCGAACTCGTGTCCCCATTAAAGCTTGACCGCGGACTTGCTCCCGTCACCGATCACAATTTCCAGGTAAATCGAACAAGAAACGAAGGGTATCTTTGGAGAGAACGTGTCAAAAGGACCTGCCATTGTAATTCTATCTTTGCTGTACTAATTGCGTTAACAGTCCTTGGTGTGGACTGTTCACTGAATCACCCATTTTTTATTTTACATCCAAGCAATGTATGACTATCTCAATATTTTCTGCATCTCACCTAATGTGGGGCCACTTTCTCTAACACATGGTCGAGTCTTTTTTTACTCAGGAGTTGATGATAGCAACAGTGGACAACCCATCGAATGCAGTGGAATGGGCACTTGCTGAGATGATAAATCAACCAACAACACTGCTAAGAGCCACAGAGGAGTTGGACAGAGTTGTGGGAAAGCAAAGACTCGTCCAAGAATCCGATCTCTCACAACTCAACTACGTTAAATCATGCGTGAGAGAAGCATTCCGTCTCCACCCCATTGCCCCATTCAATGTCCCTCACGTCTCCAGTGCCGACACCACTGTCGCTGGCTACTTCATCCCGAAAGGCAGCCATGTCTTGTTGAGTCGCCCTGGGCTGGGGCGCAACCCTAGGGTTTGGGATGAGCCACTTCGGTTCAAACCAGAGCGCCACCTCAAGGACGACGGCTCGGATGTGGTGCTAACTGACCCAGAATTGAAAATATTGTCGTTTAGCACCGGGAGGCGTGGATGCGCTGGGGTGAATCTGGGATCCACAATGACAACCATGCTTATGGCTAGGCTCTTACAAGGGTTTTCCTGGACTGCTGTGTCGAAGATTGAGCTGAAGGAGTCAGCGGGAGACCTTCTTCTTGCTGAACCACTGCATGCAAGAGCACGGCCACGGTTGGCTGAACATTTGTACCATTGACTTTGATATTTTATGGGTGTAAGAGCAAGTGAAACATATTAGCTAAAAAGAGAATTGTAGCCCTTATATTTAGGCATTGCATAAAATAAATTCTCCAACAGATTAGCTGAAAGAGAGAGAAACTAGCTTTTGCTACAGTATTTAGCCAAATATATCTAAGTATTATTCACAAGCAATTACATTTTTTAATGTTTTCTCTCCTCAAAAAGTTTTGCTCTTTTTTTTCAAAGAATAAAAGAAAAGTAAAAAAGGGTAAAAAAAGTAAAATAATACATATTTTAATAGATAATAACTAAAATAAATAGTGTTGTTGGACTTTTAAAATAAAAAATAACTAGCTAAATTTATAAATGTACTATTGAGTAAGAAATTTACCTATCAACCGCTGCACTTGCTCTAAAGTGTGTAGTTGTTTGCCTATTATTTGTAATATATTGTTGTTTTCTGTTTGATTTCATGTTTATTCGGACTTCAAGTTCGAGCATCAATACGGTTGAACACGCATTCTAACTATGTTAATACTTGTTCGAATGTCTTATTAGATGTTTGAAATTTTTTTAGATGCGTTAGTTTTAATGCACTTCAAAATTTAGGCCCAATTTGGCCTAACTTGATTATTCATAATCAAGTTTTGTCTCTATTCAATATTTTTTTACATTTATTGTTTTGATCTTGAATGTTTGTGGATTATTGGTCCATCTCGATGAAACGAATCTAAAAAGTATAAAATTATGTCTAAAGGCTAAAAAAAAGTCACAAAAGATAACGAATAAGCACAAAATAATCATGTTTTTAGATTATTTTTGTCTTTTATGAATTTTTTTCAAATTTGGTCTATTGTTTTATAACTTTTCTTAAAACTCTCGTCGAGACGAACTAATAATCCACAAAAAGTTGACAAAAAAAATACAAAACAATTTCAAATAAAAACAAAATAATAATCAAATAATCAAGTCAGGTCAAACCTAGCAGCATAATGCATCGGCTTGCTCCTTGCCAATATTCCGGCCTCAAATAGCCAATTTATAGTAGTTCTATATATCCATGCACATACACACACGTTCAAAATGAAAAGAGCGAAATGATATAATGGAGTTTTTATTAATAACAAATGCTAAATGGTGTTTGAGGTAATAAATGATGGTACTATTTATTGTTAAAAGTTATTTAATCAATAAATTAATTTTTCTTGCTAGCAAATGAGTTGTATTTTATAACTGGAAATCGAGTGATTATTAATTATGATACAATTGATTGAATATTCATCAAATTCAAATTATCTCATTAATTGCTCTTAAATAAATGCCCAGATCACTCGTTAGCAGAATCATTTTTTAATTTTTTGATAAATCAGTTTTTTTCGTAGAAAGATTCAAAACTAAAAACACGACAAACACATACGGGCATTTGACGTTGTTAGACTTCATAATGGTCATCTTATATCTGTTTTATTACTTAGTGATGATTTGAAGTATTCTACCTCTAATCTCATAATTTCCAAGAAAAGAAAATCAAACTATTTTACAAGACAAAAGTAGTCTGACAAAAATGTGGCAAGAAAGATTTCTAATCGGTGTGCTTTTCTTTTCTTTTTCTTGTTTTTATAGTCGAGGTATCGGGCTAGTATTGGAATTATTTTTAACCTAATAGCAACTAGTTCTCAGGAAACCAATCACGGTGTCTACTTGTCTAGGTCTTATTTAAAGCCAGAGTTTTTTTTATCCTGTTTAAACTGATCTCATAAAAATTAATAAAATTAACTTCATTCATATGTTATAAAACAACGGTTACGGTGTCTAATTTAATCAAACTCGTATGTAATCAAATTTGTATTTGTTGTAAATAGGTCGAGTTGCATATGTCTCATTCATGATGATTTGGAAGGATTCAATAATTTGGTTAAAAAAAAACATATCAAATTATTCCTAAGAGAATTCTACATGGGGAACGAAAATGTTGTAATAGAAATTGTTAGCAGATGTGTCCGTAGTTAAGTTATTTATTAACTTTTAGTTGCTTTAGTCTGTCTACTTAGGGCCTGATTGGATGCAGTTTTAGAGACTATGTTAAGTTACTCATGTTTTAGTTAAGACTTGTCTATACCTAACTCACCGGTTGGTAAATTGTTTTTGTTTCTTTGATCATTTCAACATCGACTTTAACCTAACTAGTAAAGCGTTAAGATTTATGGAAATATTGAAGGAGAAAACATATGCAAAATTTGGATTGGAGGTGACTGTTAGAACTGGTGGTGGACTTAATGTAATACTTAGAGCCTGTTTGGGAGCCTCATTTTTATGGTTTTACATCCTCATTTTTAGTTTTTTGGTGTTTGGGCGCCATATTATCAAAACTCATTCTGGAAAACAAGTTCTCAATTTTTGATGACGAAAGTGTTTAGCCGTTGAGAAGATTTACATTTTGAAGGCCACTTATTTGTGGATGAATGAACATGTATACTGTTGAATGAACATATCTTGAAGCTAGTTATTTGAAGTGTATGATTCAGAAAATGTAATGTGAAGATCGTGAGATTGAATGAATGTTTCAGATGTTAATTTTATGAATGAAGAATAATTTCAAAAATATAATGCTTGGTTATGTTAATTAACTGTGAAATTTGAGTTATGGAATTGGTATTAAAGAGATTTGAAATGTATTTTTTATTTAATTCAATGTCTTTTGCGACGGAAAATCAACTAGTCGCAAAAAGTAAGGCTTTTGCGACGGCATAATAAGCCGTTGCAAATAGGTTCGTACTTTTTGCGACGGCACAGTAAGCTGTCGCAAAAAATCTTTACTTTTTGCGACGGTAGAATAAGAGGTCGCAAAAGATAGGGCCTTGTGCGACGGTTGACTTAGCAGTCGCAAACGATAGGGTCTTTTGCTACCGAAAATTAACGGTTGCAAAAGGTCTCTTTAACCGTCGCAAAACCTTTTCGACAGCTTGCGGCCGTCGCAAAAAGTTTTTGCGACCCAGTCAATTACGACCCCCACTTTACCGTCGCAAAGCCGTCGCAAAAAATCTTTTGCGACGGTTTGGTGACTTTTTGCGACGGCTAAGGTTTGACGCAAAAAAACCTTTTTCTAGTAGTGTACCCTGCAATCTTGGCCAATTGTTTCCTCACACTAGAAACCAGCAAGCTAGCCACCAGCTGCTTTTTGGTGTAGAATATTTTGATTGGTTTCTTTCCCCTTTGCATTCATCATTTTTCAAAGGCAATAGTACTCTTTTGTTTAGTCAAAATTTATGTAAAAAACTCACTCCCCTCTATTTGCTCCGTTAAGGGCTGGAGATGCTCTTATATGCTCTTATTGTGAAATATTTTTAATATGTATAATATATTTATGTATGTTTTCAAATTGTGTAATGTTTATAATTGTATTTTTTGGATCATCTTCTTTTTTTTTTTTCCTGATCACTTTCATTTTTCATAATTCTTATTAACTACGGGAGAATTTCAACTCATTTAAAAAAAATTAGAAAATCAAACAATATTTTCTAAAAAAAAGTTTTTAAAAAAACAGACGAGTCCTACAAAATATTCTCCAATTACAAGTCTTCACTTTGACCAAGGGCAAATTGGTAAAAAATAATTCATAATTCATTTTCATCATTCTTCTCCCAAACACTACAACTTCTGTAAAATATATTTTGCACAAATATGAAAGATCTTGAGGGATTCTTGATATTTTCGCAAGATTTGAGAGATGAGGTTTGAAAGAACTCACACCCCCACCTCCATGGGAGTACACGGGCAAGAGAGAGGGAAGAAGAGAGAGAAAAGTCTTGGATTTTTTCTCAAAAATCTGATGTGGGGCTATTTAAAGGCCCAACTGCACTTTCACCCTCCAATTAATTACATGTAACTATCAAGCCCTCTTTTAACACACACTATACATAAATCCAAATCTTCATATTCGTATAAAATGCAATAAATCACTTGTTAAATCTAATTCCGAAATTTTTTTATTTTTTATTTTTTTATTTTTTTAAAATTCCGGGTTCTCACAGTCGTAATAGTCCAGTTTCTGTAGCTTATTTGATAGTGAATTTAATTTGGACAATATTGTATTAGCTCCAAGAATTGTTGGAAGAAGGTTAATGTATTATTCAAATTAATCTGGATGTGGACTTTCAGGTACCAATTTTATGCTCCTAGGAAAAATTTATTTTATGTGCATCATAATTTCTTTTGATGCCAATTCTGATACCAATTTGGTTTATATGGATCAAATGCCTTCCTACTGTGTTTATTTTTGCAATCCCTGTTTCTGCTGTGATTTGAGAAGAATGTTATTAGTGTTCTTTTGAGACTCAAATTTGTAAGTCTTATGCATTCTAACGTCCCTGTATCAATTTTCTCTAATTCTGATCTGATGTAATAATGGTTCCTATGTGGTAAAAGCAAGCTCCAAATCATGCATGATTCCTTGGAATAAACTTGAAAAGTTCATTTTCCATTTCTTTAATGTATATTGATGTATTGTCAAGCCACCATGCATCTCATAGCTTTGTTTTATGGGAATTCCTATGGATATGCACCTTTCTAAAAGTGACTGAGACTTGAATACATTCACACTAATTGTTTGTATGAGATCTCAGTTTGATATATATTTCCCATCTTTCTCAATGGGGACTTACTATGAAATTAGTATATGCCAAACTACCTAGGAAGCAAATAACATCCATCTACCAGAGTATCAAACTGCTCTTAGAATTCTGATGTATCTGTTATGGATATTTTAATTCAACAAAGAAGAGACTGAGAAAAAAATTCAGAATATTTGGGGTTATGAAGTTGGATCTGTTAGGTTTTGAGTGCAATATGAATTGCCGAAGTAGTACTAGACCATGGGAAGCTAAGTGCAATATGAGTTGCTTGACGTTTATTTTGCAGTAACTTGTTTTTACAACTGAGTTTCTGTTTCCAGTCTTTTTATCTAACAATTATGTTTCTAGTTTTTTTATCTGACATCCCTTTGAAATTTCTAACCACTAGGAAAGCTGCATTAAGCTAGAGTGGGGAGGGTTCTTTCTTGTTTACTTTAAGCTCTGCACCAATGTCTAGACTGCAATGTCTATACAAAAGCCATGTCTAGGCTACAAATGTTCATACAAAGGCCACTTACCAACAAATCCAACTCAAAAGGGAACACCAAATGAAGAAGAAAATCTTGTAAATGTGAATGTAATAGTGAATAAGTGAATGAGAGAATGAAAAAATGTAATAGTGAATATTGTAAACGTAAATCATGTAAATCTTGTGAATGAGAGTTTGCATCCAAATATGAATGTATATCTATTGCACAAATTTATAAATGAAGAAGAAAAGTAGGCATATATTGTCGTATCGTACATATTGTTAATGTTGTTTTTGTTAGTTTTATTAGATTGTCGTCGTCGTCGTTGTTAGTTTGACACGCAAGGCGTTGGGTTAAACCATAAAGTAAGGAAACCATGTCAATTTTTTAAAAAATTTTCAAAGTCAAATAAATGGGCATAGATGGGTATAAATTTTAAAAATTTCCAAACTCAATCATTAATAAATTAACATAAAGGGTCCAAGTAAAAAGTTTTTCAATACATTAGCAAGCAGTCCATTAAAGTTAAAAAGATCCATAGTCACAAAGGATCCATAAAGTCGGAGAAAACGGGAATATGCTTCCGCCTTGTGCCATATTTGGAGACATGTAATGAAATGACATTATGTTTGGCCACTTTTGCTGCCCCATGTAGGTTGCCTGAGTTTGCCCAAGAACAAGAAAAATGAATGATTAATACTTTAATAAGGAAAATGATTGATTAATAACTTTAACAGTAGAAATTTTTGTTACATTTACATTTAGAATACTCTTTTATGCCCCGAAGCCATGGCCAATTGCGATGTCCTCAACCTCCTAAAATTAGTAAACAATTTAAGTATATATATTTTTTTGGGTTAGGCCATCAAAACTTAGTAGAAAACAAGATTGATAAAGTATAGATGTCCATATGAAATAGTAAGCAACAACTCAAGAAAAACTTATACCTTGACATTATTTTTCGATGATGTCTTCTTTTTTATTCTTCACAATTTCACCTTGCTTCCTTTTCCACGGCAGTCTCCCTTTTTGTCGAACACCTTCAGGGTCAAGTAAGTTCACACTTTGTTGGGAAGGTAGAACCACATCTCCAAGTAAAAAAGAATCATTACGAGTACCGAAAATCACATTGCTTTCACAAATAGAAGCTTCCATCAACTCTCGTTTTAGCTCGCGCAATCGTGTCATCACCACATCATACTTCTCTTGAGAATCTTCCGCTAAATCGGCAATCTCATTAAAGACATTGCACATGTTCTCATGCCAACACGCTTTAATTGACGTTGACGACTTATCGTAACTGATTCGAATTTTAGTCTGGATCTTTTCATATTTTTGTACCATCTTCTCAACAAATACTTGTTCAGCACTCTTTCAATTCCCTTTTCATGCCACACTATCATTTGATATGTATACATCATTCATCTATACTCAAACAACCGACAATTACAATTTGCTTCATTCATTTCACCATTAAAATCGACAATAAACGAAATTTGTTTCCTCTTTTTCTCTACTCCTTATTCAAATGTAACCCATTGTTTTACCCTATATTTGGACACAACATCACGTTCTTTTGTAATCGAACACAAATAATCATGTTCTGCGACAAATTGTGTATGAAATTTTACAAACTTCTTATTCGTGTAAAGGTTTTGAAATTGTTTTCCCAACTCACTTCCTGTTATTAATGGGATGTAATATTTCAACTTTTGACATCTTCTTATTTTTCACTCTCCACCTTATTCGCCAATGCATTTTCATATTGCTCTACGAATTGTTTCAAGGTCGTCTTTGAATGAACATAACCATCAAAATATACGTTCATGCTCTTGCTTCTTTGTATAGAGGACATTCCCGCCCATAATACATTTTTCACATAAGCAGACACCCATTGTTTCCTCTCGAAATACAACCCTTTTAACCATGTCGTAATTTGAAGCTTGTACTTTTTGATGAACGCATCCCAAGAATTCTCAAATTGTTCTATTGTCAATGAATCAAAAACTACATTATGGATACACCAACTAATTTTTTCATAGGCATTGTACCCACTTAACTTTTCTAACACTTTTTACATCATATGCCATATGCAACATCGGTGTCAGGTGTTGGAGAATACATTTTCTATAGCATTCTTTATAGCTATTCATTGATCGGTAATTATTGTTTTCGGAACACAACCCCCATGCATGTCATCCAAATTTGAAATAACCATGAAAATAACTCTGTGTCTTCGTGAGAGATGAGTCCGCATCCCAATAAAATCGACTAAGTATGATGGTTTACGCCTACAAATGGAGCAAATGACATTTCATACTTGTTTAACAGGTATGTTGTGTCAAATGTCACAACATCAACAAACTCCTTATAAGTTGCTCTACTCCTTGCATCTGCCCAGAATACATTATTTAATCGACCCTTTTCATTCAAATTCATTGCAAAAAAAAGAAATTGAGAATTGTCGGCTTTCATCCTCATGAAATAATGATGCATCAATTCAGCATCTCTTTCCACAAGTTGCAAACATTGAAATTTTTTCACATAATTTCGACAATCCTTCTCAAGATATAGAAGCTTATTAGGTCCCCCAGTCTCGATCTGAAGTGAGTCATAAGTCTTATGCATTCCGATCCCTACTTTATTATTCAATTCAAGCTTTCTTTTTACGTGTTCATTTAGCACCCTATTGCTCTTGAAATACTATGCCTTTTCTGGGCTCTGTTCATGATTATACTCCAAAGCAATCCGATTTAACCTCCACTTTTTATCTGAGTGCATACAAACAATAATGTCAGCTGGACAATTAATTTTTTATTGTGGCCATCCTTTGACCGGGTTGATGGTTTTTACACTTGCCTTTCTCGCACAACTGCATGAAAGTGTTACATTCTTCAAATTTCCATCTCTTCTCTTCCTCGATGTTCTTTTTGCCACATCGAACCCTCTTTCTTTAAAATACGTTCCTTAATCGACACTTTCCATTCAAATCCATTGCAAAAAAAAAATTCAAAATTGTCGGCTTTCATCCTCATAAAATAACGATGCATCAATTCAGCATCTCCTTCCACAAGTTGTAAACGTCGAAATTTTTTCACATAATTTCGACAATCCTTCACAAGATATAGAAGCTTATCAAGTCCTTCAGCCTCGATCTGAGTGATCCCAACTTTATCACTCAATTCAAGCTTTCTTTTCACGTGTTTATTTAGTACCCTATTGCTCTTGAAATACCGTGCCTTTTCCGAACTCTTTTCATGATTATGCTCCAAAGCAACCCGATTTAATCTCCACTTTTTATCTGAGTGCATACAAACAATAATGTGAGCTGGACAATTGATTGTGGTCGTCCTTTGACCGGGTTGATTATTTTTACCTTTGCCTTTACCGCACGACTGTATGAAAGTGTTTTATTCTTCAAATTCCCATATCTTCTCTTCCTTCATGTTCTTTTTGCCATAACGAACCCTCTTTTAATACAAATATGCTTATTCCGGTGTGTCGAATGTTAGTCCCTCTTTTGGTTCTTCAACTCTATCTTTATAATTTTCTGTGGCCTCATTCCCATCCTGGAATATAGTAACTATCTCATCCTGGAACACTCCATACCTCTTCTTCTTCTTCTTCTTCTTCTTCCTTTTCTCCACACTCTATGTTTCGAGACATTGCTGACGGAACAGAATCTGATAATGTCATCTACTGGTTTAGAAACAAAAAAAAAAATTTTAATACCACATATTTAATATAAAGTGATTAAAATACTTCACCAACCAAAATGATGACATACAAGACCAATGTCGCAACCAACGTTAAGTAAAATAGGCTATCACTCAACAAAGCATTTCAAGAAATAGATGCATGCGCACTCACTCTCATAGTGCACATTCAGTATAAAAAAGCAGTAGGAATTCAATTCAAGTTTGTTCCAAAAGCAAAATACAAGTCGCGCTCACCAAGGCTTGATGCCATTTTTCTTTTCATTTTTACATAGTAAATTTGTAGATGCGTAAATACAATATAGATGTTCATTAGTCTTCAAGTACATTATTATATGAAACAATGAAGACAATATTCAGTATCGAAAGCTAACACCTAAATAAGTAAACTGACGAGGGTAAAAATATAATTGAAAAAATACATTTATCCTCCTCAGAAAAGATTTAGTTCGGCATCAGATAGAAGATACATTAGGACACATATGCTGATCACGCGAGGTTATGGCCGACTTGAGAAGGGATTATTCGTAACTTTATTCGAGCCGAGAAGATTAAATATGTAAACAGCCGACTTGAGAAAGGTGGCTCAACATCCTGTCGACCTGAGAAAAGTATCCCGAGACACTATCGACCCGAGAAAGGCGATGAACAACTGTTATTCCGAGATAAGACAGAATCCCGTATAAGTCGGGATGCAACTCTAATAGATATGGATGAGAAATTCACGGCGAATTTAATTAATATGAGAAGTATTAATTGAATGAAACTCTAATGAAAGAAGGTAACTGCTTGATAGGAAGTTATCTCATTAGTGGCCAATCATAACACATTTCACTCCAATCAGAATCCCAAGAGAATTAGGATTAAAGAAAAGTCTATAAATAAAACTCCACGTCAACAAAAAATGTATGTTCTAACTAGTGTCTAATTTTGCTTACTAATAGAGAATATTAACTTGAGTTATTATTCATCCAGTGAGTTTTTGCCTGACTTAATTATTGGAGTATTTTCCTGCCACAATGGCAGAGAGCACTTTGACAATTTATTATCTTGCAAATCACAGGTCCACCCATATTGAGAGTATTGTTTCTGTTGAATATTGAGGTATTAATTTTTTGTCCTGATTGAGAACATCTACCCATCTACATAAACCTAACAATTGTCCAAAATAGCAATTTAAAAGAAAATAGGAGAAAAAAATCAAAACCCGTGACAAATAAACACAATGCTTGGTAGGAGACAAAAATAATAATAATAATGTTCTCAATCTTAAACAATTTTTGAATTTGCTTCACCTCGTTGAGATTTTAGTATCTGAACATGGAGTAAGAAATTTTAGCAACCAAACTAGGAGGTCTAATCCCATTTAGAGTGAAAAGTAAACAAATGCTGGAAGTAGGGATATTGAAATGGTCAAATATAACTCATTTCAATCCCATCTACAGAAACAAATGCATCGAATCCATTCACCAATCTAAAAGAAATAAATCCTAATCCCATCAAACATGGTCCAATTGAATCTAGGAGGTTCTTGTAGAAGAAACTGCAGTAGATAGGGGGGGAGAGAGAGACAGAGACCTTGGTGCAGGGTCGTCGTTGGCAGTAGTCAATGGTTGAGGGGTCATCATGTACAAAGCTCGTGGTGGTGGTCGTCGACCTGGTTTTGGGGGTGGGGGTGCGGGCTTCGACTGATATGTGAGTTGGGGGGGGGGGGGGGGGGGGAAATTGATTTCTGATTTGGGGGGAACTGAAAACCAGATGACTGACCTCGTTCTGGGAGAAACGAATTTCAGAATTTTTTTTTTTCTCTCACCCCAAAACGACGGGTGATGTGTTAAAATGATGTATTTTTTTTGATGTGTTTGTAGCATTTTTGTTCTAAAATATCTTACAAACTATCCTTTGCTAAACACTGCTCTCAACCGTCTTCTTCGCGACTCCAAAGTTGCAACCATGCCGATCTGCTGTTGGGTCCATCTCCACCAATCATGTGATGTGAGTCTGGCATATCCATTATAGGAACTGTTTTTTCTTTTCTTTTTTGATCTACACTCTCAGACTTCCCTCCTCTTTCAAATTGGAGCCCTAATCATCCTGATTCCATCCAAACTTCTCGAGAAATCGGCAACAAAGATGCCTTGAAGGTCGAATTTTGTCTTAATCCACATGGCCACCCACCATTTGACCTTCTCCGCTAATCGATCGGGCTGGGATTCCTTGTTCGCAAAGATCGCTTCTTTCCTTGCATTCCAAATTCCCCACAATATGGCATACATTGAACAAATCCAAACCTTCTTCTCTAGCTTGCCTAGTAGAAAGGATGGTTGTTTCTCAAGGATGGCTTCTATAGATATAGGGCTGCACCAGAATACATTCCACCAACGAAGAATAACTGCCCAGACAACCGTTGTCTTAGTGCAGTGGAGAGTGACGTGGTTTGAAGTTTCTAGCTCACATCTGCAGAAATGGCAGACCAATTGATCAATTGTCGTAGGTGGAATAATACTCCTAGCTCCAAAATTGCTCTTAGATGGCATAAAGTTACCTCCCAATTTCTATATGCACAACTTAACCTTCGGAAGGCATGGGTTGGCCCAAATAGCATTAAGCACCGTATTTTCTTGAAAAGAGTTTGATTCCCAACTGTTGTATGCTGATTTAACGGAGAATTGCTGAGACAAATCCCATTCCCATGAGAGGTAGTCTATCATTCCTCTGTTGAACAAGAATTGGTTAGCCATAAATATTAACTCCTCCAACCCTAGATAAGTAATAGGCAGGTGCCCTATAGCACAACCTATAACATCGGCCAGAGTAGCCACTTCCTCCTTCTTGATTTTGGCTCCACACATGATTGACTTGTTGAAGTTAATCCTTAAACCAAACAATAGTTGAAAACACCTTAAAATTCTCTTAATGTTGATGACCTCCTATTGATTGTTGTTACAAAAGATGATGGTATCATCTTACCATCATCTGCAAATTGTAAATGAGATGCCACAGTATCCTCCTGGCCAATCCTAACCCCTGATATAAGACCTAAAGCTCTAGGCTCTAGCCCTCTCAAAAAGTAAATTCAATGCTTCCACTCAAAAAACTCTATCTATCGTTAGTCTTCCACGTTTAAGATAAAGAAAACTACAGGCAAAGAGAGCTAACAAGGAGAATAGTCCAACAAAAAATCTAAAATATAGAAAAGAAATTAAGAGAAAACTTGATTAAAATCAGAATTCCCAAACACTTCAATCAAGCCCAACCATAACCCACGTCGCTACATCGGACGCTCCTACCATCCCAAACCATCAAAATTCTTCCAAACTTCCATTTCCTCCTCAATCTTTGAGACCTTCTACGAGTTTTTCCCATCTACCTAGGGTCAGCCAGGGGTAAGTCCCGCAAGTCCTTGTGCTCATGTTCCCTACACGGGGCAATAATTTTTTCTTTCTTTTTGTAAATATTGAAATAAAAATAAAAATTCGCTGAAAAATTATTATTAATACTAAGTAGTGCACAACCAAACTGAGATCAGACTTGTACAATCTAAATGTTGAGGTCGACATTGCACCTACCTATAACCCATTTGCTTGCCTCTTAGCCCACACTCCAACAATTCCAATTTTCTTAACTTGCAACCCCCAATTCCTCCCATTACACCCACCACCTCTCAGACCGCCATCAAAACATCCCCACCCTCTCATTGAACCCCATCAAACATACTTTCCACCTTTTTTTTTTTTTAATTTTTTCCTTGTTGAGCCTAGCTACATCAAACCTTAGTGACAGCAAAAACGCACAACCCTACCTCCGATTACCGCCACCACACCTTCAGACCCCATCAAAACATCCCCACATCCCACATCAAACCCCATTAACGTCCAAATTCAACGGCAAAAATACAAGCAAACAAGGAAGAATGGATCTTAGGGTGCAAAAACAAACTAGCGCAAAAAAAAAAAAAAACCCAGTAATCCAAAAAAATATAAGGACTTGAAAGTGTGTTTGATTTTGATGACGTCCAATGATGGTTTGATGATATGTTAGTTATAGCAAAATAAATATGCAATTAGTGATGCGCGATGTTAGTGGGCTTGATGTATAAATGAATATGTTCTTGATGATATTGTGTTCTTATTCGGATCAAGTGCTCTATTGTTA
Source organism: Arctostaphylos glauca (assembly GCA_019985065.2). NCBI lineage: Eukaryota > Viridiplantae > Streptophyta > Magnoliopsida > Ericales > Ericaceae > Arctostaphylos > Arctostaphylos glauca. The sequence goes on from JAHSPW020000001.1 coordinate 36,823,327, forward strand.
AAATTAAGGATTTGATTTGATATGGTCAATATCCTTGATGAAGTATTCGCCTTTATTTTCTACCTTAACTATAGGATATTTCCTTGTATCGTTGATTCTTTCCTTGTAAATGTTTCCTTGTATCGTTGATTCTTTCCTTGTAAATGTTTGTACTATATTATTGTAAGACTACAATGAATGAAAGTATCAGAAATTTATTCTACAATTGTGTTTATTTGACATGGTATCAGAGCCTTCTTCAATATCCTCTTCTTTACCCTAGGAATTGAAGTTTGGTCCTGTATTCACAATTGTTCTTTCTGTTCATACCATTCCGCTACGAAGTTATTTTTGTTTTTACCACTATGACTGAAGAAAGAGGTAGTTCTCTAAAGAAAAATGAACCTACTAGTATCCCTGGGTACCATATCCAGGAAACTTCTTCCTGAATCACTCCGGAACCGCTTGATGGTACCAATTATGTTGAGTGGTCCTTGAATGCTCGAAATAAAATCCGTGGGAGAAAATGTTGGGGTTTTATTTTGGGGACTAAGGCTGCGCCACAAGATGTTAAATCGGAGGAATATGAAACATGGGAGGATGAAAACTGCTTGGTTAAATCTTGGCTATATGATGCAATGACGAAGGATATCCGATCTCTCTTTCTTCGATTGGGTACAGCGAAGGAGATATGGGAGGTAGTTAAACAGACATATTCGGTTGATCAAGATGCATCAAAAGCTTATCAACTACACTGCGAGGTAATTTCTGTCCGCCAGAATGGAGGTTCGGTTATTTCTTTTTTTGGCAACCTACAGAAAATATGGCAGGAACTTGATGAAATTGATGATTGTACGATGGAATGTGCCAATGATATTGTAACATATACCACAAAGGTTAATTCCCAACGTGTGTATATGTTTTTGGCTGGTCTTGACCCTCAATTAGATGGGGTTCGAGGCCGTGTACTTGCTGCCAAACCACTTCCCAACATACAAGCTGTTTATGCTATGGTTTGTGCGGAAGCTAATCGCCAAGATGCTATGCTTGGAGGAAAGATGGGAGAAGGGGCTGTAATGGCCTCTCTGAAAACTCCTACTTCAAAGAAGGATCAGAAGTGTACTCATTGTAATGGTATTGGTCATACGGTAGATACGTGCTTTCGACTCCATGGGTATCCAGATTGGCATCCAAAGGGCAAAAAGGCGTCTTATGTGTCTTCCAATGCTAAGGAGGATGACCCTAATTAAAAAGGGAATCTAGCCACAACTCTTGGATTTACTGCTAAGACTGGTATGTTTTTTATTGGAAATAGTGATTGGATAATTGACTCTGGCGCAACAGATCATATGACTTGTGATCGTTATAGATTTAGTCACTTATCCCCCAAATGTTCCAAAACTACCATTACCAATGCCAATGGTGTATCATCTCCAGTTATTGGAGTTGGTACAGTTCCGTTATCTCTCACATTAGCTATCAAAGATGTCTTATTTGTGCCATCATTAAATTGTAATATTCTCTCCATAAATCAATTAACCAAATCTCATAATTGTGTTGCTCTATTTTTTCCTATTCACTGTGTCTTTCAGAACATCCATACTTAGGATAAGATTGACAGTGGTAGACAAGTTGGAGGATTGTACTATCTGGAGGATGGGTTCCAACATCTCAACAAAAATGGGCAAGCTCATGTGGTGACTGAAGATTTGGTGAATAATAAAAAGGAGGAAATTTGGTTGTGGCATAAGAGACTAGGACATCCCTCTTTTGGCTATCTTAGGAGATTATTTCCTTCACTATTTAGTGGATGTAATCTTTCAGATTTTATTTGCGAAACTTGTGTGATGGGGAAAAGCCACCGTACTACTTTCCATTTGAGTAATAGCAAAACAAATCTACCTTTTTCATTAGTTCATTCGGATGTTTGGGGACCGGCACCAATTTCTACTCTTAATGGGATGAGGTGGTTTGTAACTTTTATGGATGATTGCACTCGAATGACTTGGCTTTATCAATTTATGCGCAAGAGTGAGGTTTGCTCAATTTTTCGCATGTTCCATCAAATGGTGACTACTCAGTTTGACATTCCAATAGAAGTCCTTCGTTCTGATAATGGCAAAGAATACATAAAGCAAGAATTGTTGGATTTCATGCACTCAGTAGGGATTATTCACCAAAAAATTTGTACAGATTCCCCTCAACAAAATGGTGTTGCAGTGCGAAAAAATAGACATTTATTGGGAGTTACTCGATCTCTCTTGATTGGGGGTCATGTTCCCTCTTACTTGTGGGGTGAAGCTCTGAATTCAGCGGTCTACTTAATAAACCGTACGCCATCTAGCGTTCTCAATTTTAGAAGGCCATTGGATGCTCTCTCTGATCACTACACTCTTCCACCAGTAGTGCTTTTGGCCCCTCGAATTTTTGGGTGTGTGGTCTATGTACATTTACATCCGCGTCAACGGAATAAGCTTGAGTCTCGGGCTTTAAAGTGTATTTTTGTGGGATATGGGGTCAATCAAAAGGGGTACAAGTGTTATGATCCATCTTCTCGGAGGCTTTATGTTTCCATGGATGTTACCTTTCATGAGAAAGAACTGTTTTATAGGCCAGTGACTACAGATTTTTCACTTCAGGGGGAGAATCAGGAAAAAGTGATAAATCATGAAGAAGTGGAGGCATTTTTTCCTAGAAACTCAGAAAATATTTTTCTGTCTGGAGATTCTACAGACAAGGGTAAATTTTCAGATGAAAGGGAAAAGTTACCAATTGCTGAACCAACGACTTCAAACATCGAAGATAATCCTCTCCATGATAGTACAATGTCTCTTGATAATCCAACACATCCACTGGGTCAATCTTCTCCTGAGATTCCTTTAGAGGTATCCACTATTCCTAATCCTATTTTCAATGATGGTACTATTTTTGAATCTCAAGTGTCTCAATATCGTCTTCCAGCTCGTTCTAATCGTGGTATACCACTCATTCAATATGAGCCTAATCCTAAATGCAAAGCTAGATATCCCATTAGTAATCATGTGTCTTTCCAAAAACTATCCAAGTCATATGCGTCCTTTGTGCTACAGTTATCGTCTGTTCCTATTCCTAGTAAAATGCAGGAAGCTTTAGCAGATGATAAATGGATCCAAGCCATGGCAGAAGAAATTGCAGCACTTGAAAAGAATCATACTTGGGAGCTTGTGCGTCTACCAAAGGGAAAGAAAATCGTGGGATGTAGATGGGTGTTTACGGTCAAGCATAAGGCGGATGGGACAATTGAAAGGTATAAAGCTCGGTTGGTTGCAAAAGGATATACGCAGTCTTATGGGATTGACTATCAAGAAACTTTTGCACCTGTTGCCAAACATAATACAGTTAGAGTGCTCCTGTCTTTGGCGGCTAGGGACTGGCCACTTCTTCAATTTGATGTAAAAAATGCTTTCTTGCATGGAGATTTTACAGAAGAAGTGTATATGGATCCCCCTCCGGGTATAGAGAAATACTCCAATATTCCAACGGTGTGCAAACTCAAGAAAGTTTTATATGGGTTAAAGCAATCTCCAAGAGCTTGGTTCGGCAGGTTCACCAAGTCTATGAAGAACTTTGGATATAAACAAAGCAACTCAGATCACACTTTGTTTTTGAAGCACCAAAATGGTAGAATTACTGCTTTGATTATCTATGTTGATGATATGGTGGTGACAGGTGATGATCAAGATGAAATTGAGAGCCTACAGCAATACTTAGCTTTGGAGTTTGAAATGAAACAACTTGGAGACTTGAAGTACTTTCTTGGGATTGAGGTAGCGCGCTCAAAGAATGGTATTTTCTTATCTCAACGAAAATACATTCTTGATTTGTTAACTGAAACAGGTATGCTTGGATGTAAGCCTGCAAATACTCCTATTGAACAAAATCATAAGTTGTTTCACTGTTTGGATGCAATTTCTACTGATAAGGCAAGGTACCAGAGACTTGTGGGAAAATTGATTTATTTGTCCCACACAAGGCCAGATATTGCTTATTCAGTGGGTGTAGTGAGCCAGTTTATGCATGATCCTATTAAACCTCACATGGATGCCGTGGAACGTATTTTAAGATATTTGAAGTCTGCTCCAGGTAAAGGGTTATTGTTCACCAAGAATAATCACTTGAAGGTAGAAGGTTACACTGATGTAGATTGGGCTGGTTTAGCTAATGACAGAAGATCTACATCAGGATATTTTACTTTTGTAGGGGAAAATCTTGTGACTTGGAGGAGTAAAAAGCAGCCAGTAGTGGCAAGATCAAGTGCAGAAGCTGAGTATAGAGGGATGACTTTTGGAGTTTGTGAGTTACTATGATTGAGGAACTTGCTTAGGGAATTGGGTGTTGACTATCAGGACACAATGAAGTTGTATTGTGACAACACTTCAGCTATAGAAATTGCTCATAATCCAGTTCAACACGATAGGACGAAGCATGTAGAAGTTGATAGGCACTTCATCAAAGAAAAACTTGAAGCTGGGATCATTATTTTTCCATTCGTGAAGTCTGAAGATCAACTAGCCGATATTCTTACTAAAGCTGTAGCCAGCAATGTTTTTGATGTCTCTTTAGACAAGTTAGGCATGTGCGATATCCATGCTCCAACTTGAGGGGGAGTGTTAAAATTAAGGATTTGATTTGATATGGTCAATATCCTTGATTAAGTATTCGCCTTTATTTTCTACCTTAACTGTAGGATATTTCCTTGTATCGTTGATTCTTTCCTTGTAAATGTTTGTACTATATTATTGTAAGACTACAATGAATGAAAGTATCAGAAATTTATTCCACAATTGTGTTTATTTGACATCTATTAATAATAAATCATCTTGTGGTCTTTTGAATACTTTAAAGTATACCTAAAATAGTGGAAACAAGAGGGCTCTTGCAAACGCCAAAACAGAGAAAGAGAGATAAGTCTCTGCATATTATCATTTCACTGTCTGCACCATCCAGTGTGAGACTAGTTCTCACTTCTCAGCCCGGTACTTAGACCGATCGACAAGCCTGACAACTGCCTTGACGACCGCTGTGAGAACTGGCCGACTTAAATAGGTTTTTCGCTATCCCCGTGATTTTATTCCTCGATTTTAATTGATTCAGGTTTTATCTATAAGATGTGGGGATAAATACTTGACCATTGCATTTACATTTAATATGTGTTTCAATCATCTAATAAGTTTTGCAGATATGCCTCAATTTAATTCTAGCTGTCAACTTGACCTTCTGGGTTTCTTCGCATGGTTGAGACACAGAAAGTCATTGAAAAATTAATGAAAAGAATTCAGTGGAGATTTACTCATTGCTACGGCTTGTGAAAATAGGAACAAAGGCAATATAAATAATATTTCTTATTTATTGAATTAAAAAATAACGGGTCCTTAGATAGTCCGTAGTAACGTAATTCACATGAAATTTATATTTTAATTGTAAATCTCACGTGAAGGTGTGGTTGGAGAGTAGTTAAGACACCATAATTAAGCACCCAAAATGTTTGACTACAAAATCAAATATATACATAGTTACATATATTTAAGGATCATCGCCATTCCCGTTTCATTTGCCTCAAAACTCATAGGGTTCTTCTCATTTGCTCAAAATCCCGAAAGCCCCATTTCTTCTTACAGCCGTCTTTCTAATCCTCCCCATTTGTTATAGCTTATTTTTTCTTCTACGACAAAAGAAATCTACAGCCAAAAACATCCCCCAAGCCTTTGAAAATTTCCAATCTACACAAACAAGCTAGGTGAGATCCCTCACTATTCCACGTGGACAGTGGACCCATCATGCTTTTACAACTGGGCTGGGTTCCGACCTAGCTAGTTGACCAGGGGAGGGAGTTTACATATTTGGGTTGCCTAAGCCCGGATTTAAATTGGTTGTCAACTTAATATTATTATGTCATAATAAAGTTACATTACAATTTTAGGTTGAATTACATAAAAAATTCAAAATCAAAATACAACCCTGGTCATAGTGCTTTATAATTAGCACGATTCGATTCAAAGAAAATAACTTATTCTTGTATTTTTTTAAACAAATTTTTCAACTAAATCATTGTAGTTTAACTTATTCAAGTCATAGACAATTCACTTAAATCTCTCATGTGGTATGGTAGCCCGAATATAAATTTTTATCAATTTTAACTTTGAAAAACCCTTCTCCGTCGAAGCAAGACAATCCACAATTTTTGTTTCTCATCTATTTTTGTGGGTTATTAGGTTGTCTCGACAAGAGATTTAAAAAAATAAAAAATTATGTTCAAAAATAATAAAACTTAGAAAATAATAAAAATAACGAAAACATGATATGTTTTAGTTTATTATTCATATTTAGTAAAAAAATGAATTAGCTTTCAGATATAATTTTATAATTTTTAGATTCTTTTTTTTGAGACGAACTAATATTTCACAAAATATAAATAAAAAATAACAAATACAAAACAAATCTGGATAAAAAGGTAATTAATCTATTTAAATACAACGATACACCAAGCGGTAAAATAACTATAAATATATTTTAGAATATATTATATTTAGGATATCTTGTTTTCTTTTTACATAGTAGAATATATACCAAAACTATAGTGATACATATGTTATACATATTTAATATATTATAATCATATATTATATTCTATACAGTGGGTTAAAAGTGAAAGTTGTAAAAAATTGAACCTATATTAGTCTTTTATATGTATGTGAGTGTAACGTATTTAATATATTATGTACATATCTAAGTTCATCTACTATGTTACATAATATATATATTTCATTATATTTATATAAGATATACATATCTAATATATTAAACACATACTATTTCTCTCATTAGTTCAATAACTAGAATGAAAGTATATGTTTATATTGTTATTTATTTAATTTAGTAGACTGCAAATACATATTGTTTTATTATTTAAACTTGCATGACGATATTTTCATTTTTATGAAATAATTTCATGATGGTTGAAAGAGAATTTTTTAAAAATATATGCTCTTAAAATTAATTTTGTTCACAACTAACTATTATATTCAGAAAAAAAATATTTTTGATGTTCTTTTTTTTACAAATGAACAAGTGAATTTTTATTTTTTACAAGATTTTTTTGATAAATGAACACACACAAGAATATAGATTTATTTTTATTTTACTTCACTTTATTTTAATTTTTTTAGAACAATTTTCTCGTACAACTTTTTCGACAACTGAACGGAGCCTAAGTGATGTAAAGGCTTGATCGATGATATGAATGAAATAGGCAACTCTAAAATAATTTTTTTACATAATAATTAAAATATTTTTTTTATATTTACAAAATTTTTTTTTTGGTTGCCCCGCGCCAGGAGGTTGCCCGAGCCCCGGGGCCGGCTCTGGTTGACCCAACACCATAATTTCAAAAAAAAAATTATATATAGTTGAGCTTGGCAGTTTTGAAATTATCCCCAATCTAATATTGATTAGTTCACGGAAGATTAATTCTACCGTTCACTTGCCGGATATCCATTTAAAGCCAAGGCTTTTGCCCAGAATACACTGGATTCATAAGAATTGATAGCATCTGACACTACTATAATAGTGCTTAAAAATGACACTATTATCAAAGTGAATAAGATGTCATTTTTTGCAAAACTGTCATTGAAAAAATGGAATAAGTATTAATGTCAGTCTACAAAAAAATTATCATCGCTACTACAATAGTGCTTAAATAACGTGCAGTTTTTCTAAACCTATCATTGAAAAAATTAGAATAAATATTGATGTTAGTCTAAAAAAATCGTCATCATTACAACAATAGTGATTAAATAATATGTCAGTCTTTGCAAACTTGTCATTGAAAAAATTGAAATAAGTATTGATGCCAGTCTATAAAAAAAACTGTCATCACTACCATAATAGTGAGTAAATAACATGTCAGTTTTTACAAATCTGTTATTGAAAAAATTAAAATAATTTGCATTGATGTCAGTCTACAAAAAAAAATTGTCATATAATATTCTCGTTTATAATGTCAATTTTAATTAAAACTGACATTGAAAGAAAGAATGCGCGTAAGGTGTTGAACACATATATTAGATATTAGAAATATTTTATGAATATTATGTTTGATGTAGTAGTCAGAGAGGGTGCGCATAAGCTGTTGGTTGGGTGAAAAGTTAGAAGTTCGAAACTTGAGAAGGAAAGATAATGATGTTCTGGCCATATTGAGTTAATAATGGTGTTATTTTTAATAATACTTTGTGACTGTCATATCTATAGTTAACGATGGAAAATATAATCTGTCATCTTATACTCTTTAATGACACTTAGGAAGTGTCATGTGTATAGAGATCAATGACAATTGCGAATTATCATAAAAAATTAAATTTTTTTTAATGTCACTTCTATATATGACAGTTGCAAAACTATCATTTTTCACGTTTAATGATAATTTTTAATTGTTGTCTTTGACGATTATTATAATAGTATGAGAGGTTTCGACCTAGACATAGAAGATAGCATACTTCTAAATTATAAATTTTAATTCCCAGACTAACTCCAAAGGGTGTAATTTAGAATGTTGTTCCCTTGCTCATCGTGCTTTCTAACTTCTCCAATAAAATATTAGTTGGCAATTATGCAAATGAATTTACTATTGAAAATGATGGAACACATGATATTTTAAATCGTTAACCTGTCGTTTTAAGAGCAATTATAGAGAGGTCTTTTTTTTTTTTTTTTTAAAGGGCAAAAGTGAATATTATGCTACAATTTGGTAGACTTGAGGTTGGTGAGAAACCCACCTATCTCTATTAAGACGCATACCCTTGACTCCCTCCACCAAAACCCACCCACAATTCAGTATCGTATGTCATGGAGTTTCGTGATCCACCTTATTTGCTTATTTCTTTATTTTGTAAATAAATCTATAAAATAAACAAATAAACAAAAAATACATGCATATAATAATACTATCTCGAATGATGCTAATCAGCAGACTCTGAAAGTCAAAACTATTATAGATTACGAATACAAAGCATTTTCGGATGTTGGTCATGGTCAGTGGACAAACTTGTTCTTCCAAACCTTGAAGTCATTTTTTCCCAAATTGTTTTTACATATTATATTAAAAACTTGAGAAACTAACTGTAAATCATGACAATATGTGCGACATAGCACAGGTTATAGTACATGAAAGGAAAGTAAAGTCTTTTCCACAAAAATATTACTAAAAATAAGCTTGTAACCAAAGGGTAGAATTAGAAACTTAATCTATCATTGGCTAAAAATGAATCGGGCTAAAATTGTATTGGATTGGCTAAAATTATTTGGACTAAAATCTTACATATAAAACAAAAATTTCACACACCTGGATTCACCTTGGGCTATAGCCCACCATAGTCCCTTACTATGTTCCGCCCTTGCTTGTATTAAATTCATGTCTTAAATACAACACTGCATATATTTAAGGTTATTTTTGTTTGAGAATTTATATGTCCGTCTTATTTTAGTTAATTTACTCCACTTGAAAGTCAACAGATATTAATTAACACTTCATTTTTAAATATGTTACACTTCAAATTTGGCTTTTGGACTCTCAAAGAGTACTGTAAGAAGTTAAAAGCATGACATGCTTGCTAACATCATTTGTTATTGTTTACTAAAATTGTAGTTGTTTCTAGTAGTTTAGATATGCATCTCAATGTCATCGATTACGTATGTCCTCTTTCCTGTTGTTTCTTTTACCATTTTCTTAGTTGTGCTAGTTTCTTTTCTTAGCTTTTCTAGGTAGTGGCCAGCCATTGCTTAACTATTGGTATTTGGTAATTTGGTATATCCTTTTTCCTGTTGGCTTTTCGGCCAACTTTCGGGCTTGTTTGGGGTCCAAGTGACAAGTTTTTCGAGTGCTAATTTAGTTGGAATTTGCAGCAATTTGAAGCGATACCAAACATGCTTGACCTCCTTTAATTTAATCTTGGGTAAATTTCACAAACACCTTCTAAAATCACACTGCATACTCCTTTTTTTTGTGTGTGTGTGTGTAATAATTCAGTGCATTTTTTGGTTGACCAAGGAAAAAATGCTGACATCATATAGAATAATGCATGATATAACATTTTTACCCTTTCTAAATGCAAGAATGTGAAAATATTTTTTATACTATTTGTTTTGCCATGAGTTTATTTTTCCATAATTGAGACCTTATGTACATAAATATCAAATATAATTTGGTTAGTAAGGGTTTTAGGCATCAAAGCGATAGGGCCATTGGTTGATCCTGAGCAATTAATACTAACCCATTTTGTTATAATCTTGAATAATTATGAATTATATCTCTCTTTGGGCTACATGAGCAAGAACTGCAAGTGAATCTCGCATTTAGGGAAGGTTTAGCCTAATTTTATCAGCGTATTATTTATCTTTTTAATTAATTTTTTTTTACATTTATTAATGTTGTGCCAAATTTTACAGGTTATTGACATCTTGATAGTAAATATAATTCTATCGAACTAGTATTTTGCTTATATTTATATACAACATAAACTAAATAAGTTGAATAAACGCAAACCCATATCTTTTGTACCCCACTTCTGCCCAAAAACACATACAAGCACTATGCACAACTCTCTCTCTCTCTCTCTCTCTCCCCCCAAAGTATTTTTTCAAAAAATTCAAACAGTCCCTCTCTTCCCTTTATTATCCTCTTAGAACAAGCCTCTTACATATTCGATGATGCTCGATTTGCAGGCCTCTTCTCTTATAAAAAGTATCATCGCCATTGCCGTTGAGTATCATCCATCCATCCATCCCATAGGCGCCATAGCATCAAAACTCATGGGGCTCTTCTCATTTGCTCAAAATTCCCCCCCATGGCTTCTTACGACCATCTTCCTAATCCTTCCCAGTTTCTAAACCTTCTTTTTTCTTCTAAAACAAAAGAAAAATTCAGCCAAATATCCCCCAAGCCCCAGAAAACTCCCAATTATAGGCAATCTACACCAACTAGGTGGTATGCCTCAGTATGCCCTGTGGAAACTATCCCAAATATATGGGCCCATCATGCTTCTGCAACTGGGTCGGCTCCCGACCCTAGTGGTCTCAACCCCAGAATTAGCTAAAGAGGTTCTAAAGACCCATGACCTTGATTGTTGCACTAGACCTGTCTCCCGTTGCCAAAAAAAACTGTCATATAATTTTCTAGACATAGGTCTTTCTCCTTATGGGGAGTATTGGAGAGAAATGAGAAAGCTTTGTGTTATTGAGCTCTTCACCAACAAAAGGGTCCAATCTTTTTGGTACGTTAGAGAAACAGAGGTGGCCCATTTGATCAGCACCATATCACAATCTTCCCCCAACCCAGTTGACCTTAGTGACTTGATTGTTTCTCTAACAAACAATGTTATTGGAAAAATTGCATTTGGAACGAGCCATAGGGGAAACCAATTTGACTATGGGAAATTGAGAGATATTATTGACGATGCCATGATTTTGCTAAGTGGGTTTACTGCTTCAGATTTGTTATCGGCCATTGGGTCTGCTGTTGATCTGGTCACAGGGCTACAGTGGAGGCTTGAGAGGTGTTTTCGAAATCTTGATACCTTCTTCCAAAAGGTAGTGGTGTAGTAGTTTGTTAAATCCGTTACTTTTTCTTCTATCATTTATAAAATTATACCTTCGTTTTGATATTTTGATGACCAAAAGGTACTCGAAGAGCATCTCGATCCGTCTAGGCCGAAGCCTGAGCATGAAGATATCATTGATGTTATGCTTGGTTTGGCTAAGGAAAAAATCACTGTTATTCATCTTGCCAAAGATAATATAAAGGCAATCGTCTTGGTAAGGCATTTCTACCTTCTGGGTCTAAAAAGTTATTAGTTACCAAGTATTTCCCCAACTGTAATAAACTGGCTAACAAGGCATTTGGCTCAACGATTGTGTAGCTACGCTTAAGTGCAGTGGAGTCGGGAGTTCAATTTCTATTGAGAAGAAGTTGAATTCTTGTTGATGGTTTGGATAGAGGTTGGGATAATGTATAGATTTTTCTAATGGAAATTGGCTAGTAAGTGTAAGAGCTACATATATAACTCCGGTTCTGGACACATCTTGTCACACTGAAAGTCTTGTGTCATTAACTTATGCACATGCTTACCAAATGTGCAAACTAGATAAAAGGATGGTTGTGTAACTTGACTTAGAATTACGAGAGGTTGAATAGGATCATTAAATTAAGTATTGGGACTAGAATTAGAATTTTGTACAAGTGAATGAATGGAAAGGGTAACCAATCCTGAACAAAATAGAAGCTGCTATTGGATAGGAAACAAATCTATCTATATTATATACTAAGTACATGTATCATGCGCGTCATGCTTTTAATAATATTTGCTTTTTGCTTTCTTTATTTGTTTTTCCACACGCGGAAGAAACTTCCACTTTCTCTGAAGTTTAAATTTCCTATTTTAATATAATTGTCAAAATTAAACCTTAATTCACAGAGCTTATGATCAAAAGCTGTATATATTTCCCCATTTCAGGACATATTTCTGGGTGCAGTGGACACCAGTTCTGTTAGTATGATCTGGGCAATGGCTGAGCTTGCAAATAATCCAAGATGCATGAAAAAGGTCCAAACCGAAATCCGAAACTGCATCGGAAGAAAATCAAAGGTGGACGAATCCGAATTAGACAAGCTCAAATACCTGAAACTGGTAGTCAAAGAAACTCTCAGGCTCCATCCTCCTGCCTCCCTCTTAATACCCCACGAAACAATTAGGCAATGCAAAATTGGGGGCTATGACATTGCCCCTGAAACAAGAGTCCTAGTAAATACATGGGCAATCGGGAGAGACCCCAAGATATGGGAAAACCCAGAGGAGTTTTACCCAGAGAGATTTGAGGGCAGTGGAATTGACTACAAAGGGCAGAATTTTGAGTTCCTTCCATTCGGGTCAGGACGGAGGATGTGTCCGGGTATGAATATGGGTATAATTTCTGTGGAGTTAACTGTTGCTAATTTGTTGTACAGTTTCGATTGGAAACTGCCAGATGGGATGAAGGAGGGGGAGCTTGATATGGGAGAGGAATTTGGGCTGAATACAAGGAAGAAAGTGGCTTTGAAACTTGTGCCTGTTAAGTACAATTGGGAGGACTTCAAATGCTGAATGGGGGGAGAGGAGGGGAATTGGTCTACAAATGCTATAGCTTGTTTGTGTTTAGAGTTTGATGAGAGAATAGGAAGATAGAGTTGGATAGATGATTGAGTAGTCGGTGCTTTACGAGCCCTGCTTTTGTAGTTTTGTTAGCATTCTATATGTATGTGTTTGTACGAAGTGTGGTAGAGGAAGGGATATATGAGAGAAGGAGATAAAGACCTCAGATTGTAAAAACCCAGATGAGGTCTTATGAGTGTTTGTGTGTGTTTATAGTTTTTCCGTTGATAAAAGTGTGTTTTTGTTTGTGATTGTGATAACTCATCTCCCTCAATCAGTGGTACAAGAGCTTGCAGACGATATCCGACAAGTACAAAATTGGCGACCGACGAGCAACGTGCCCCTTTGTTCTACCTAGAAAACAAAGTAGACTTAATCACTGAAACATCTCCAAACTATCACTCAAAATCACTTAATCTCCTTCAAAAAATATTTGAATCACTTTCCCCTCCCATAAAGTAATGAAATGTGCCAGTTTGACTCTTGAAAATCATGAACGGTAAAAATCATAAAGTAATGAATTTTTGGATACCCATCACGCCATCATAGACGCACAATAGAGTTTACCCCGCCAGGTGTTTGATAAAAGTACTCACAGAATTGGGATTTGAGAATCTGTTTTGGAAGAAAAAATACGGTTTAGGAGCGGAAGGAAATGGAGTTTTGGTTGGTCTTGTGGGTGGGATGTTGGGATGGAGGAGAGATGAATGAGAGGGGAAGGAGAGATGAAAAAGGGAACATAAACTTTTTTCGGGCGTGACTAATATCAAAAACAAAATTAAAAAAATGTTATATTGTAGGGACAATTTCACCTTTTTGCACCTTCCACTAACGGAGTTAGCTTGAATATGATTTTCATTATTTTAAGGGGTGAAAGTGATAATTAAGTCAACAAAGTATTCGAAACAGACATTCCAATACAAAATCGGTTTTGTCTTTTCAAAACGAAGCGAACGTCATCGAAAAATCACTGACAGACATAGATGTGATCCACATGCGCCACTAAAAAAATTACATGCGAGAGCCACTTTCTCTCAGAGCAATGTTATGAGTACAAACTAATTGTACAAACAGTATACAAATGTGAAAGAGAGGGGGACCCACTATATCTTGACACACATTTTAAAAAAGGCAATCTCTCTTATATTTATATACCATTTGTACAAAGCCATAATTAGTACACATAGTAGTTTTGAATAAATAGAGAGAAATCTATATCACCCAATTTATGATTTACATTATTCATTTGTTATTATTCATTATTGATTTTACAATTGAATTACAAACCACATCACCCAGCATAATATGCGCACACACACACACACAAAAAAAAAATTTAATTTGTTCCACAATTAAATCTCAAATCCTTTATCAAATAAAAATCCACCATGTTAATTTCTTCCGTATTGTAGGGTTACTAAAATTTGTCAATCTAATATGATACCTTTTTTGGACTTGAACAATACTTGTGTCATGCATAAGAAACAAATCGTTAATGTTACCTGATTGATACTAGTCGGAACGTACTCCAATGCTTAAATCATGACCAAAAGAGAAAGCACACAAGTATGTGTACTTGTAATTGATTGTGTATTTTTTTAGATCGTGTAGTCCCCTTTATGTGGGAAGTCATATGTCGCCAAATCGATAGTAAAATTATTATGAGATCTTTTTCGAATGATCGATGATTTTATTCTAAAGTTTTTCCGTAACTTCTGACTTTTCAAATGGGATTCCTGCCATAGGTAAGACTTCCACATTGGGGTTCCTACCTTGAAGCCACAATCTTCTCTTGATCTTTCCGAACGGAGAGTGGAAACTTGTCCTGTCAATGAACAACGCTGCCGATCTAGTCTATTGCGTTGCCCTTGGGCCACGCCTATATACTCTGGCGCATGGTATGTCCAAGCCAATGACCAGTCCGACCCACTAAGGTCTATCTGCCCGGCTCAATGGGGCAGCATAACATTTTGGCCCACTACATTTATATTGTTAAATTTTAATCTCTTACATGTTTTCTTACATCACATGCATAGTGCAGAAATGACGCATTCGAGATGCTTATATTTT
The DNA here is from genome assembly GCA_019985065.2 of Arctostaphylos glauca. Taxonomy (NCBI): domain Eukaryota; kingdom Viridiplantae; phylum Streptophyta; class Magnoliopsida; order Ericales; family Ericaceae; genus Arctostaphylos; species Arctostaphylos glauca. The sequence continues at coordinate 36,838,593 of JAHSPW020000001.1, forward strand.
GCTATCATAATTCGAACAGTTTATTCAAGTTTTAATTGTTAGATAGAATTATGCTTAAACTTTTATGCGGAAACATAATTTTTGATAGGATCTTGAATCAATACATCCCAAGAAAATAATATTAAACATAACTTTATTCGCCATTGAATGTAGAAGGAAAGAAACTCCTTACTTGAACTTTAATTATCAGCTCACCTTCTCCTTTCTGTCTCTAACTCTTATGAATAACTCAATAATTTTTCATTGATGGAAATTGATACTCACAAGGGGATGGGTATTCTTCCTTTTATAGAGGAGAGAAGAGGGCTTAGAGATATAACATTATAAAACACCTAATCCATCAAGGTCTCTTAATTAATTATCCACAAATATATTTTTCCATAAATAATAATTAGTTATGATGAACCTTATCTTATATTGGCTTTATCAAATATTGGAGTCCAAGTGCAACAAAGAATGCTCAATAAGAGGTGTAGGCTAATGGGTCACCTTTAATATGGATCTAACATTATTTGTGTATTCAATTGCTAAATTAAATACAAAACTATCATGAAATTCTCATGAATGACCACCAGCAAAGATTCTTTCATTTATGTACTTCAATCCAAATCACAAATATTTAAGGCAAAGTGATGACAAAACTTCTCTACGATGCCATTAAAGTGCAAGTGCAAAGACAGCAATGCAATAAAACAGAGCAATTTAACTTTAAGAGGTTCACCTAATTGTTAAAGACGAGAAGATTTTAGAGTCAAGACATCACATTTATTATCAATTCTTATGAGATTAGTTCATATAGAGTTCTGCCTTGGCTCTAATTACAAGCCCAGCAAGATAATGATGTGATTGATCTTATAAAAATTAGTCGAGATGAGAAAAAAATCGGACATTTATTGTATGGTATTGTAACATTTTAATTATAACTTATTCTGGTACTGTAACATTTCTATAACTTCATATTAATGCAGGAATCATACATTTAATTGAGTTTCACATAGATTGTGTGATTGTAAAGAATCTGAGGCACCCAAGAACATTCAATAATTTTTCATAAAAGCTCAAGTACTGAACAAGTGTCATTGGTTCAGTTTGACAACTAAACACACTCTGTTATCTCTTATAAAAGGATCATGCATCCCATAGCCATAGCCATTGCACTCTTGGGCTTCTTCTCATTTGCTCAAATGTTTCCCCCATGGCTTCTTCCAGCCATCTTCCTGATCCTTCCCATTTTCTATACCTTCTTTTTTCTTCTGAAACAGAAGAAACATTCAGCCAAACAGCCCCCAAGCCCCAGAAAACTCCCAATCATAGGAAACCTACACCAACTAGGTGAGATCCCTCACTATTCCTTGTGGAAACTCTCACATAAATATGGACCCATCATGCTTTTGCAATTGGGTCGGGTCCCGACCCTAGTGGTCTCAACCCCAGAATTAGCTAAAGAAGTTCTAAGAACCCATGACCTTGATTGCTGCACCAGACCCCTTTCCCGAGGCCAAAGAAAATTATAACATTTTTCTTGACCTAGCTTTTTCCCCTTATGGGGAATACTGGAGGGAAATGAGGAAGCTTTGTGTTATTGAGCTCTTCACCAATAAAAGGGTTCAATCTTTTTGGTACGTCAGGGAATCAGAGGTGGCCCATTTAATCAGCACTATATCACAATCTTCCCCCAACCCAGTTGACCTTAGTGACTTGATTTTTTCTCTAACAAATAATGTTATAGGGAAAATAGCATTTGGGACTAGCCATAGGGGGAACCAATTTGAGTATGGGAAATTGAAAGATATTATCGACGATGCCATGACTCTGCTTAGTGGGTTTTCAGCTTCAGATTTTTTTCCAGCCATCGGGCCGTTTCTCGATTTGGTCACTGGGCTGCAGCGGAAGCTTGATAGGTGCTTTCGAAATCTTGATACCTTCTTCCAGAAGGTGGTGGTTCGGTTTTTTTTTGCTTCATGTCAATTGATTTTCTTCTCCTTTTGGTATGATTTCTTAAAGTTATATTCTTTTGGTATTTTGAGAATTAAAAGGTACTAGAAGAGCATCTCGATCCCTCTAGGCCGAAGCCTCAGCATGAAGATATCACTGATGTTATGCTTGGCTTGGCCAAGGATCGAACCACTGTTATCCATCTTAAGGAGAACCATATGAAGGCGATCCTCTTGGTAAGGCATTTCTACCTTTTGGATTTAAAAATTCAGGATAATAAATCGAAAAAGTCTAAAAGTACAGATATTTCGGATACGATCTAGACACAGATAGGTCCAGAACTATTAGATACCTACGAGGTTCACAAATTATTGAGGATCTCACGCGCATCCAATAATTTCGAACATATTTGTGTCCGAATATATTTGTGTCATTGCTCTGATAAATTTCTAAATAAAATGGAAGCCAGAACAGTAGTGATGACATACAGTTACTGTAAGCTAGTACAATGGAAAACGGAAAACTGGGAGTGTTATATTATCTTTCGGGTAAAATGCACCGACTTTCCTTTAGATTTCTGACAAATACAAAGATCTCGCCTGAAGTTTCAGAAAATACAATCAACTCCCCTGTTATATGTAAAAATATAAATTTATTTCTATTACGTATTATTTTGTATAATATTAATATGTATATTTTATAAGAAAAAGTAAAATTCTGCATATTTAGAGTTCGACATGAAATTTATGGATAGTTACAAATTTTAGAGTTCAAATGTCTGTTGATTTTTTTTAATTTTGATTCGTTACCTATTTTTTGAATAATTTGTTATGTATTTGTTACATGTTAATGTTATTTTCATCAATTACAAATATATGTGTACAGTGTGCACTGAAATGCTATAAATTATTTTGATTAGCTACAAAACTATTTAGTGTTATTGTGAATCATTTTAGTTAGGTTACATAAATATTGAAAAAAAATTGTACCATAAGCTCTCTGGAAAATTAAACCTTAATCACAGAGCTTTATGATCAAAAGCTGTATATATTTCCCCATTTCAGGACATATTTCTGGGTGCAGTGGACACCAGTTCTGTTAGTATGATCTGGGCAATAACCGAGCTTGCAAATAATCCAAGATGCATGAAAAAGGTCCAAACCGAAATCCGAAACTGCATCGGAAGAAAGCCAAAGGTGGACGAATCCGAATTAGACAAGCTCAGATACCTGAAACTGGTAGTCAAGGAAACTCTCAGGCTCCACCCTCCTGCCTCCCTTTTAATACCCCACGAAACTATTAGGCAGTGCAAAATTGGGGGCTATGACATTTTCCCCAAAACAAGGGTCCTAGTAAATGCATGGGCCATTGGGAGAGACCCTAAAATCTGGGAAAACCCAGAGGAGTTTTACCCAGAGAGATTTGAGGGCAGTGCCATTGACTACAAAGGGCAGAATTTTGAGTACCTTCCATTCGGGTCGGGGCGGAGGATGTGTCCGGGCATGAATATGGCTACCACTTCGGTGGAGTTTACTGTTGCTAATTTGCTCTATTGTTTTGATTGGAAACTGCCTGATGGGATGAAGGAGGGGGAGCTTGATATGGGTGAGGAATTTGGGCTGAATATAAGGAAGAAGGTGGCTTTGAAGCTTGTGCCTGTTAAGTACAATTGGGAGGACTTCAAATGCTGAAGCTTGTGCCTGTTAATTTTTATGTAGTTTCCATATGCTACAGCTTGTCTGGTTTCCTAGGGCTTAGGTAGTTTTAAGTAATGAACATCCTTTTGCTGTTTGGTATGTGCTCAGAAGAATTGTTTTTTCTTCTATGGTGTGACAATGTATGAATTATATTATCGAGCAGAAAAATATATGAATTATATTCGATACACAATTTTTTTTTTTTTATGATGAGGAATTTCTTGCAAGAAAAATACTCATAATTAGTTGTGTAAAGTACGTATTTCTTGTGTCACCTTAAATTCATGATGTTCTACATAAAAATCCATACACTCATTTTAAATTTATTAATTTCGTATAACAATGAGAAAATTTGAAAAATATGAAAAAGAACAAGAAAGTTTTTTAATTCAGTGGAAACAAGAATTGAAATATCCATAAATCAGAATTTATGTTTAGAATAATGAAATCTATTTGTTAAATGACAAATTTGACCCTAGGCTAAACTCATTTGCTCCCAAATATAAATAGAGTTTCTTCCCAAGGTTTAAAGTAGTTGCTCCCTAGAGGTAAAGTTCTTAACTCCCAATAATTACGTGACTTGCTCCTACGGCTTAAGCAAGTTGCTCCACATAAGTAAATTGACTTGTTCCTATGGCAAACAAATTTGCTCTCAAACCTTAAATAAGTTGCTCACATGGGTAAAATGACTTATTTTTAATGAGTTAATAAACTTGCTCTGAAAGATAAAAGGACTTGCTCCCTAGGCTAAAAAGGACTTGCTCTTAATGATTAAGTGATTTGATGTCCGTAGATATATGGACTAGCTACAAGGGCGTTACTTTCAATGGGTAACTTGACTTGCTCCAAGAATAAACAGACTCGCTCCCAAGACTTGAATAAGTTGCTCGTCAAGAAAAAATTATGTTGCTCTTATGGGTAATATGGCTCGCTCCTAATGGGTTTAGAGACTTGCTCACAAGTCTTAAATTTGTATCATTACTAAAATGCTATATGCTAAACGGACTTGATCCCAGGGCTAAAATGATCACTTGCTTCATATAACTAAACTAACTTGTTCCAAAGAGTAAATTGACTTGCTCTAGAGGGTAAAATGACTTGCTAAAATGTATTGCTCCCAAGAGTACTAGAATGACTTGCCATAATTGGGTAAATGACTTGCTCCATGACTTTAAGGGTAAAACGGTCTCAGTAGGCTTATTTTCCCATGTCTTTAATGTAAAGACCCAGAAAATTTTGAACTTTTTATAAATAAAATAAATAAATTAAATTTATATTTGGGGTTATCCGATTGATTGGTTATCTTGTGTTTCGCAATTTTAGTTATAAGACCCGAGCCCGGGGTCTTTGGTTTTATTTCGCGCGCGTTATGCACGTAGTATATTATGTGGGGGGGGGGGGGGGGTCTTGGGGGACCCAAATAATCAGATTTTGGGGTGTTAGGGGAGGCCTAAACACACACACATTCCTCTCTCTCTCTCTCCACCATATCTCCCTCCACCTTCTCTCTACCGCCACTATCAAACTCCACCGCCATTTTCGAATTCCTTCGGGATAGAGCTTGCTTGGATCGTGCTTGACATAGAACCGAAGACGGATCGTGATTTGGAGCTCGGGAAGGGGAAATCCGGAGCTTGGAACTTAGGGCTTTCACTTCTTCGCTAAAACCTTCGATTCAAAGCTTGAGGTAGGGATATCTCACCTCTATTATGTGTATATTCATGGTATTGGTAGTTGATTTCGTGTTTAGATTGAGTTTTGTTGCGTTTTTGGCCGATTTGATCGAGTGTCGAACTGTCTGTGCGAACCTGAGATCGACCAAGTCGCTCGAGCGACTTGGGCGTCGCTCGAGCGACCTTGGAAGTCGCTCTAGCGACTGTCCAGCGACCGTCCAGCGACCTTTACTGATTTTTGGTGCGTCCCGCGACTTTTTAGCCGCTCGAGCGACTTGTCGGGCGACTTGTACTGACTGTTTCCATCCTAATTTGAGATTCTTGGACATTTAAGAGTACTTCCACTCATACATATGGTATGTGAGACATGTGACACAAGCGGGACCTTATTGTGACGATAAATTTCGTAGGCCTTTATTCGTATTTTCGTTTCTCTTTCACTATGAGATTTAATTGTGATTCGCGTGATATGTGAATGGTCGGTAAAGGGTTAAACTATGAATTTGTATTGCATTGACATGATGCGATTTCTAGCCTCCGACGGGAGTTGTGCTAATTATATGATGTCTAGCCTCCGACGGGAGACGTGCTAGTTATATAAATGGTCTAGCCTCCGACGAGAGATGTGCTAGTACGTTTCAATATTGTCTAGCCACCAACGGGTGATGTGCTAGTTGGAATATGATAACTGAATCGGTCTGGAAACCGCGAATTGATCAAAGTGGTTGACATGCAGTATTCTTGATGGACTAATGGATTACCTGTCATACATGTGTTATTATGAACTGCTTACGAAGCATGTCATATCATTCATGTTCATATAATATTGGCGTAGATATCTCTACTGGGCTTTTAGCTCACTCCTTCATTCTTTCAGGTACCATTCCAGAGACTTGACATGGATTGCATGGATACATGATGGTGCATATTTTGAGAAGACTTTCATACTAGGAGTTACATAACATCTTTAGAACTATTTTTGAAAGATGTAAACTAACTCCTCTTTTGTCCCTTCATTGTATTTGAAAGCAAATGGTGTTGTATTCATTCAAACTATATTTTGGGGTGATAGGCCGGGAGTGCCACCCATGAATTGTGATATTTGAGATATTTTATCAAATGAAGGATTTTAGAAATTGTATTTTGGGCAATTGTGAGATTTTGGAATGGTAAATAGGATTATGCCATATATCTGAAAATCAGGGCGTGACATTTAAGGGTAAAACGGTCTCAATAGGCTTATTTCCCCATGTCTTCGATATTTTTTTACTCGGTTCTATATATTTACAATTTTAATACTTGTTCGCACTAATTTGAAATACTTTTTTGTACTTTCCCTTTTTTGGGAAATTTCCCATTCAATTAATCACATTTTGACAAAGATTTATTAGTTATTAAATTCATTATATAGGCAAAACATGATATTCAATTATTTGCAGTCAATTACCACTCACAATTTTGATGCTGGTGGACTTGACCATGTGGATTTACTTCCAAACATAGGGAGATTAATAAGTTCCAAATTCCCAATGAAGACATTGATATTCCAAAGGAATCCTCTAGTAGGCACTTCATTAGGAGCATATACATTAGTCAGGACACACATAAAACCTCCTAGGAAAGATCCTTCGACATAGATGATATTAAAATCATCCTAATTAAGGGAAACAATAGGACGCATGAGTCGAACTTCTGAACTTCAAAATAAAAATAAGCGAGTCTCATGCGTGTAAGTAACAAAATAAATATAACGTCATCAGTATAAAAGCAGCGGCAGGCGTCGACTCTTGAAGTTAACTCAATCGAACATCTTTCGGAGGAAGCTTCGCTCCGTCCGGCTTATAAAAGACCAACAATATTGTCAAAGTTTCATTCCAATAAAGCATTTCGATCATATAGGCGCATACAAGCTAGCCACACTGCATGAACATACCGCGGCAAGGCCACAGGAGTACCTACTCGAGGCTGGGTAGGTTTAAATTTTGAAGATCTTTCAATGATTCTGAATCCAAGTATGTTTCTCCATCTACGAAGTCTTTGCATCCCGTCCTTTATCCCCAAAAAAACTTATAATTCTCCTTCCACAATTAGCATATTCATGTGCGCGCAATTTGTGATTCCTGATTCTTGGTTTGTTAAATCTTGATATATTTTGGAGCTAGGTCATTTTTATTTTCCAACAAATATTCTTTACTTACAATTATAGCTATAGACATCTAGCAAAGATTATTTGTTTTAGTTATTTTCCTAATGTTTAAGGTTTACATGAAAATTTTAAAATTTTGTGTGCTACACACACACACACACACACACACACTAAAAAAATTGACTTATGGTGCCTGGAAACTATAGCTCACCTCAACAAATTTATATGTGATTAATTTACCGTTAATTAGCATAGGACCCATTTAAAATTAGATTAAAGTTCATACAATTCTAGTAAGTTTATTACTAAATTTACAAAAATGCGTCCATACAGTTCTAGCAAGTTAATTATTGATATAATTACCAAAAGCAATCTTATGAGTTGTCAATGAAATTACATTTTTGTTTTTGTGTGGCAATTAAATTACATTTCCCCCCTTCATTTGCATGTCTTCAGTGTTCGACAACTAACCATTTTGTGTCATTAGATATTGATCAAGTGGTCTTATTATTTTCATGGAATCTTGACAAATGTATCAAGGCAGATGATATAAAGATAAAACTTATTTAAAGACTATTCGGTGTGACCTGAAGCCTTCTAAATAAATGCTTATCCAAACTTAAATTACTATCTAATCAACACGCATGTAGACAAGAAAATCTGTTGTAGTATTAGCCAAAAAATATTTAATCTTTTTTATCATTTTCCTTTCAGAAACCTACAAAAAAAAAAAAAAAATGTTTTTGTATGATTTTTTGTCTAATGACTTTTAAACTACCTTTCAATTTTTTTTATTTACAAAAAGCATGATTGAGTTCTTAGCACACCTCAAAAAATTCATATGGGATCAATTTCACCATTTACGGCGCCTAGGCTAAAGCTGTATGATAAAGATTATTATTGAAGTTATAATGTGTGTGTCCATGCAATTCTTGTAAATTATAAAAAGCAATCTTATGAGGTCAAACTATTTATATTGTTCTATGACAATAAAATTACCATTTTCCCCTTCATTGCATTGCATGTCTTCAATGTTCGACAACTAATCATTTCGTGTCATTAGAGATTGATCCAATGGCCTTATTATTTTCATGAAATCTTGACAAATGTATCAAAACAGGTGATATAAAGACAAAGATTTATTTAAAGACTACTCGGTGTAAACTGAAGCCTTCTAAATAAATGCGTTCTCAAACCTAAGTCAGTGTCTAATCAATGCGTAGACAAAAAAAAAACTGTTGTAGTACTTAACCAAAAAAACATTTAATTAGTTTTTTAGTTGCATTAATCACTATTATAGTCTCATAAGATGCACGTGAGCTGTGAATTAGTGAGATAAACTTCTCACTTAATGACACATTTAGCTACATTACCTCTCACTTAATTACACCTTACCAAGTGCCTCGATGTCACTTGTTTGCATTTGGCTCAACAATATTATTAGTTACAGAAGATGATAAACATGCATTTATTTTGGATTAATATCTCTCACTTGATACCACATTTAACTACATTAACTAATTAATTTAAGGGTTTTGTTAATATGTGCCCTAAGGGCACACAATAAGGATCATTAAATATCCTAACTCTACTTCCACTTCTATTGAAAACACTAAAAGTTATTAATGTCACATTCAATATTAGAGTAAGAAAAAAATTGTGTTCTAGTGAGACCAAAATATCCTCTCTTTTTTCTTTGTGTAAAAAGAGTTAAAGGTTGGCAAATTAAATTGTAACCGAATTTTGAAGAGTGAAAAAAATGTTTAGAATGTTATTTCATTCGAGAATTATTTCAAAATATTCGACAATGTGTGACTAATTTTTTTACCTTTACATTCATTCGACAATGTGATGTTGATTTTTAAAATAGTGTTTAATTCAGATCCCATATATATGTGCGTGTGCGGAAAATTCATGAAGTAAATGAGAGGTAATCTAATTTTTTTAAAGATTATTGAATTTTTTTTGTTATTAACTACCTTTTTTTGGAGAATTGTATAAAGAATCTTATAGTTTTTTCACAGTATAATTAATTAAAATTCTAGAGTTTTTTTTATTGTGCAACTAAAACTCTAGATCTTCAGTTGCAGTGCAATTTAATCTTTTTGTATGATTCCATTTATTGATTTGGTTGCCACGCAATTTTTTTTGGTTTATACCAATAAACAGCTAGCTAGTTACTCTTTCGTGTGCCAAGTTGTTTTATCATCTAAGATAATGTAATAGTTACAAGAGTTAAAAAAAAATAGAGAAGAAAAAATGAAAGGCAACACAAAAATAAAAAAATAAAAAGGGTATTTTGGTCTCACTAGAGCACAAGTTTTTTCTTACTCTAATATTGAATGTGATATTAATGATTTTTATTATTTTCAATAAAAGTGAAAGTATAGTTAGGCTATTTAATGATCATTATCATGTACTCTTAGGGCATATATTAACAAAACCCATTAATAAAGGCTACTAATTAATATCTCTCATTGCATTAATAGGTTAGTGGGTTTTTGAGAGTGATTCTAGAGGTATTTTTGAGATTTTGAAATTCTCATTTTGAGATTTTTAGGTGTTTGGGAGGTTAGTTTTGAGATTTTGATTCTTGAATTTTCAAAATATGCCTTTAGAGCCACAATCTTAAAAATAAGTCTGGAGTTACTTTTGAGATTTTGATTTTGAATTCTGAAATTTTATTATTAATCCCCTTAAAACATTTTTATAATTTACAAATATATTCTACCATTAGAAGATGAATATTATATTTTACACACTTTTATGATTATTATATTTTAAAATTAATTCAATTTGTAAATATAAATATAATTTTACTATATTTCAAAATACATAAGGCGAATTATTAAATATACAAATAAGGAGCCATGTATTATGATCAGTTGGTCACACACAATCTAATAATTTAATTATACTATTAAACACTTCATAGATTCATAATCTATTTTATACAGTTCAATTAAACACTTCACATATTCTAAGTATGAGGTTTTCAAAATCTAAAATTCCAGAATCAGAAAACACCTCAAAAATCCCTCCCAAACACAGTTAGTTCACTTGTCTAAAAATATTGGCTTTTTGACCGATTAGAACCAGAAAGTTCACTTGCTTGCTTTATCTATTTGAGAATGGTGAATTAAACACTATTTCTATGCCAAAAAAATAAGTGGACCAGAAATAAGGCCCAAACAAGTGAAAGACTTGAGCCCAGCCGACCAGCAGGGGTATGCGGTCGAACAAAGTCCCGTGTAAAAATTAGAGTCTCATAAGCTCACTCGTTCTCACTTTGTAACCCATGCGAGACATGCTTCCAAACTCATCCCCCGGGTCACAGTCCCAGCATTTGAGATTGTTGAACACATGCAGTGGGATCCCGCCTGCATGTGAGACTCACTTTAAGTCGTTGCCAACCCAAACCATATTTTCAACAGATAATGTGTGATTATTAACTCATGCTCTGTTTTCAGTGTATGAAATGCTTCAACCAAGCGTTCAAAACGTGAAATCTGGAAAAAATAAATGATCATTTAGTGTATTCAACAAATTGACTTGTCTTTTTTGCTGCATTGATGATGTTTTTTGTTTGTAAACGCAAGCACATCGTGATTTTCGTTTGGTCCGGATTTGAAAAAACTCTATATAAAGGCACCACCAATCAAAGATTTAGTACTACAACTCAGACTCTTCATAATCTGCACACACTATCTGCACTCTCTTCAAGTACTCAAAATGGCAAATATCGGAAATCCAAAAACATTCTTGAGCTCTTGTTCCGCACTTCTTCTTCACATGGCAATGGCTTTGTTTATCCTTACACACACAGCAAACCCAGTCATTGCCTCTACCAGTATCATAGACTCTGGTTTTACTGTCAAAATGCCAAACAGTGGCATTTCTCTGTCTCTGTTGAACATTTGCTCAATTCTCCTACTCACTGCTTTTGTTTTTGTCATCCTTCAGAATAGACGAGATACACCCCTTTCGCTTCCGCCAGGCCCGAAACCATGGCCTGTCATCGGAAGCCTTCCAGAACTTCTCAAAAACAAGCCCACCTTCCAGTGGATACACAAAATGATGGAAGAAATGAACACTGAAATCATGTGCATCCGTCTAGGGAATGTCCACGTCATCCCTGTCATCTCTCCTGAAATTGCTCTCGAGTTCCTGAAAAAACATGATGTTCTTTTCTCCTCCAGACCACTTGTTTTGTCTGCAGACATTACAAGCAGAGGATTTCTATCAACGGCCCTAACCCCGGCGGGAGAACAATGGAAGAAAATGAGGAAAGTCCTTGCTTCCGAGGTTCTCTCAGCATCAAGGCATCGGTGGCTCCAGGAAAAAAGAGACGAGGAAGCCGATCACCTTGTTCGGTTTGTGTACAATCAGTCCACAGACTCGACTACTGGGGGTGTGGTGAACGTGAGAGTCGCTGCCCAACACTACTGCGGCAATGTGATAAGGAAGATGATTTTCGGCAAAAGATTTTTTGGGAGTGGAAGGGCGAATGGAGGGCCAGGGATTGAGGAAGAAGAACACGTGAATGCGTTGTTCACTATTCTCCAATACCTCTACTCATTCTGCGTGTCTGATTACATTCCGTTCTTGCGTGGCCGAGTTGATTTGGACGGTCATGAGAGGATCGTTCGAACTGCCACTACGAGCGTCGCGAAATATCAAGACCCGGAGATTGACGAGAGGATCAGAAAGTGGAAAGAGGGTACCAGAAACAAGCAAGAGGACTTGCTCGATGTTCTCATTGGGCTAAAAGAGAAAGATGGTAGCCCAGTGCTCACACCAGAAGAGATCAAAGCCCAAATAGTTGTAAGCTCTCTCTCTCTACATATATATTTATGCTTTGTTTTTTTTAATGAAAAAATTAGTTAAAACTCCAAATCTGAGATTAATTAACTCATTAAGTCTTGCTTACTTTGTTTATTGAGTTAGGATCCACTATTTTAAAAATACAAGTAGTTAGAGTCCACTCTTTTAAAAGAGTTAATAATTTAGTTAACAAAATTATCCTTATTACAAATTTATTAAATTTTAACAAATCTTAAAGTCCTTACCACCTTTTGGTACACAAATTTTTGTAACTTTTTATTTTCTATTCATTTTCTATTGATTACTATCTCGTCTCCATAAAAAAATTTTAAAAAAATTTAAAAAATATAAAAAACAAGTCAAAATATGATTTGTGTCCTTACGATTTTTTGGTACATCAATTTTTTTTTGTAACTTTTTATTTTGCATCTATTTTTTTATTGATTATTAATTCGTCTTGATAAAAAATTACAAAAAAATAAGAAATATAAAAAATATGTTCTACAAAACGGCTGTTATGCACAAGGTCGTCTTTTGCAATAAAGCTTTTCCATGTAGTTGGGGAAGTATATCTTATGTACTCTTACTGAAATTTCTTTTTCAAAAGCATGCTATTCAACCGGTGGCAGCTGCATCTAAGTTTCCAAAACAGAACTTTCATAATTCTCCGCAACAAATAGTGTTATTTTTCATATTCTACACCCTACTGTTATTTAATTATTCAAACAGTGGAGTAATGGGAGAATTACACATATGATTGAACATCAAGAACAGGTTTTATTCATTCTAATGTTTGATTACAGTGGGTCTTCTTTACTCTTTTGGTCTTGTCCACCCGTCCACCGCGTTACAGAATCAAGCCTTCGTTTGTATGAGAACGATTTAGCCCTTGAGTTCATGAAAACAAAAAGGCCTGAAGATTGATTGACTGAGACTGTTCAACCGGTGACGTCAGTTCGAGTAATTCGCATCGAACTGAAAATGAGGAAATTATTTCGAGGATTGAGAGAGGAGGGCACCGTTGCTTAGGCGATATCCGATAGATTCAAATCTCATTATTTGGGAACTGGAAATCCTGGTTGTCCTTGACTGGGATAGTTTCGGATCCCAAATCCCTCAAACAAGCATCACCATGGTTGACCATTGATTTAACCCCTAAACGAATCGTTGGCTTTACTTCAGCTTAAGTTTAAACATTTAAAAAAATAAGAAATATAAAAAAATTATAAAAAAAAGATAATGTTTTTTGTAATAAATTGAACTCTATTATATGCATAACATATCAGCAGATTATCTTATTTATTATAAATTGGCCTCTGTAATTATACATAACATATCAACAGATTAGGATATCTTTTGTAGTTTCATCTTTGTATCTCTGCATGATAGTGAAAACACAATAAAGCAAAATAGATAAGATTATTTGTTAAGTAATTTGTTTTCTGTACCTCTGCATCAGATAACATCAGGTAAGGTTATTTATTTTAATTCGTACTTTGTATTTTGGCATAATATAAAAACAGATAATGTTATTTATTGTAATTTCATATTTGTATCTCTACATGATAGTGAAAACATAATAATAAACTAAAATAGATAAAGTTATTTGTTGTAATTTGTTGTATGTATCTCTACATAAGATAATACTCCCTCTGTCCCATTTTGTTTGCCTAATTTCGGCAAGCGTGCCTTTTAAAACATTAGCTAAATTGAGTAATTAATAATATTTTAAATTATTACAAAAATATTGTCTAATAGAATTAATCGAGATCTATCAAACAAGATCCATATTGAGTATAAAATAAGTAATAAATTAAAAGATATAGATCATTTTTTGAGAGGTCTGGAATAGTGAAAACATGCAAACAAAGTGGGACGGAGGGAGTATCAGATAAGATTATCTGTCCTAATTTATACTCTGTATTTTGACATAATAGAAAAACAAATAATGTTATCTGTTATAAATTTATCTATGTAATTATGCATAACATTTCAACAAATAATGTTATCTGTTGTAGTTTCATCTCTGTATCTTTGCATGCAAGTGAAAACATAATAATAAACCAAAATAGATCCGTTGTAATTTGTTCGTTGTATTTCTACATAAAATAACATTAGATAAGGTTATTTGTTTTAATTCGTACTATGTATTTTGACATAATATTAAAATAGATAACATTATCTGTTTCAAATTAACCTCTGTATTTATACAAAAAAATATCACACAGATAATGTTATCTTTTGTAATTTTCATCTCTGTATCTCCTAAAAGCACAATAATCAATCAAAATAAATGAGGTTATCTGTATCTCTGCATAAGATAACATCAAATAAAGTTATATTTTAATTTGTACTCTGTATTTTGACATAACAAAAGACAATGTTATCTGTTTTAATTGGCCTATGTATTTATACATAATATATCAACAGTGAGAATATAACAATAAATTAAAACAGATAAGGTTATCTGATGTAAATGTTTTACTCTATCGTATAAACGGAAAGGTAAAAGTAACTACAACTAAGAAGGGCCAAAAACTACTCCTGCGTGTGGCGAGACAGAATGAAAAAAAAAAAAAAAAACAGAAACAGTGGTGCACTACAACAAAAATCATATATGGAGACAAAAATGGGAGACAAAATCTAATTTTATCACCAAATGGGTATATATGGCGACGAAAACAAATAAATTTGTTGTCGTTTTTAACACAGTTGCGAGAAAATTATTTTCCACGCCAAATAGATATTTTAGGTGAGGAAAATTTTTCTCGCCAAATGGGTACTTTTGGCGAAAAAAAAATATTATTTTCCTCGCTAAAAATACTTACTTTGAGAGAAATTTTCTCGCCAAATAGAAAATACATTTCCTCTCCAAATATTCCTATTTAGCGACGAATTATATTTTTTGTCTCCAAATAGGTACTTTTGGCAAGAAAATAATATTTTCTCACCCAATTTATACTTTTGGTGAGAAAAATAAAATTTTGTCGCTGAACAACATATTTTTGGTGAAGAACTATTATTTTTCTCATAAAAAGTACCTATTTGAAAACGAAAAATATAATTTCTTTGCTAACATAAAGGTAAATTTTGTTGTAATATATATATATATATATATATATATATATATATATATATATATATATATCCCCTAACCAACCCCTTTATTAAAAGGGATATAACCATCCCCTTTACATATATATAAGGGATAAATATATATTTATCTCATATCTCTTCCCCTATATATATTTCCTCTCCTATATATAGGGGTATTATATATATAAATGTGTATATACGCGTGTTTAATTGGTACAACTATAAAAAGATACTAATAGGGGGGAGAGAGAGAGAGAGAGAGAGAGAGAGAGAGAGAGAGAGAGAGTTAAGAAAGAGATAGATTTGAGATAAATTTAGAATTTTAAACATATTTTGGATACAAAACAAAAGGGATGAGAGAGAGAGAGAGAGAGAGAGAGAGAGAGAGAGAAAGGGGGGGAGAGAAATGGAAGAGAGGGTGGATAGAAAAGAGATGTGAGCAAGAGATATATGTTTTGGAATTTAGAATTTAGGATAAAGAATGAGAGGATAGAGAAAGAGGAGAGGTAGAGAGAGTGAATAAATAGATAGTTTGAAAATATGTTTAAGGTTTAGGATATTAAATTTTAGATAAAGAGAAAGGAGGAGAGAGGGCAAGAGAGAGATCTAGAGAGAGGAGAGGAGAAAAGGAGATGTGATAGAGCGAGAAAGATGAGAAAGATAGATTTAGGATAGTAAAAAAGAAAAGGGAGAGAGAGAGAATGTGTGGAAAGAGAGAGATTAGAGAGATAAATTTAGAATTTAGCGTAGACAAAAAAGAAAGAGATAAAGAAAAAAGAGATAAATATAGAAAAGGGTGAGAATGAGAAAGAGAGGGAAAAAAATAAAAATGAGAGAGAGAGAGAGGGGTTTAAGATAGTGATAAAGAGAGGGAGAGAGAGAGAGAGGGGAAGATAAATTTAGAGTAGTGATAAAGAGAGAGAGAAATAGAGAGAGAGAGAAAGGAGAAAAGGGAAAACAGGGAGAGGGGGAGAGAGAGAGAGAGAGGAGCGGGGGGGGGGGGGGGGGGGGGGAGGGAGCGAAAGAGAGAAAAAAATTATGTATAACATCTATTTTTTGAAGATAAAATGTTAAACATATGTTATATATTAGATATTGTAAAAAAAATTCATGAACATTATGGTTGGTGTAGTGGTTAGTGGAGGTGTGCATAAGGTATTAGTTCGGTGAAAGGTCTAAGGTCCGAAACTTGAGAAAGAAAGAAAACTGTGTTGTGAGTGTATTTTTTAGTATTTGAAATCAATTTAGCGACAAAAAAATTCGTCGTCAAATCTAATTACTAACGACGAAAGTAAATTTTTTGCAAAATGATTATGGATAGAGACAAAATCTTTCATCTCCAAAAGTAGATATTTACAATGAAAAAATTTCTCACCGATTATGTATTTTTTAGTGACAAAATATTTCGTCTCTAAAATCTTATATTGGCGACGAAACAATTCCTCGTCGCCAAAGAACATATTAAGTAAGGAAAATTATTTTTGTCACTCAGAGTTTTTTCGTGAAAGTATAAGCGATAGAAATTTATGACGAAAAATGTAATTTTTGCGACAAAATTATTTCGTTATTACTGTTGTAGTGGTATCTAATCCCAACTCCTAATATCCCTAGAAAACTCCAAAAGGATCAATTCCTCCTACATCTATGATCAACACTTATCTTCATCCAAAGCCTCCCCACCCACCTCCTATGCTCTCCACCAGAACTCCCGCCTAAGAAGCGCAGACCCGATTATTCACATACTCCGGAGCAGCCCTGAACGTTGAACAAGAACTAGTTAATGCAAGTCGATCACCGAGATCGAACTCGTGTCCGCATTAAAGCTTGGCCGCGGACTTGCTCCCGTCACCGATCACAATTTCCAGGTAAATCGAACAAGAAACGAAGGGTATCTTTGGAGAGAACGTGTCAAAAGGACCTGCCATTGTAATTCTATCTTTGCTGGACTAATTGCGTTAACAGTCCTTGGTGTGGACTGTTCACTGAATCACCCATTTTTTATTTTACATCCAAGCAATGTATGACTATCTCAATATTTTCTGCATCTCACCTAATGTGGGGCCACTTTCTCTAACACATGGTCGAGTCTTTTTTTACTCAGGAGTTGATGATAGCAACAGTGGACAACCCATCGAATGCAGTGGAATGGGCACTTGCTGAGATGATAAATCAACCAACAACACTGCTAAGAGCCACAGAGGAGTTGGACAGAGTTGTGGGAAAGCAAAGACTCGTCCAAGAATCCGATCTCTCACAACTCAACTACGTTAAATCATGCGTGAGAGAAGCATTCCGTCTCCACCCCATTGCCCCATTCAATGTCCCTCACGTCTCGAGCGCCGACACCACTGTCGCTGGCTACTTCATCCCGAAAGGCAGCCATGTCTTGTTGAGTCGCCCTGGGCTGGGGCGCAACCCTAGGGTTTGGGATGAGCCACTTCGGTTCAAACCAGAGCGCCACCTCAAGGACGATGGCTCGGATGTGGTGCTAACTGACCCAGAATTGAAAATATTGTCGTTTAGCACCGGGAGGCGTGGATGCGCTGGGGTGAATCTGGGATCCACAATGACAACCATGCTTATGGCTAGGCTCTTACAAGGGTTTTCCTGGACTGCTGTGTCGAAGATTGAGCTGAAGGAGTCAGCGGGAGACCTTCTTCTTGCTGAACCACTGCATGCAAGAGCACGGCCACGGTTGGCTGAACATTTGTACCATTGACTTTGATATTTTATGGGTGTAAGAGCAAGTGAAACATATTAGCTAAAAAGAGAATTGTAGCCCTTATATTTAGGCATTGCATAAAATAAATTCTCCAACAGATTAGCTGAAAGAGAGAGAAACTAGCTTTTGCTACAGTATTTAGCCAAATATATCTAAGTATTATTCACTAGCAATTACATTTTTTAATGTTTTCTCTCCTCAAAAAGTTTTGCTCTTTTTTTTCAAAGAATAAAAGAAAAGTAAAAAAGGGTAAAAAAGTAAAATAATACATATTTTAATAGATAATAACTAAAATAAATAGTGTTGTTGGACTTTTAAAATAAAAAATAACTAGCTAAATTTATAAATGTACTATTGAGTAAGAAATTTACCTATCAACTGCTGCATTTGCTCTAAAGTGTGTAGTTGTTTGCCTATTATTTGTAATATATTGTTGTTTTCTGTTTGATTTCATGTTTATTCGGACTTCAAGTTCGAGCATCAATACGGTTGAACACGCATTCTAACTATGTTAATACCCGTTCGAATGTCTTATTAGATGTTTGAAATTTTTTTAGATGCGTTAGTTTTAATGCACTTCAAAATTTAGGCCCAATTTGGCCTAACTTGATTATTCATAATCAAGTTTTGTCTCTATTCAATTTTTTTTTGCATTTATTGTTTTGATCTTGAATGTTTGTGGATTATTGGTCCATCTCGATGAAACGAATCTAAAAAGTATAAAATTATGTCTAAAGGCTAAAAAAAAGTCACAAAAGATAACGAATAAGCACAAAATAATCATGTTTTTAGATTATTTTTGTCTTTTATGAATTTTTTTCAAATTTGGTCTATTGTTTTATAACTTTTCTTAAAACTCTTGTCGAGACGAACTAATAATCCACAAAAAGTTGACAAAAAAAAATACAAAACAATTTCAAATAAAAACAAAATAATAATCAAATAATCAAGTCAGGTCAAACCTAGCAGCATAATGCATCGGCTTGCTCCTTGCCAATATTCCGGCCTCAAATAGCCAATTTATAGTAGTTCTATATATCCATGCACATACACACACGTTCAAAATGAAAGAGCGAAATGATATAATGGAGTTTTTATTAATAACAAATGCTAAATGGTGTTTGAGGTAATAAATGATGGTACTATTTATTGTTAAAAGTTATTTAATCAATAAATTAATTTTTCTTGCTAGCAAATGAGTTGTATTTTATAACTGGAAATCGAGTGATTATTAATTATGATACAATTGATTGAATATTCATCAAATTCAAATTATCTCATTAATTGCTCTTAAATAAATGCCCAGATCACTCGTTAGCAGAATCATTTTTTAATTTTTTGATAAATCAGTTTTTTTCGTAGAAAGATTCAAAACAAAAAACACGACAAACACATACGGGCATTTGACGTTGTTAGACTTCATAATGGTCATCTTATATCTGTTTTATTACTTAGTGATGATTTGAAGTATTCTACCTCTAATCTCATAATTTCCAAGAAAAGAAAATCAAACTATTTTACAAGACAAAAGTAGTCTGACAAAAATGTGGCAAGAAAGATTTCTAATCGGTGTGCTTTTCTTTTCTTTTTCTTGTTTTTATAGTCGAGGTATCGGGCTAGTATTGGAATTATTTTTAACCTAATAGCAACTAGTTCTCAGGAAACCAATCACGGTGTCTACTTGTCTAGGTCTTATTTAAAGCCAGAGTTTTTTTTATCCTGTTTAAACTGATCTCATAAAAATTAATAAAATTAACTTCATTCATATGTTATAAAACAACGGTTACGGTGTCTAATTTAATCAAACTCGTATGTAATCAAATTTGTATTTGTTGTAAATAGGTCGAGTTGCATATGTCTCATTCATGATGATTTGGAAGGATTCAATAATTTGGTTAAAAAAAAACATATCAAATTATTCCTAAGAGAATTCTACATGGGGAACGAAAATGTTGTAATAGAAATTGTTAGCAGATGTGTCCGTAGTTAAGTTATTTATTAACTTTTAGTTGCTTTAGTCTGTCTACTTAGGGCCTGATTGGATGCAGTTTTAGAGACTATGTTAAGTTACTCATGTTTTAGTTAAGACTTGTCTATACCTAACTCACCGGTTGGTAAATTGTTTTTGTTTCTTTGATCATTTCAACATCGACTTTAACCTAACTAGTAAAGCGTTAAGATTTATGGAAATATTGAAGGAGAAAACATATGCAAAATTTGGATTGGAGGTGACTGTTAGAACTGGTGGTGGACTTAATGTAATACTTAGAGCCTGTTTGGGAGCCTCATTTTTATGGTTTTACATCCTCATTTTTAGTTTTTTGGTGTTTGGGCGCCATATTATCAAAACTCATTCTGGAAAACAAGTTCTCAATTTTTGATGACGAAAGTGTTTAGCCGTTGAGAAGATTTACATTTTGAAGGCCACTTATTTGTGGATGAATGAACATGTATACTGTTGAATGAACATATCTTGAAGCTAGTTATTTGAAGTGTATGATTCAGAAAATGTAATGTGAAGATCGTGAGATTGAATGAATGTTTCAGATGTTAATTTTATGAATGAAGAATAATTTCAAAAATATAATGCTTGGTTATGTTAATTAACTGTGAAATTTGAGTTATGGAATTGGTATTAAAGAGATTTGAAATGTATTTTTTATTTAATTCAATGTCTTTTGCGACGGAAAATCAACTAGTCGCAAAAAGTAAGGCTTTTGCGACGGCATAATAAGCCGTTGCAAATAGGTTCGTACTTTTTGCGACGGCACAGTAAGCTGTCGCAAAAAATCTTTACTTTTTGCGACGGTAGAATAAGAGGTCGCAAAAGATAGGGCCTTGTGCGACGGTTGACTTAGCAGTCGCAAACGATAGGGTCTTTTGCTACCGAAAATTAACGGTTGCAAAAGGTCTCTTTAACCGTCGCAAAACCTTTTCGACAGCTTGCGGCCGTCGCAAAAAGTTTTTGCGACCCAGTCAATTACGACCCCCACTTTACCGTCGCAAAGCCGTCGCAAAAAATCTTTTGCGACGGTTTGGTGACTTTTTGCGACGGCTAAGGTTTGACGCAAAAAGACCTTTTTCTAGTAGTGTACCCTGCAATCTTGGCCAATTGTTTCCTCACACTAGAAACCAGCAAGCTAGCCACCAGCTGCTTTTTGGTGTAGAATATTTTGATTGGTTTCTTTCCCCTTTGCATTCATCATTTTTCAAAGGCAATAGTACTCTTTTGTTTAGTCAAAATTTATGTAAAAAACTCACTCCCCTCTATTTGCTCCGTTAAGGGCTGGAGATGCTCTTATATGCTCTTATTGTGAAATATTTTTAATATGTATAATATATTTATGTATGTTTTCAAATTGTGTAATGTTTATAATTGTATTTTTTGGATCATCTTCTTTTTTTTTTTTCCTGATCACTTTCATTTTTCATAATTCTTATTAACTACGGGAGAATTTCAACTCATTTAAAAAAAATTAGAAAATCAAACAATATTTTCTAAAAAAAAGTTTTTAAAAAAACAGACGGGTCCTACAAAATATTCTCCAATTACAAGTCTTCACTTTGACCAAGGGCAAATTGGTAAAAAATAATTCATAATTCATTTTCATCATTCTTCTCCCAAACACTACAACTTCTGTAAAATATATTTTGCACAAATATGAAAGATCTTGAGGGATTCTTGATATTTTCGCAAGATTTGAGAGATGAGGTTTGAAAGAACTCACACCCCCACCTCCATGGGAGTACACGGGCAAGAGAGAGGGAAGAAGAGAGAGAAAAGTCTTGGATTTTTTCTCAAAAATCTGATGTGGGGCTATTTAAAGGCCCAACTGCACTTTCACCCTCCAATTAATTACATGTAACTATCAAGCCCTCTTTTAACACACACTATACATAAATCCAAATCTTCATATTCGTATAAAATGCAATAAATCACTTGTTAAATCTAATTCCGAAATTTTTTTATTTTTTATTTTTTTATTTTTTTAAAATTCCGGGTTCTCACAGTCGTAATAGTCCAGTTTCTGTAGCTTATTTGATAGTGAATTTAATTTGGACAATATTGTATTAGCTCCAAGAATTGTTGGAAGAAGGTTAATGTATTATTCAAATTAATCTGGATGTGGACTTTCAGGTACCAATTTTATGCTCCTAGGAAAAATTTATTTTATGTGCATCATAATTTCTTTTGATGCCAATTCTGATACCAATTTGGTTTATATGGATCAAATGCCTTCCTAGTGTGTTTATTTTTGCAATCCCTGTTTCTGCTGTGATTTGAGAAGAATGTTATTAGTGTTCTTTTGAGACTCAAATTTGTAAGTCTTATGCATTCTAACGTCCCTGTATCAATTTTCTCTAATTCTGATCTGATGTAATAATGGTTCCTATGTGGTAAAAGCAAGCTCCAAATCATGCATGATTCCTTGGAATAAACTTGAAAAGTTCATTTTCCATTTCTTTAATGTATATTGATGTATTGTCAAGCCACCATGCATCTCATAGCTTTGTTTTATGGGAATTCCTATGGATATGCACCTTTCTAAAAGTGACTGAGACTTGAATACATTCACACTAATTGTTTGTATGAGATCTCAGTTTGATATATATTTCCCATCTTTCTCAATGGGGACTTACTATGAAATTAGTATATGCCAAACTACCTAGGAAGCAAATAACATCCATCTACCAGAGTATCAAACTGCTCTTAGAATTCTGATGTATCTGTTATGGATATTTTAATTCAACAAAGAAGAGACTGAGAAAAAAATTCAGAATATTTGGGGTTATGAAGTTGGATCTGTTAGGTTTTGAGTGCAATATGAATTGCCGAAGTAGTACAAGACCATGGGAAGCTAAGTGCAATATGAGTTGCTTGACGTTTATTTTGCAGTAACTTGTTTTTACAACTGAGTTTCTGTTTCCAGTCTTTTTATCTAACAATTATGTTTCTAGTTTTTTTATCTGACATCCCTTTGAAATTTCTAACCACTAGGAAAGCTGCATTAAGCTAGAGTGGGGAGGGTTCTTTCTTGTTTACTTTAAGCTCTGCACCAATGTCTAGACTGCAATGTCTATACAAAAGCCATGTCTAGGCTACAAATGTTCATACAAAGGCCACTTACCAACAAATCCAACTCAAAAGGGAACACCAAATGAAGAAGAAAATCTTGTAAATGTGAATGTAATAGTGAATAAGTGAATGAGAGAATGAAAAAATGTAATAGTGAATATTGTAAACGTAAATCATGTAAATCTTGTGAATGAGAGTTTGCATCCAAATATGAATGTATATCTATTGCACAAATTTATAAATGAAGAAGAAAAGTAGGCATATATTGTCGTATCGTACATATTGTTAATGTTGTTTTTGTTAGTTTTATTAGATTGTCGTCGTCGTCGTTGTTAGTTTGACACGCAAGGCGTTGGGTTAAACCATAAAGTAAGGAAACCATGTCAATTTTTTAAAAAATTTTCAAAGTCAAATAAATGGGCATAGATGGGTATAAATTTTAAAAATTTCCAAACTCAATCATTAATAAATTAACATAAAGGGTCCAAGTAAAAAGTTTTTCAATACATTAGCAAGCAGTCCATTAAAGTTAAAAAGATCCATAGTCACAAAGGATCCATAAAGTCGGAGAAAACGGGAATATGCTTCCGCCTTGTGCCATATTTGGAGACATGTAATGAAATGACATTATGTTTGGCCACTTTTGCTGCCCCATGTAGGTTGCCTGAGTTTGCCCAAGAACAAGAAAAATGAATGATTAATACTTTAATAAGGAAAATGATTGATTAATAACTTTAACAGTAGAAATTTTTGTTACATTTACATTTAGAATACTCTTTTATGCCCCGAAGCCATGGCCAATTGCGATGTCCTCAACCTCCTAAAATTAGTAAACAATTTAAGTATATATATTTTTTTGGGTTAGGCCATCAAAACTTAGTAGAAAACAAGATTGATAAAGTATAGATGTCCATATGAAATAGTAAGCAACAACTCAAGAAAAACTTATACCTTGACATTATTTTTCGATGATGTCTTCTTTTTTATTCTTCACAATTTCACCTTGCTTCCTTTTCCACGGCAGTCTCCCTTTTTGTCGAACACCTTCAGGGTCAAGTAAGTTCACACTTTGTTGGGAAGGTAGAACCACATCTCCAAGTAAAAAAGAATCATTACGAGTACCGAAAATCACATTGCTTTCACAAATAGAAGCTTCCATCAACTCTCGTTTTAGCTCGCGCAATCGTGTCATCACCACATCATACTTCTCTTGAGAATCTTCCGCTAAATCGGCAATCTCATTAAAGACATTGCACATGTTCTCATGCCAACACGCTTTAATTGACGTTGACGACTTATCGTAACTGATTCGAATTTTAGTCTGGATCTTTTCATATTTTTGTACCATCTTCTCAACAAATACTTGTTCAGCACTCTTTCAATTCCCTTTTCATGCCACACTATCATTTGATATGTACACATCATTCATCTATACTCAAACAACCGACAATTACAATTTGCTTCATTCATTTCACCATTAAAATCGACAATAAACGAAATTTGTTTCCTCTTTTTCTCTACTCCTTATTCAAATGTAACCCATTGTTTTACCCTATATTTGGACACAACATCACGTTCTTTTGTAATCGAACACAAATAATCATGTTCTGCGACAAATTGTGTATGAAATTTTACAAACTTCTTATTCGTGTAAAGGTTTTGAAATTGTTTTCCCAACTCACTTCCTGTTATTAATGGGATGTAATATTTCAACTTTTGACATCTTATTTTTCACTCTCCACCTTATTCGCCAATGCATTTTCATATTGCTCTACGAATTGTTTCAAGGTCGTCTTTGAATGAACATAACCATCAAAATATACGTTCATGCTCTTGCTTCTTTGTATAGAGGACATTCCCGCCCATAATACATTTTTCACATAAGCAGACACCCATTGTTTCCTCTCGAAATACAACCCTTTTAACCATGTCGTAATTTGAAGCTTGTACTTTTTGATGAACGCATCCCAAGAATTCTCAAATTGTTCTATTGTCAATGAATCAAAAACTACATTATGGATACACCAACTAATTTTTTCATAGGCATTGTACCCACTTAACTTTTCTAACACTTTTTACATCATATGCCATATGCAACATCGGTGTCAGGTGTTGGAGAATACATTTTCTATAGCATTCTTTATAGCTATTCATTGATCGGTAATTATTGTTTTCGGAACACAACCCCCATGCATGTCATCCAAATTTGAAATAACCATGAAAATAACTCTGTGTCTTCGTGAGAGATGAGTCCGCATCCCAATAAAATCGACTAAGTATGATGGTTTACGCCTACAAATGGAGCAAATGACATTTCATACTTGTTTAACAGGTATGTTGTGTCAAATGTCACAACATCAACAAACTCCTTATAAGCTGCTCTACTCCTTGCATCTGCCCAGAATACATTATTTAATCGACCCTTTTCATTCAAATTCATTGCAAAAAAAAGAAATTGAGAATTGTCGGCTTTCATCCTCATGAAATAATGATGCATCAATTCAGCATCTCTTTCCACAAGTTGCAAACATTGAAATTTTTTCACATAATTTCGACAATCCTTCTCAAGATATAGAAGCTTATTAGGTCCCCCAGTCTCGATCTGAAGTGAGTCATAAGTCTTATGCATTCCGATCCCTACTTTATTATTCAATTCAAGCTTTCTTTTAACGTGTTCATTTAGCACCCTATTGCTCTTGAAATACTATGCCTTTTCTGGGCTCTGTTCATGATTATACTCCAAAGCAATCCGATTTAACCTCCACTTTTTATCTGAGTGCATACAAACAATAATGTCAGCTGGACAATTAATTTTTTATTGTGGCCATCCTTTGACCGGGTTGATGGTTTTTACACTTGCCTTTCTCGCACAACTGCATGAAAGTGTTACATTCTTCAAATTTCCATCTCTTCTCTTCCTCGATGTTCTTTTTGCCACATCGAACCCTCTTTCTTTAAAATACGTTCCTTAATCGACACTTTCCATTCAAATCCATTGCAAAAAAAAAATTCAAAATTGTCGGCTTTCATCCTCATAAAATAACGATGCATCAATTCAGCATCTCCTTCCACAAGTTGTAAACGTCGAAATTTTTTCACATAATTTCGACAATCCTTCACAAGATATAGAAGCTTATCAAGTCCTTCAGCCTCGATCTGAGTGATCCCAACTTTATCACTCAATTCAAGCTTTCTTTTCACGTGTTTATTTAGTACCCTATTACTCTTGAAATACCGTGCCTTTTCCGAACTCTTTTCATGATTATGCTCCAAAGCAACCCGATTTAATCTCCACTTTTTATCTGAGTGCATACAAACAATAATGTGAGCTGGACAATTGATTGTGGTCGTCCTTTGACCGGGTTGATTATTTTTACCTTTGCCTTTACCGCACGACTGTATGAAAGTGTTTTATTCTTCAAATTCCCATATCTTCTCTTCCTTCATGTTCTTTTTGCCATAACGAACCCTCTTTTAATACAAATATGCTTATTCCGGTGTGTCGAATGTTAGTCCCTCTTTTGGTTCTTCAACTCTATCTTTATAATTTTCTGTGGCCTCATTCCCATCCTGGAATATAGTAACTATCTCATCCTGGAACACTCCATACCTCTTCTTCTTCTTCTTCTTCTTCTTCCTTTTCTCCACACTCTATGTTTCGAGACATTGCTGACGGAACAGAATCTGATAATGTCATCTACTGGTTTAGAAACAAAAAAAAAAAATTTAATACCACATATTTAATATAAAGTGATTAAAATACTTCACCAACCAAAATGATGACATACAAGACCAATGTCGCAACCAACGTTAAGTAAAATAGGCTATCACTCAACAAAGCATTTCAAGAAATAGATGCATGCGCACTCACTCTCATAGTGCACATTCAGTATAAAAAAGCAGTAGGAATTCAATTCAAGTTTGTTCCAAAAGCAAAATACAAGTCGCGCTCACCAAGGCTTGATGCCATTTTTCTTTTCATTTTTACATAGTAAATTTGTAGATGCGTAAATACAATATAGATGTTCATTAGTCTTCAAGTACATTATTATATGAAACAATGAAGACAATATTCAGTATCGAAAGCTAACACCTAAATAAGTAAACTGACGAGGGTAAAAATATAATTGAAAAAATACATTTATCCTCCTCAGAAAAGATTTAGTTCGGCATCAGATAGAAGATAAATTAGGACACATATGCTGATCACGCGAGGTTATGGCCGACTTGAGAAGGGATTATTCGTAACTTTATTCGAGCCGAGAAGATTAAATATGTAAACAGCCGACTTGAGAAAGGTGGCTCAACATCCTGTCGACCTGAGAAAAGTATCCCGAGACACTATCGACCCGAGAAAGGCGATGAACAACTGTTATTCCGAGATAAGACAGAATCCCGTATAAGTCGGGATGCAACTCTAATAGATATGGATGAGAAATTCACGGCGAATTTAATTAATATGAGAAGTATTAATTGAATGAAACTCTAATGAAAGAAGGTAACTGCTTGATAGGAAGTTATCTCATTAGTGGCCAATCATAACACATTTCACTCCAATCAGAATCCCAAGAGAATTAGGATTAAAGAAAAGTCTATAAATAAAACTCCACGTCAACAAAAAATGTATGTTCTAACTAGTGTCTAATTTTGCTTACTAATAGAGAATATTAACTTGAGTTATTATTCATCCAGTGAGTTTTTGCCTGACTTAATTATTGGAGTATTTTCCTGCCACAATGGCAGAGAGCACTTTGACAATTTATTATCTTGCAAATCACAGGTCCACCCATATTGAGAGTATTGTTTCTGTTGAATATTGAGGTATTGATTTTTTGTCCTGATTGAGAACATCTACCCATCTACATAAACCTAACAATTGTCCAAAATAGCAATTTAAAAGAAAATAGGAGAAAAAAATCAAAACCCGTGACAAATAAACACAATGCTTGGTAGGAGACAAAAATAATAATAATAATGTTCTCAATCTTAAACAATTTTTGAATTTGCTTCACCTCGTTGAGATTTTAGTATCTGAACATGGAGTAAGAAATTTTAGCAACCAAACTAGGAGGTCTGATCCCATTTAGAGTGAAAAGTAAACAAATGCTGGAAGTAGGGATATTGAAATGGTCAAATATAACTCATTTCAATCCCATCTACAGAAACAAATGCATCGAATCCATTCACCAATCTAAAAGAAATAAATCCTAATCCCATCAAACATGGTCCAATTGAATCTAGGAGGTTCTTGTAGAAGAAACTGCAGTAGATAGGGGGGGAGAGAGAGACAGAGACCTTGGTGCAGGGTCGTCGTTGGCAGTAGTCAATGGTTGAGGGGTCATCATGTACAAAGCTCGTGGTGGTGGTCGTCGACCTGGTTTTGGGGGTGGGGGTGCGGGCTTCGACTGATATGTGAGTTGGGGGGGGGGGGGGGGGGGAAATTGATTTCTGATTTGGGGGGAACTGAAAACCAGATGACTGACCTCGTTCTGGGAGAAACGAATTTCAGAATTTTTTTTTTCTCTCACCCCAAAACGACGGGTGATGTGTTAAAATGATGTATTTTTTTTGATGTGTTTGTAGCATTTTTGTTCTAAAATATCTTACAAACTATCCTTTGCTAAACACTGCTCTCAACCGTCTTCTTCGCGACTCCAAAGTTGCAACCATGCCGATCTGCTGTTGGGTCCATCTCCACCAATCATGTGATGTGAGTCTGGCATATCCATTATAGGAACTGTTTTTTCTTTTCTTTTTTGATCTACACTCTCAGACTTCCCTCCTCTTTCAAATTGGAGCCCTAATCATCCTGATTCCATCCAAACTTCTCGAGAAATCGGCAACAAAGATGCCTTGAAGGTCGAATTTTGTCTTAATCCACATGGCCACCCACCATTTGACCTTCTCCGCTAATCGATCGGGCTGGGATTCCTTGTTCGCAAAGATCGCTTCTTTCCTTGCATTCCAAATTCCCCACAATATGGCATACATTGAACAAATCCAAACCTTCTTCTCTAGCTTGCCTAGTAGAAAGGATGGTTGTTTCTCAAGGATGGCTTCTATAGATATAGGGCTGCACCAGAATACATTCCACCAACGAAGAATAACTGCCCAGACTACCGTTGTCTTAGTGCAGTGGAGAGTGACGTGGTTTGAAGTTTCTAGCTCACATCTGCAGAAATGGCAGACCAATTGATCAATTGTCGTAGGTGGAATAATACTCCTAGCTCCAAAATTGCTCTTAGATGGCATAAAGTTACCTCCCAATTTCTATATGCACAACTTAACCTTCGGAAGGCATGGGTTGGCCCAAATAGCATTAAGCACCGTATTTTCTTGAAAAGAGTTTGATTCCCAACTGTTGTATGCTGATTTAACGGAGAATTGCTGAGACAAATCCCATTCCCATGAGAGGTAGTCTATCATTCCTCTGTTGAACAAGAATTGGTTAGCCATAAATATTAACTCCTCCAACCCTAGATAAGTAATAGGCAGGTGCCCTATAGCACAACCTATAACATCGGCCAGAGTAGCCACTTCCTCCTTCTTGATTTTGGCTCCACACATGATTGACTTGTTGAAGTTAATCCTTAAACCAAACAATAGTTGAAAACACCTTAAAATTCTCTTAATGTTGATGACCTCCTATTGATTGTTGTTACAAAAGATGATGGTATCATCTTACCATCATCTGCAAATTGTAAATGAGATGCCACAGTATCCTCCTGGCCAATCCTAACCCCTGATATAAGACCTAAAGCTCTAGGCTCTAGCCCTCTCAAAAAGTAAATTCAATGCTTCCACTCAAAAAACTCTATCTATCGTTAGTCTTCCACGTTTAAGATAAAGAAAACTACAGGCAAAGAGAGCTAACAAGGAGAATAGTCCAACAAAAAATCTAAAATATAGAAAAGAAATTAAGAGAAAACTTGATTAAAATCAGAATTCCCAAACACTTCAATCAAGCCCAACCATAACCCACGTCGCTACATCGGACGCTCCTACCATCCCAAACCATCAAAATTCTTCCAAACTTCCATTTCCTCCTCAATCTTTGAGACCTTCTACGAGTTTTTCCCATCTACCTAGGGTCAGCCAGGGGTAAGTCCCGCAAGTCCTTGTGCTCATGTTCCCTACACGGGGCAATAATTTTTTCTTTCTTTTTGTAAATATTGAAATAAAAATAAAAATTCGCTGAAAAATTATTATTAATACTAAGTAGTGCACAACCAAACTGAGATCAGACTTGTACAATCTAAATGTTGAGGTCGACATTGCACCTACCTATAACCCATTTGCTTGCCTCTTAGCCCACACTCCAACAATTCCAATTTTCTTAACTTGCAACCCCCAATTCCTCCCATTACACCCACCACCTCTCAGACCGCCATCAAAACATCCCCACCCTCTCATTGAACCCCATCAAACATACTTTCCACCTTTTTTTTTTTTTAATTTTTTCCTTGTTGAGCCTAGCTACATCAAACCTTAGTGACAGCAAAAACGCACAACCCTACCTCCGATTACCGCCACCACACCTTCAGACCCCGTCAAAACATCCCCACATCCCACATCAAACCCCATTAACGTCCAAATTCAACGGCAAAAATACAAGCAAACAAGGAAGAATGGATCTTAGGGTGCAAAAACAAACTAGCGCAAAAAAAAAAAAAAAACCCAGTAATCCAAAAAAATATAAGGACTTGAAAGTGTGTTTGATTTTGATGACGTCCAATGATGGTTTGATGATATGTTAGTTATAGCAAAATAAATATGCAATTAGTGATGCGCGATGTTAGTGGGCTTGATGTATAAATGAATATGTTCTTGATGATATTGTGTTCTTATTCGGATCAAGTGCTCTATTGTTAAAATTAAGGATTTGATTTGATATGGTCAATATCCTTGATGAAGTATTCGCCTTTATTTTCTACCTTAACTATAGGATATTTCCTTGTATCGTTGATTCTTTCCTTGTAAATGTTTCCTTGTATCGTTGATTCTTTCCTTGTAAATGTTTGTACTATATTATTGTAAGACTACAATGAATGAAAGTATCAGAAATTTATTCTACAATTGTGTTTATTTGACATGGTATCAGAGCCTTCTTCAATATCCTCTTCTTTACCCTAGGAATTGAAGTTTGGTCCTGTATTCACAATTGTTCTTTCTGTTCATACCATTCCGCTGCGAAGTTATTTTTGTTTTTACCACTATGACTGAAGAAAGAGGTAGTTCTCTAAAGAAAAATGAACCTACTAGTATCCCTGGGTACCATATCCAGGAAACTTCTTCCTGAATCACTCCGGAACCGCTTGATGGTACCAATTATGTTGAGTGGTCCTTGAATGCTCGAAATAAAATCCGTGGGAGAAAATGTTGGGGTTTTATTTTGGGGACTAAGGCTGCGCCACAAGATGTTAAATCGGAGGAATATGAAACATGGGAGGATGAAAACTGCTTGGTTAAATCTTGGCTATATGATGCAATGACGAAGGATATCCGATCTCTCTTTCTTCGATTGGGTACAGCGAAGGAGATATGGGAGGTAGTTAAACAGACATATTCGGTTGATCAAGATGCATCAAAAGCTTATCAACTACACTGCGAGGTAATTTCTGTCCGCCAGAATGGAGGTTCGGTTATTTCTTTTTTTGGCAACCTACAGAAAATATGGCAGGAACTTGATGAAATTGATGATTGTACGATGGAATGTGCCAATGATATTGTAACATATACCACAAAGGTTAATTCCCAACGTGTGTATATGTTTTTGGCTGGTCTTGACCCTCAATTAGATGGGGTTCGAGGCCGTGTACTTGCTGCCAAACCACTTCCCAACATACAAGCTGTTTATGCTATGGTTTGTGCGGAAGCTAATCGCCAAGATGCTATGCTTGGAGGAAAGATGGGAGAAGGGGCTGTAATGGCCTCTCTAAAAACTCCTACTTCAAAGAAGGATCAGAAGTGTACTCATTGTAATGGTACTGGTCATACGGTAGATACGTGCTTTCGACTCCATGGGTATCCAGATTGGCATCCAAAGGGCAAAAAGGCGTCTTATGTGTCTTCCAATGCTAAGGAGGATGACCCTAATTCAAAAGGGAATCTAGCCACAACTCTTGGATTTACTGCTAAGACTGGTATGTTTTTTATTGGAAATAATGATTGGATAATTGACTCTGGCGCAACAGATCATATGACTTGTGATCGTTATAGATTTAGTCACTTATCCCCCAAATGTTCCAAAACTACCATTACCAATGCCAATGGTGTATCATCTCCAGTTATTGGAGTTGGTACAGTTCCGTTATCTCCCACATTAGCTATCAAAGATGTCTTATTTGTGCCATCATTAAATTGTAATATTCTCTCCATAAATCAATTAACCAAATCTCATAATTGTGTTGCTCTATTTTTTCCTATTCACTGTGTCTTTCAGAACATCCATACTTAGGAGAAGATTGGCAGTGGTAGACAAGTTGGAGGATTGTACTATCTGGAGGATGGGTTCCAACATCTCAACAAAAATGGGCAAGCTCATGTGGTGACTGAAGATTTGGTGAATAATAAAAAGGAGGAAATTTGGTTGTGGCATAAGAGACTAGGACATCCCTCTTTTGGCTATCTTAGGAGATTATTTCCTTCACTATTTAGTGGATGTAATCTTTCAGATTTTATTTGCGAAACTTGTGTGATGGGGAAAAGCCACCGTACTACTTTCCATTTGAGTAATAGCAAAACAAATCTACCTTTTTCATTAGTTCATTCGGATGTTTGGGGACCGGCACCAATTTCTACTCTTAATGGGATGAGGTGGTTTGTAACTTTTATGGATGATTGCACTCGAATGACTTGGCTTTATCAATTTATGCGCAAGAGTGAGGTTTGCTCAATTTTTCGCATGTTCCATCAAATGGTGACTACTCAGTTTGACATTCCAATAGAAGTCCTTCGTTCTGATAATGGCAAAGAATACATAAAGCAAGAATTGTTGGATTTCATGCACTCAGTAGGGATTATTCACCAAAAAATTTGTACAGATTCCCCTCAACAAAATGGTGTTGCAGTGCGAAAAAATAGACATTTATTGGGAGTTACTCGATCTCTCTTGATTGGGGGTCATGTTCCCTCTTACTTGTGGGGTGAAGCTCTGAATTCAGCGGTCTACTTAATAAACCGTACGCCATCTAGCGTTCTCAATTTTAGAAGGCCATTGGATGCTCTCTCTGATCACTACACTCTTCCACCAGTAGTGCTTTTGGCCCCTCGAATTTTTGGGTGTGTGGTCTATGTACATTTACATCCGCGTCAACGGAATAAGCTTGAGTCTCGGGCTTTAAAGTGTATTTTTGTGGGATATGGGGTCAATCAAAAGGGGTACAAGTGTTATGATCCATCTTCTCGGAGGCTTTATGTTTCCATGGATGTTACCTTTCATGAGAAAGAACTGTTTTATAGGCCAGTGACTACAGATTTTTCACTTCAGGGGGAGAATCAGGAAAAAGTGATAAATCATGAAGAAGTGGAGGCATTTTTTCCTAGAAACTCAGAAAATATTTTTCTGTCTGGAGATTCTACAGACAAGGGTAAATTTTCAGATGAAAGGGAAAAGTTACCAATTGCTGAACCAACGACTTCAAACATCGAAGATAATCCTCTCCATGATAGTACAATGTCTCTTGATAATCCAACACATCCACTGGGTCAATCTTCTCCTGAGATTCCTTTAGAGGTATCCACTATTCCTAATCCTATTTTCAATGATGGTACTATTTTTGAATCTCAAGTGTCTCAATATCGTCTTCCAGCTCGTTCTAATCGTGGTATACCACTCATTCAATATGAGCCTAATCCTAAATGCAAAGCTAGATATCCCATTAGTAATCATGTGTCTTTCCAAAAACTATCCAAGTCATATGCGTCCTTTGTGCTACAGTTATCGTCTGTTCCTATTCCTAGTAAAATGCAGGAAGCTTTAGCAGATGATAAATGGATCCAAGCCATGGCAGAAGAAATTGCAGCACTTGAAAAGAATCATACTTGGGAGCTTGTGCGTCTACCAAAGGGAAAGAAAATCGTGGGATGTAGATGGGTGTTTACGGTCAAGCATAAGGCGGATGGGACAATTGAAAGGTATAAAGCTCGGTTGGTTGCAAAAGGATATACGCAGTCTTATGGGATTGACTATCAAGAAACTTTTGCACCTGTTGCCAAACATAATACAGTTAGAGTGCTCCTGTCTTTGGCGGCTAGGGACTGGCCACTTCTTCAATTTGATGTAAAAAATGCTTTCTTGCATGGAGATTTTACAGAAGAAGTGTATATGGATCCCCCTCCGGGTATAGAGAAATACTCCAATATTCCAACGGTGTGCAAACTCAAGAAAGTTTTATATGGGTTAAAGCAATCTCCAAGAGCTTGGTTCGGCAGGTTCACCAAGTCTATGAAGAACTTTGGATATAAACAAAGCAACTCAGATCACACTTTGTTTTTGAAGCACCAAAATGGTAGAATTACTGCTTTGATTATCTATGTTGATGATATGGTGGTGACAGGTGATGATCAAGATGAAATTGAGAGCCTACAGCAATACTTAGCTTTGGAGTTTGAAATGAAACAACTTGGAGACTTGAAGTACTTTCTTGGGATTGAGGTAGCGCGCTCAAAGAATGGTATTTTCTTATCTCAACGAAAATACATTCTTGATTTGTTAACTGAAACAGGTATGCTTGGATGTAAGCCTGCAAATACTCCTATTGAACAAAATCATAAGTTGTTTCACTGTTTGGATGCAATTTCTACTGATAAGGCAAGGTACCAGAG
Organism: Arctostaphylos glauca; assembly: GCA_019985065.2. Taxonomy (NCBI): domain Eukaryota; kingdom Viridiplantae; phylum Streptophyta; class Magnoliopsida; order Ericales; family Ericaceae; genus Arctostaphylos; species Arctostaphylos glauca. The sequence continues at coordinate 36,873,589 of JAHSPW020000001.1, forward strand.
ACTTGTGGGAAAATTGATTTATTTGTCCCACACAAGGCCAGATATTGCTTATTCAGTGGGTGTAGTGAGCCAGTTTATGCATGATCCTATTAAACCTCACATGGATGCTGTGGAACGTATTTTAAGATATTTGAAGTCTGCTCCAGGTAAAGGGTTATTGTTCACCAAGAATAATCACTTGAAGGTAGAAGGTTACACTGATGTAGATTGGGCTGGTTTAGCTAATGACAGAAGATCTACATCAGGATATTTTACTTTTGTAGGGGAAAATCTTGTGACTTGGAGGAGTAAAAAGCAGCCAGTAGTGGCAAGATCAAGTGCAGAAGCTGAGTATAGAGGGATGACTTTTGGAGTTTGTGAGTTACTATGATTGAGGAACTTGCTTAGGGAATTGGGTGTTGACTATCAGGACACAATGAAGTTGTATTGTGACAACACTTCAGCTATAGAAATTGCTCATAATCCAGTTCAACACGATAGGACGAAGCATGTAGAAGTTGATAGGCACTTCATCAAAGAAAAACTTGAAGCTGGGATCATTATTTTTCCATTCGTGAAGTCTGAAGATCAACTAGCCGATATTCTTACTAAAGCTGTAGCCAGCAATGTTTTTGATGTCTCTTTAGACAAGTTAGGCATGTGCGATATCCATGCTCCAACTTGAGGGGGAGTGTTAAAATTAAGGATTTGATTTGATATGGTCAATATCCTTGATTAAGTATTCGCCTTTATTTTCTACCTTAACTGTAGGATATTTCCTTGTATCGTTGATTCTTTCCTTGTAAATGTTTGTACTATATTATTGTAAGACTACAATGAATGAAAGTATCAGAAATTTATTCCACAATTGTGTTTATTTGACATCTATTAATAATAAATCATCTTGTGGTCTTTTGAATACTTTAAAGTATACCTAAAATAGTGGAAACAAGAGGGCTCTTGCAAACGCCAAAACAGAGAAAGAGAGATAAGTCTCTGCATATTATCATTTCACTGTCTGCACCATCCAGTGTGAGACTAGTTCTCACTTCTCAGCCCGGTACTTAGACCGATCGACAAGCCTGACAACTGCCTTGACGACCGCTGTGAGAACTGGCCGACTTAAATAGGTTTTTCGCTATCCCCGTGATTTTATTCCTCGATTTTAATTGATTCAGGTTTTATCTATAAGATGTTGGGATAAATACTTGACCATTGCATTTACATTTAATATGTGTTTCAATCATCTAATAAGTTTTGCAGATATGCCTCAATTTAATTCTAGCTGTCAACTTGACCTTCTGGGTTTCTTCGCATGGTTGAGACACAGAAAGTCATTGAAAAATTAATGAAAAGAATTCAGTGGAGATTTACTCATTGCTACGGCTTGTGAAAATAGGAACAAAGGCAATATAAATAATATTTCTTATTTATTGAATTAAAAAATAACGGGTCCTTAGATAGTCCGTAGTAACGTAATTCACATGAAATTTATATTTTAATTGTAAATCTCACGTGAAGGTGTGGTTGGAGAGTAGTTAAGACACCATAATTAAGCACCCAAAATGTTTGACTACAAAATCAAATATATACATATTTACATATATTTAAGGATCATCGCCATTCCCGTTTCATTTGCCTCAAAACTCATAGGGTTCTTCTCATTTGCTCAAAATCCCGAAAGCCCCATTTCTTCTTACAGCCGTCTTTCTAATCCTCCCCATTTGTTATAGCTTATTTTTTCTTCTACGACAAAAGAAATCTACAGCCAAAAACATCCCCCAAGCCTTTGAAAATTTCCAATCACAGGCAATCTACACAAACAAGCTAGGTGAGATCCCTCACTATTCCACGTGGACAGTGGACCCATCATGCTTTTACAACTGGGCTGGGTTCCGACCTAGCTAGTTGACCAGGGTAGGGAGTTTACATATTTGGGTTGCCTAAGCTCAGATTTAAATTAGTTGTCAACTTAATATTATTATGTCATAATAAAGTTACATTACACTTTTAGGTTGAATTACATAAAAAATTCAAAATCAAAATACAATCCCGGTCATAGTGCTTTATAATTAGCACGATTCGATTCAAAAAAATAACTTATTCTTGCATTTTTTGAAACAAAATTTTTAACTAAATCATTGTAGTTTAACTTATTCAAGTCATAGACAATTCACTTAAATCTCTCATGTGGTATGGTAGTCCGAATATAAATTTTTATCAATTTTAACTTTGAAAAACCCTTCTTCGTCGAAGCAAGACAATCCACAATTTTTGTTTCTCATCTATTTTTGTGGGTTATTGGGTTGTCTCGACAAGAGATTTAAAAAAATAAAAAATTATGTTCAAAAATAATAAAACTTAGAAAATACGAAAAATAACGAAAACATGATATGTTTTAGTTTATTATTCATATTTAGTAAAAAAATGAATTAGCTTTCAGATATAATTTTATAATTTTTAGATTCTTTTTTTTTTAGACGAACTAATATTTCACAAAATATAAATAAAAAATAACAAATACAAAAAAAATTGGATAAAAAGGTAATTAATCTATTTAAATACAACGATACACCAAGCGGTAAAATAACTATAAATATATTTTAGAATATATTATATTTAGGATATCTTGTTTTCTTTTTACATGGTAGAATATATACCAAAACTATAGTGATACATATGTTATACATATTTAATATATTATAATCATATATTATATTCTATACAGTGGGTTAAAAGTGAAAGTTGTAAAAAATTGAACCTATATTAGTCTTTTATATGTATGTGAGTGTAACGTATTTAATATATTATGTACATATCTAAGTTCATCTACTATGTTACATAATATATATATTCCATTATATTTATATAAGATATACATATCTAATATATTAAACACATACTATTTCTCTCATTAGTTCAATAACTAGAATGAAAGTATATGTTTATATTGTTATTTATTTAATTTAGTAGACTGCAAATACATATTGTTTTATTATTTAAACTTGCATGACGATATTTTCATTTTTATGAAATAATTTCATGATGGTTGAAAGAGAATTTTTTAAAAATATATGCTCTTAAAATTAATTTTGTTCACAACTAACTATTATATTCAGAAAAAAAATATTTTTGATGTTCTTTTTTTACAAATGAACAAGTGAATTTTTATTTTTTACAAGATTTTTTTGATAAATGAACACACACAAGAATATAGATTTATTTTTATTTTACTTCACTTTATTTTAATTTTTTTAGAACAATTTTCTCGTACAACTTTTTCGACAACTGAACGGAGCCTAAGTGATGTAAGGGCTTGATCGATGATATGAATGAAATAGGCAACTCTAAAATAATTTTTTTACATAATAATTAAAATATTTTTTTATATTTACAAAATTTTTTTTTTGGTTGCCCCGCGCCAGGGGGTTGCCCGAGCCCCGGGGCCGGCTCTGGTTGACCCAACACCATAATTTCAAAAAAAAAAATTATATATAGTTGAACTTGGCAGTTTTGAAATTATCCCCAATCTAATATTGATTAGTTCACGGAAGATTATTCTACCGTTCACTTGCCGGATATCCATTTAAAGCCAAGGCTTTTGCCCAGAATACACTGGATTCATAAGAATTGATAGCATCTGACACTACTATAATAGTGCTTAAAAATGACACTATTATCAAAGTGAATAAGATGTCATTTTTTGCAAAACTGTCATTGAAAAAATAGAATAAGTATTAATGTCAGTCTACAAAAAAAATTATCATCGCTACTACAATAGTGCTTAAATAACGTGCAGTTTTTCTAAACCTATCATTGAAAAAATTAGAATAAATATTGATGTTAGTCTAAAAAAATCGTCATCATTACAACAATAGTGATTAAATAATATGTCAGTCTTTGCAAACTTGTCATTGAAAAAATTGAAATAAGTATTGATGCCAGTCTATAAAAAAAACTGTCATCACTACCATAATAGTGAGTAAATAACATGTCAGTTTTTACAAATCTGTTATTGAAAAAATTAAAATAATTTGCATTGATGTCAGTCTACAAAAAAAAACTGTCATATAATATTCTCGTTTATAATGTCAATTTTAATTAAAACTGACATTGAAAGAAAGAATGCGCGTAAGGTGTTGAACACATATATTAGATATTAGAAATATTTTATGAATATTATGTTTGATGTAGTAGTCAGAGAGGGTGCGCATAAGCTGTTGGTTGGGTGAAAAGTTAGAAGTTCGAAACTTGAGAAGGAAAGATAATGATGTTCTGGCCATATTGAGTTAATAATGGTGTTATTTTTAATAATACTTTGTGACTGTCATATCTATAGTTAACGATGGAAAATATAATCTGTCATCTTATACTCTTTAATGACACTTAGGAAGTGTCATGTGTATAGAGATCAATGACAATTGCGAATTATCATAAAAAATTAAATTTTTTTTAATGTCACTTCTATATATGACAGTTGCAAAACTATCATTTTTCACGTTTAATGATAATTTTTAATTGTTGTCTTTGACGATTATTATAATAGTATGAGAGGTTTCGACCTAGACATAGAAGATAGCATACTTCTAAATTATAAATTTTAATTCCCAGACTAACTCCAAAGGGTGTAATTTAGAATGTTGTTCCCTTGCTCATCGTGCTTTCTAACTTCTCCAATAAAAAATTAGTTGGCAATTATGCAAATGAATTTACTATTGAAAATGATGGAACACATGATATTTTAAATCGTTAACCTGTCGTTTTAAGAGCAATTATAGAGAGGTTTTTTTTTTTTTTTTTTTTTTTTTTAAAGGGCAAAAGTGAATATTATGCTACAATTTGGTAGACTTGAGGTTGGTGAGAAACCCACCTATCTCTATTAAGACGCATATTCTATATTAAGACGTATGTCATGGAGTTTCGTGATCCACCTTATTTGCTTATTTCTTTATTTTGTAAATAAATCTATAAAATAAACAAATAAACAAAAAATACATGCATGTAATAATACTGTCTCGAATGATGCTAATCAGCAGACTCTGAAAGTCAAAACTATTATAGATTACGAATACAAAGCATTTTCGGATGTTGGTCATGGTCAATGGACAAACTTGTTCTTTCAAACCTTGAAGTCATTTTTTCCCAAATTGTTTTTACATATTATAATAAAAACTTGAGAAACTAACTGTAAATCATGACAATATGTGCGACATAGCACAGGTTATAGTACATGAAAGGAAAGTAAAGTCCTTTCCACAAAAATATTACTAAAAATAAGCTTGTAACCAAAGGGTAGAATTAGAAACTTAATCTATCATTGGCTAAAAATGAATCGGGCTAAAATTGTATTGGATTGGCTAAAATTATTTGGACTAAAATCTTACATATAAAACAAAAATTTCACACACCTGGATTCACCTTGGGCTATAGCCCACCATAGTCCCTTACTATGTTCCGCCCTTGCTTGTATTAAATTCATGTCTTAAATACAACACTACATATATTTAAGGTTATTTTTGTTTGAGAATTTATATGTCCGTCTTATTTTAGTTAATTTTGAATACTCCACTTGAAAGTCAACAGATATTAATTAACACTTCATTTTTAAATATGTTACAATTCAAATTTGGCTTTTGGACTCTCAAAGAGTACTGTAAGAAGTTAAAAGCATGACATGCTTGCTAACATCATTTGTTATTGTTTACTAAAATTGTAGTTGTTTCTAGTAGTTTAGATATGCATCTCAATGTCATCGATTACGTATGTCCTCTTTCCTGTTGTTTCTTTTACCATTTTATTGGTTGTGCTAGTTTCTTTTCTTAGCTTTTCTAGGCAGTGGTGAGCCATTGCTTAATTATTGGTATTTGGTAATTTGGAATATCCTTTTCCTATTGGCTTTTTGGCCAACTTTCGGGCTTGTTTGGGATCCAAGTGGCAAGTTTTTCGAGTGCTAATTTACTTGGAATTTACAGTGCGATTCGAAGTGATACCGAACATGCTTGACCTCCTTTTAATCTTGGGTAAATTTCATAAACACCCTCTCGATTTTGGTGAAATCACACAGCGTAGGCCTCCTTTTTGTAAAATCACACTGCATACTCCATTTTTGTGTGTGTGTGTGTGTAATAATTCAGTCCATTTTTTGGTTGACCAAGGAAAAAATGTTGACATCATATAGAATAATGCATGATATAACATTTTTACCCTTTCTAAATGCAAGAATGTGAAAATATTTTTTATACTATTTTTTTTGCCATGAGTTTATTTTTCCATAATTGAGGCCTTATGTACATAAATATCAAATATAATTTGGTCAATAAGGGTTTTAGGCATTAAAGCGATAGGGTCATTGGTTGATCCTGAGCAATTAATACTAACCCATTTTGTTATAATCTTGAATAATTATGAATTATATCTCTCTTTGGGCTACATGAGCAAGAACTACAAGTGAATCTCGCATTTAAGGTAGGTTTAGCCTAATTTCATTACGTATTATTTATCTTTTTAATTAATTTTTTACATTTATTAATGTTGTGCCAAATTTTACACGTTATTGAAATCTTGATAGGAAATATAATTCTATCGAACTAGTATTTTGCTTATATTTATATACAACAGAAACTAAATAAGTTGAATAAACGCAAACTCAACTTTTTTTAATGATTAATGAAAAAAGAGGTCCAAAAATGTGTTTGTAAGGGCAAAAATATCATTTTTACATAGATATTTAACCACTGCCTAATATGCGGTAGATAATATATATATAATGTCAAAAAATACGAAAATCGATAAATATTTTGTGAATATCAATATATATTCATGAATATCGAGATACTTTTTTATATATTTTATCCATCGCCCACTGAACAGCGGTCAGCATTTTCTTTCAAAATGTGGTGATCATATTTACAAACAAAATTATGAACCAAGAACTGTTATTAATTTAGTTCGAATGCTAAATCAATTCTGTATCTATCTATCTATCTATATCTATAATCTATAATCTATAATTTATAGATAATAATATAAAGGAGCTATTTCTTTTAGTATAAAATAAAAATTGAAGCTCCATCACAAAAATAATTTTCAATAACAACACCTATAAAAAAAATCCATTTAATTTAAATGAATCATCAAAAAGTATGAAAGTAAAATTTTCTTTCAAACAAATTCCCTACTTCCTATATCTTTTGTACCCCACTTCTCCCCAAAAAACATACAAGCACTATGCACAACTCTCTCTCTCTCTCTCTCCCCAAAGTATTTTTTCAAAAAATTCAAACAGTCCCTCTCTTCCCTTTCTTATCCTCTTAGAACAAGCCTCTTACATATTCGATGATACTCGATTTGCAGGCCTCTTCTCTTATAAAAAGTATCATCGCCATTGCCGTTGAGTATCATCCATCCATCCATCCCATAGGCGCCATGGCATCAAAACTCATGGGGCTCTTCTCATTTGCTCAAAATTTTCCCCCATGGCTTCTTACGACCATCTTCCTAATCCTTCCCAGTTTCTATACCTTCTTTTTTCTTCTAAAACAAAAGAAAAATTCAGCCAAATATCCCCCAAGCCCAAGAAAACTCCCAATTATAGGCAATCTACACCAACTAGGTGGTATGCCTCACTATGCCCTGTGGAAACTATCCCGAAAACATGGACCCATCATGCTTCTGCAACTGGGTCGGCTCCCGACCCTAGTGGTCTCAACCCCAGAATTAGCTAAAGAGGTTCTAAAGACCCATGACCTTGATTGTTGCACTAGACCTGTCTCCCGTTGCCAAAAAAAACTGTCATATAATTTTCTAGACATAGGTCTTTCTCCTTATGGGGAGTATTGGAGAGAAATGAGAAAGCTTTGTGTTATTGAGCTCTTCACCAACAAAAGGGTGCAATCTTTTTGGTACGTTAGAGAAACAGAGGTGGCCTATTTGATCAGCACCATATCACAATCTTCCCCCAACCCAGTTGACCTGAGTGACTTGATTGTTTCTCTAACAAACAATGTTATTGGAAAAATTGCATTTGGAACGAGCCATAGGGGAAACCAATTTGAGTATGGGAAATTGAGAGATATTATTGACGATGCCATGATTTTGCTTAGTGGGTTTACGGCTTCAGATTTGTTCCCGGCCATCGGCTCTGCTGTTGATCTGGTCACAGGGCTACAGTGGAGGCTTGAAAGGTGCTTTCGAAATCTTGATACCTTCTTCCAAAAGGTAGTGGTGTAGTAGTTCCTTGTTAAATCCGTTACTTTTTCTTCTATCATTTATTAAAATTATACCTTCATTTTGATATTTTGATGATCAAAAGGTACTCGAAGAGCATCTCGATCCATCTAGGCCAAAGCCTGAGCATGAAGATATCATTGATGTTATGCTTGGTTTGGCTAAGGAAAAAACCACTGTTATTCATCTTGCCAAGGATAATATAAAGGCAATCCTCTTGGTAAGGCATTTCTACCTTCTGGGTCTAAAAAGTTATTAGTTACCAAGTATTTCCCCAACTGTAATATACTGGCTAACAAGGCATTTGGCTCAACGATTGTGTAGCTACGCTTAAGTGCAGTGGAGTCGGGAGTTCAACTTCTATTGAGAAGAAGTTGAATTCTTGTTGATGGTTTGGATAGAGGTTGGGATAATGTATAGATTTTTCTAATGGAAATTGGCTAGTAAGTGTAAGAGTTACATATATAACTCCGGATTCTGGACACATCTTGTCACACTGAAAGTCTTGTGTTATTAACTTATGCACATGCTTACCAAATGTGCAAACTAGATAAAAGGATGGTTGTGTAACTTGACTTAGAATTACGAGAGGTTGAATAGGATCATTAAATTAAGTATTGGGACTAGAATTAGAATTTTGTACAAGTGAATGAATGGAAAGGGTAACCAATCCTGAACAAAATAGAAGCTGCTATTGGATAGGAAACAAATCTATCTATATTATATACTAAGTACATGTATCATGCGCGTCATGCTTTTAATAATATTTGCTTTTTGCTTTCTTTATTTGTTTTTCCACACGCGGAAGAAACTTCCACTTTCTCTGAAGTTTAAAATTTCCTATTTTAATATAATTGTCAAAATTAAACCTTAATTCACAGAGCTTATGATCAAAAGCTGTATATATTTCCCCATTTCAGGACATATTTCTGGGTGCAGTGGACACCAGTTCTGTTAGTATGATCTGGGCAATGGCTGAGCTTGCAAATAATTCAAGATGCATGAAAAAGGTCCAAACCGAAATCCGAAACTGCATCGGAAGAAAATCAAAGGTGGACGAATCCAAATTAGACAAGCTCAAATACCTGAAACTGGTAGTCAAGGAAACTCTCAGGCTCCATCCTCCTGCCTCCCTCTTAATACCCCACGAAACAATTAGGCAATGCAAAATTGGGGGCTATGACATTGCCCCTGAAACAAGAGTCCTAGTAAATACATGGGCAATCGGGAGAGACCCCAAGATATGGGAAAACCCAGAGGAGTTTTACCCAGAGAGATTTGAGGGCAGTGGAATTGACTACAAAGGGCAGAATTTTGAGTTCCTTCCATTCGGGTCAGGACGGAGGATGTGTCCGGGTATGAATATGGGTATAATTTCTGTGGAGCTAACTGTTGCTAATTTGTTGTACAGTTTCGATTGGAAACTGCCAGATGGGATGAAGGAGGGGGAGCTTGATATGGGAGAGGAATTTGGGCTGAATACAAGGAAGAAAGTGGCTTTGAAACTTGTGCCTGTTAAGTACAATTGGGAGGACTTCAAATGCTGAATGGGAGGAGAGGAGGGGAATTGGTCTACAAATGCTATAGCTTGTTTGTGTTTAGAGTTTGATGAGAGAATAGGAAGATAGAGTTGGATAGATGATTGAGTAGTCGGTGCTTTACGAGCCCTGCTTTTGTAGTTTTGTTAGCATTCTATATGTATGTGTTTGTACGAAGTGTGGTAGAGGAAGAGATATATGAGAGAAGGAGATAAAGATCTCAGATTGTAAAAACCCAGATGAGGTCTTATGAGTGTTTGTGTGTGTTTATAATTTTTCCGTTGATAAAAGTGTGTTTTTGTTTGTGATTCTGATAACTCATCTCCCTCAATCAGTGGTACAAGAGCTTGCAGACGAGATCCGACAAGTACAAAACTGGCGACCGACGAGCAACGTGCCCCTTTGTTCTACCTAGAAAACAAAGTAGACTTAATCACTGAAACATCTCCAAACTATCACTCAAAATCACTTAATCTCCTTCAAAAAATATTTGAATCACTTTCCCCTCCCATAAAGTAATGAAATGTGCCACTTTGACTCTTGAAAATCATGAACGGTAAAAATCATAAAGTAATGAATTTTTGGATACCCATCACGCCATCATAGACGCACAATAGAGTTTACCCCGCCAGGTGTTTGATAAAAGTACTCACAGAATTGGGATTTGAGAATCTGTTTTGGAAGAAAAAATACGGTTTAGGAGCGGAAGGAAATGGAGTTTTGGTTGGTCTTGTGGGTGGGATGTTGGGATGGAGGAGAGATGAATGAGAGGGGAAGGAGAGATGAAAAAGGGAACATAAACTTTTTTCAGGCGTGACTAATATCAAAAACAAAATTAAAAAAATGTTATATTGTAGAGACAATTTCGCCTTTTTGCACCTTCCACTAACGGAGTTAGCTTGAATATGATTTTCATTATTTTAAGGGGTGAAAGTGATTCAAATTTTTCGAAGGGGGTTAAGTGATTTTGGGTAATAATGTAGAGGGTGTCTGAATAATTAAGTCAACAAAGTATTCGAAACAGACATTCCAATACAAAATCGGTTTTGTCTTTTCAAAACGAAGCGAACGTCATCGAAAAATCACTGACAGACATAGATGTGATCCACATGCGCCACTAAAAAAATTACATGCGAGAGCCACTTTCTCTCAGAGCAATGTTATGAGTACAAACAGTATACAAATGTGAAAGAGAGGGGGACCCACTATATCTTGACACACATTTCAAAAAGGCAATCTCTCTTATATTTATATACCATTTGTACAAAGCCATAATTAGTACACATAGTAGTTTTGAATAAATAGAGAGAAATCTATATCACCCAATTTATGATTTACATTATTCATTTGTTATTATTCATTATTGATTTTACAATTGAATTACAAACCACATCACCCAGCATAATATGCGCACACACACACACACACACAAAAAAATTAATTTGTTCCACAATTAAATCTCAAATCCTTTATCAAATAAAAATCCACCATGTTAATTTCTTCCGTATTGTAGGGTTACTAAAATTTGTCAATCTAATATGATACCTTTTTTGGACTTGAACAATACTTGTGTCATGCATAAGAAACAAATCGTTAATGTTACCTGATTGATACTAGTCGGAACGTACTCCAATGCTTAAATCATGACCAAAAGAGAAAGCATACAAGTATGTGTACTTGTAATTGATTGTGTATTTTTTTAGATCGTGTAGTCCCCTTTATGTGGGAAGTCATATGTCGCCAAATCGATAGTAAAATTATTATGAGATCTTTTTCGAATGATCGATGATTTTATTCTAAATTTTTTCCGTAACTTCTGACTTTTCAAATGGGATTCCTGCCATAGGTAAGACTTCCACATTGGGGTTCCTACCTTGAAGCCACAATCTTCTCTTGATCTTTCCGAACGGAGATTGGAAACTTGTCCTGTCAATGAACAACGCTGCCGATCTAGTCTATTGCGTTGCCCTTGGGCCACGCCTATATACTCTGGCGCATGGTATGTCCAAGCCAATGACCGGTCCGACCCACTAAGGTCTATCTGCCCGGCTCAATGGGGCAGCATAACATTTTGGCCCACTACATTTATATTGTTAAATTTTAATCTCTTACATGTTTTCTTACATCACATGTATGGTGCAGAAATGACGCATTCGAGATGCTTATATTTTGCTATCATAATTCGAACAATTTATTCAAGTTTTAATTGTTAGATAGAATTATACTTAAACTTTTATGCGGAAACATAATTTTTGATAGGATCTTGAATCAATACATCCCAAGAAAATAATATTAAACATACATTTATTCGCCATTGAATGTAGAAGGAAAGAAACCCCTTACTTGAACTTTAATTATCGGCTCACCTTCTCCTTTCTGTCTCTAACTCTTATGAATAACTCAATAATCTTTCATTGATGGAAATTGATACTCACAAGGGGATGGGTATTCTTCCTTTTATAGAGGAGAGAAGAGGGCTTAGAGATATAACATTATAAAACACCTAATCCATCAAGGTCTCTTAATTAATTATCCACAAATATATTTTTTCATAAATAATAATTAGTTATGATGAACCTTATCTTATATTGGCTTTATCAAATATTGGAGTCCAAGTGCAACAAAAAATGCTCAATAAGAGGTGTAGGCTAATGGGTCACCTTTAATATGGATCTAACATTATTTGTGTATTCAATTGCTAAATTAAATACAAAACTATCATGAAATTCTCATGAATGACCACCAGCAAAGATTCTTTCATTTATGTACTTCAATCCAAATCACAAATATTTAAGGCAAAGTGATGACAAAACTTCTCTACGATGCCATTAAAGTGCAAGTGCAAAGACCGCAATGCAATAAAACAGAGCAATTTAACTTTAAGAGGTTCACCTAATTGTTAAAGACGCGAAGATTTTAGAGTCAAGACATCACATTTATTATCAATTCTTATGAGATTAGTTCATATAGAGTTCTGCCTTGGCTCTAATTGCAAGCCCAGCAAGATAATGATGTAATTGATCTTATAAAAATTAGTCGAGATGAGAAAAAAATCGGACATTTATTGTATGGTATTGTAACATTTTAATTATAACTTATTCTGGTACTGTAACATTTCTATAACTTCATATTAATGCAGTAATCATACATTTAATTGAGTTTCACATAGATTGTGTGATTGTAAAGAATCTGAGGCACCCAAGAACATTCAATAATTTTTCATAAAAGCTCAAGTACTGAACAAGTGTCATTGGTTCAGTTTGACAACTAAACACACTCTGTTATCTCTTATAAAAGGATCATGCATCCCATAGCCATAGCCATTGCACTCTTGGGCTTCTTCTCATTTGCTCAAATGTTTCCCCCATGGCTTCTTCCAGCAATCTTCCTGATCCTTCCCATTTTCTATACCTTCTTTTTTCTTCTGAAACAGAAGAAACATTCAGCCAAACAGCCCCCAAGCCCCAGAAAACTCCCAATCATAGGCAACCTACACCAACTAGGTGAGATCCCTCACTATTCCTTGTGGAAACTCTCACATAAATATGGGCCCATCATGCTTTTGCAATTGGGTCGGGTCCCGACCCTAGTGGTCTCAACCCCAGAATTAGCTAAAGAAGTTCTAAGAACCCATGACCTTGATTGCTGCACCAGACCCCTTTCCCGAGGCCAAAGAAAATTATCATACAATTTTCTTGACCTAGCTTTTTCCCCTTATGGGGAATACTGGAGGGAAATGAGGAAGCTTTGTGTTATTGAGCTCTTCACCAATAAAAGGGTTCAATCTTTTTGGTACGTCAGGGAATCAGAGGTGGCCCATTTAATCAGCACTATATCACAATCTTCCCCCAACCCAGTTGACCTTAGTGACTTGATTTTTTCTCTAACAAATAATGTTATAGGGAAAATAGCATTTGGGACTAGCCATAGGGGGAACCAATTTGAGTATGGGAAATTGAAAGATATTATCGACGATGCCATGACTCTGCTTAGTGGGTTTTCGGCTTCAGATTTTTTTCCAGCCATCGGGCCGTTTCTCGATTTGGTCACTGGGCTGCAGTGGAAGCTTGATAGGTGCTTTCGAAATCTTGATACCTTCTTCCAAAAGGTGGTGGTTCGGTTTTTTTTTGCTTCATGTCAATTGATTTTCTTCTCCTTTTGGTATGATTTCTTAAAGTTATATTCTTTTGGTATTTTGAGAATTAAAAGGTACTAGAAGAGCATCTCGATCCCTCTAGGCCGAAGCCTCAGCATGAAGATATCACTGATGTTATGCTTGGCTTGGCCAAGGATCGAACCACTGTTATCCATCTTAAGGAGAACCATATGAAGGCGATCCTCTTGGTAAGGCATTTCTACCTTTTGGATTTAAAAATTCAGGATAATAAATCGAAAAAGTCTAAAAGTACAGATATTTCGGATACGATCTAGACACAGATAGGTCCAGAACTATTAGATACCTACGAGGTTCACAAATTATTGAGGATCTCACGCGCATCCAATAATTTCGAACATATTTGTGTCCGAATATATTTGTGTCATTGCTCTGATAAATTTCTAAATAAAATGGAAGCTAGAACAGTAGTGATGATGCACAGTTACTGTAAGCTAGTACAATAGAAAACGGAAAACTGGGAGTGTTATATTATCTTTCGGGTAAAATGCACCGACTTTCCTTTAGATTTCTGACAAATACAAAGATCTCACCTGAAGTTTCGGAAAATACAATCAACTCCCCTGTTATATGTAAAAATATAAATTTATTTCTATTACGTATTATTTTCTATAATATTAATATGTATATTTTATAAGAAAAAGTAAAATTCTGCATATTTAGAGTTCGACATGAAATTTATGGATAGTTACAAATTTTAGAGTTCAAATGTCTGTTGATTTTTTTTAATTTTGATTCGTTACCTATTTTTTGAATAATTTGTTATGTATTTGTTACATGTTAATGTTATTTTCATCAATTACAAATATATGTGTACAGTGTGCACTGAAATGCTATAAATTATTTTGATTAGCTACAAAACTATTTAGTGTTATTGTGAATCATTTTAGTTAGGTTACATAAATATTGAAAAAAAATTGTACCATAAGCTCTCTGGAAAATTAAACCTTAAATCACAGAGCTTTATGATCAAAAGCTGTATATATTTCCCCATTTCAGGACATATTTCTGGGTGCAGTGGACACCAGTTCTGTTAGTATGATCTGGGCAATAGCCGAGCTTGCAAATAATCCAAGATGCATGAAAAAGGTCCAAACCGAAATCCGAAACTGCATCGGAAGAAAGCCAAAGGTGGACGAATCCGAATTAGACAAGCTCAGATACCTGAAACTGGTAGTCAAGGAAACTCTCAGGCTCCACCCTCCTGCCTCCCTTTTAATACCCCACGAAACTATTAGGCAGTGCAAAATTGGGGGCTATGACATTTTCCCCAAAACAAGGGTCCTAGTAAATGCATGGGCCATTGGGAGAGACCCTAAAATCTGGGAAAGCCCAGAGGAGTTTTACCCAGAGAGATTTGAGGGCAGTGCCATTGACTACAAAGGGCAGAATTTTGAGTACCTTCCATTCGGGTCGGGGCGGAGGATGTGTCCGGGCATGAATATGGCTACCACTTCGGTGGAGTTTACTGTTGCTAATTTGCTCTATTGTTTTGATTGGAAACTGCCTGATGGGATGAAGGAGGGGGAGCTTGATATGGGTGAGGAATTTGGGCTGAATATAAGGAAGAAGGTGGCTTTGAAGCTTGTGCCTGTTAAGTACAATTGGGAGGACTTCAAATGCTGAAGCTTGTGCCTGTTAATTTTTATGTAGTTTCCATATGCTACAGCTTGTCTGGTTTCCTAGGGCTTAGGTAGTTTTAAGTAATGAACATCCTTTTGCTGTTTGGTATGTGCTCAGAAGAATTGATTTTTCTTCTATGGTGTGACAATGTATGAATTATATTATCGAGCAGAAAAATATATGAATTATATTCGATACACAATTTTTTTTTTTTTTTATGATGAGGAATTTCTTGCAAGAAAAATACTCATAATTAGTTGTGTAAAGTACGTATTTCTTGTGTCACCTTAAATTCATGATGTTCTACATAAAAATCCATACACTCATTTTAAATTTATTAATTTCGTATAACAATGAGAAAATTTGAAAAATATGAAAAAGAACAAGAAAGTTTTTTAATTCAGTGGAAACAAGAATTGAAATATCCATAAATCAGAATTTATGTTTAGAATAATGAAATCTATTTGTTAAATGACAAATTTGACCCTAGGCTAAACTCATTTGCTCCCAAGTATAAATAGAGTTTCTTCCCAAGGTTTAAAGTAGTTGCTCCCTAGAGGTAAAGTTCTTAACTCCCAATAATTACGTGACTTGCTCCTATGGCTTAAGCAAGTTGCTCCACATAAGTAAATTGACTTGTTCCTATGGCAAACAAATTTGCTCTCAAACCTTAAATAAGTTGCTCACATGGGTAAAATGACTTATTTTTAATGAGTTAATAAACTTGCTCTGAAAGATAAAAGGACTTGCTCCCTAGGCTAAAAAGGACTTGCTCTTAATGATTAAGTGATTTGATGTCCGTAGATATATGGACTAGCTACAAGGGCGTTACTTTCAATGGGTAACTTGACTTGCTCCAAGGATAAACAGACTCGCTCCCAAGACTTGAATAAGTTGCTCGTCAAGAAAAAATTATGTTGCTCTTATGGGTAATATGGCTCGCTCCTAATGGGTTTAGAGACTTGCTCACAAGTCTTAAATTTGTATCATTACTAAAATGCTATATGCTAAACGGACTTGATCCCAGGGCTAAAATGATCACTTGCTTCATATAACTAAACTAACTTGTTCCAAAGAGTAAATTGACTTGCTCTAGAGGGTAAAATGACTTGCTAAAATGTATTGCTCCCAAGAGTACTAGAATGACTTGCCATAATTGGGTAAATGACTTGCTCCATGACTTTAAGGGTAAAACGGTCTCAGTAGGCTTATTTCCCCATGTCTTTAATGTAAAGACCCGGAAAATTTTGAACTTTTTATAAATAAAATAAATAAATTAAATTTATATTTGGGGTTATCCGATTGATTGGTTATCTTGTGTTTCGCAATTTTAGTTATAAGACCCGAGCCCGGGGTCTTTGGTTTTATTTCGCGCACGTTATGTACGTAGTATATTATGTGGGGGGGGGGGGGGGGGGGGGGGGGGGGGGTCTTGGGGGCCCCAAATAATCAGATTTTGGGGTGTTAGGGGAGGCCTAAACACACACACATACCTCTCTCTCTCTCTCTCCACCATATCTCCCTCCACCTTCTCTCTACCGCCACTATCAAACCCCACCGCCATTTTCGAATTCCTTCGGGATAGAGCTTGCTTGGATCGTGCTTGACATAGAACCGAAGACGGATCGTGATTTGGAGCTCGGGAAGGGGAGATCCGGAGCTTGGAACTTAGGGCTTTCACTTCTTCGCTAAAACCTTCAATTCAAAGCTTGAGGTAGGGATATCTCACCTCTATTATGTGTATATTCATGGTATTGGTAGTTGATTTCGTGTTTAGATTGAGTTTTGTTGCGTTTTTGGCCGATTTGATCGAGTGTCGAACTGTCTGTGCGAACCTGAGATCGACCAAGTCGCTCGAGTGACTTGGGCGTCGCTCGAGCGACCTTGGAAGTCGCTCTAGCGACTGTCCAGCGACCTTTACTGATTTTTGGTGCGTCCCGCGACTTTTTAGCCGCTCGAGCGACTTGTCGGGCGACTTGTACTGACTGTTTCCACCCTAATTTGAGATTCTTGGACATTTAAGAGTACTTCCACTCATACATATGGTATGTGGGACATGTGACACAAGCGGGACCTTATTGTGACGATAAATTTCGTAGGCCTTTATTCGTATTTTCGTTTCTCTTTCACTATGAGATTTAATTGTGATTGGCGTGATATGTGAATGGTCGGTAAAGGGTCAAACTATGAATTTGTATTGCATTGACATGATGCGATTTCTAGCCTCCGACGGGAGTTGTGCTAGTTATATGATGTCTAGCCTCCGACGGGAGACGTGCTAGTTATATAAATGGTCTAGCCTCCGACGGGAGATGTGCTAGTACATTTCAATATTGTCTAGCCACCAACGGGTGATGTGCTAGTTGGAATATGATAACTGAATCGGTCTGGAAACCGCGAATTGATCAAAGTGGTTGACATGCAGTATTCTTGATGGACTAATGGATTACCTGTCATACATGTGTTATTATGAACTGCTCACGAAGCATGTCATATCATTCATGTTCATATAATATTGGCGTAGATATCTCTACTGGGCTTTTAGCTCACCCCTTCATTCTTTCAGGTACCGTTCCAGAGACTTGACATAGATTGCATGGATGCATGATGGTGCATATTTTGAAAAGACTTTCATACTAGGAGTTACATAACATCTTTAGAACTATTTTTGAAAGATGTAAACTAACTCCTCTTTTGTCCCTTCATTGTATTTGAAAGCAAATGGTGTTGTATTCATTCAAACTATATTTTGGGGTGATAGGCCGGGAATGCCACCCATGAATTGTGATATTTGAGATATTTTATCAAATGAAGGATTTTAGAAATTGTATTTTGGGCAATTGTGAGATTTTGGAATGGTAAATAGGATTATGCCATATATCTGAAAATCAGGGCGTGACATTTAAGGGTAAAACGGTCTCAATAGGCTTATTTCCCCATGTCTTCGATATTTTTTTACTTGGTTCTATATATTGACAATTTTAATACTTGTTCGCACTAATTTGAAATACTTTTTTGTACTTTCCCTTTTTTGGGAAATTTCCCATTCAATTAATCACATTTTGACAAAGATTTATTAGTTATTAAATTCATTATATAGGCAAAACATGATATTCAATTATTTGCAGTCAATTACCACTCACAATTTTGATGCTGGTGGACTTGACCATGTGGATTTACTTCCAAACATAGGGAGATTAATAAGTTCCAAATTCCCAATGAAGACATTGATATTCCAAAGGAATCCTCTAGTAGGCACTTCATTAGGAGCATATACATTAGTCAGGACACACATAAAACCTCCTAGGAAAGATCCTTCGACATAGATGATATTAAAATCATCCTAATTAAGGGAAACAATAGGACGCATGAGTCGAACTTCTGAACTTCAAAATAAAAATAAGCGAGTCTCATACGTGTAAGTAACAAAATAAATATAACGTCATCAGTATAAAAGCAGCGGCAGGCGTCGACTCTTGAAGTTAACGCAATCGAACATCTTTCGGAGGAAGCTTCGCTCCGTCCGGCTTATAAAAGACCAACAATATTGTCAAAGTTTCATTCCAATAAAGCATTTCGATCATATAGGCGCATACAAGCTAGCCACACTGCATGAACATACCGCGGCAAGGCCACAGGAGTACCTACTCGAGGCTGGGTAGGTTTAAATTTTGAAGATCTTTCAATGATTCTGAATCCAAGTATGTTTCTCCATCTACGAAGTCTTTGCATCCCGTCCTTTGTCCCCAAAAAAACTTATAATTCTCTCTACACAATTAGCATATTCACGTGCGCGCAATTTGCGATTCCTGATTCTTGGTTTGTTAAATCTTGATATATTTTGGAGCTAGGTCATTTTTATTTTCCAACAAATATTCTTTACTTACAATTATAGCTATAGACATCTAGCAAAGATTATTTGTTTTAGTTATTTTCCTAATGTTTAAGGTTTACATGAAAATTTTAAAATTTTGTGTGCTACACACACACACACACTAAAAAAATTGACTTATGGTGCCTGGAAACTATAGCTCACCTCAACAAATTTATATGTGATTAATTTACCGTTAATTAGCATAGGACCCATTTAAAATTAGATTAAAGTTCATACAATTCTAGTAAGTTTATTACTAAATTTACAAAAATGCGTCCATACAGTTCTAGCAAGTTAATTATTGATATAATTACCAAAAGCAATCTTATGAGTTGTCAATGAAATTACATTTTTGTTTTTGTGTGGCAATTAAATTACATTTCCCCCCTTCATTTGCATGTCTTCAGTGTTCGACAACTAACCATTTCGTGTCATTAGATATTGATCAGGTGGTCTTATTATTTTCATGAAATCTTGACAAATGTATCAAAGCAGATGATATAAAGATAAAACTTATTTAAAGACTATTCGGTGTGACCTGAAGCCTTCTAAATAAATGCTTATCCAAACTTAAATTACTATCTAATCAACACGCATGTAGACAAGAAAATCTGTTGTAGTATTAGCCAAAAAATATTTAATTTTTTTTATCATTTTCCTTTCAGAAACCTACAAAAAAAATAATAATGTTCTTGTATGATTTTTTGTCTAATGACTTTTAAACTACCTTTCAATTTTTTTTATTTACAAAAAGCATGATTGAGTTCTTAGCACACCTCAAAAAATTCATATGGGATCAATTTCACCATTTACGGCGCCTAGGCTAAAGCTGTATGATAAAGATTATTATTGAAGTTATAATGTGTGTCCATGCAATTCTTGTAAATTATAAAAAGCAATCTTATGAGTTGTCAAACTATTTATGTTGTTCTATGACAATAAAATTACCATTTTCCCCTTCATTGCATTGCATGTCTTCAATGTTCGACAACTAATCATTTCGTGTCATTAGAGATTGATCCAATGGCCTTATTATTTTCATGAAATCTTGACAAATGTATCAAAACAGGTGATATAAAGACAAAGATTTATTTAAAGACTACTCGGTGTAAACTGAAGCCTTCTAAATAAATGCGTTCTCAAACCTAAGTCAGTGTCTAATCAATGCGTAGACAAAAAAAAACTGTTGTAGTACTTAACCAAAAAAACATTTAATTAATTTTTTAGTTGCATTAATCACTATTATAGTCTCATAAGATGCACGTGAGCTGTGAATTAGTGAGATAAACTTCTCACTTAATGACACATTTAGCTACATTACCTCTCACTTAATTACACCTTACCAAGTGCCTCGATGTCACTTGTTTGCATTTGGCTCAACAATATTATTAGTTACAGAAGATGATAAACATGCATTTATTTTGGATTAATATCTCTCACTTGATAGCACATTTAACTACATTAACTAATTAATTTAAGGGTTTTGTTCATATGTGCCCTAAGGGCACACAATAAGGATCATTAAATACCCTAACTCTACTTCCACTTCTATTGAAAACACTAAAAGTTATTAATGTCACATTCAATATTAGAGTAAGAAAAAAATTGTGTTCTAGTGAGACCAAAATATCCTCTCTTTTTTCTCTGTGTAAAAAGAGTTAAAGGTTGGCAAATTAAATTGTAACCGAATTTTGAAGAGTGAAAAAAATGTTTAGAATTTTATTTCATTCGAGAATTATTTCAAAATATTCGACAATGTGTGACTAATTTTTTTACCTTTACATTCATTCGACAATGTGATGTTGATTTTTAAAATAGTGTTTAATTCAGATCCCATATATATGTGCGTGTGCGGAAAATTCATGAAGTAAATGAGAGGTAATCTAATTTTTTTAAAGATTATTGAATTTTTTTTGTTATTAACTACCTTTTTTTGGAGAATTATATAAAGAATCTTATAGTTTTTTCACAGTATAATTAATTAAAATTCTAGAGTTTTTTTTATTGTGCAACTAAAACTCTAGATCTTAAGTTGCAGTGCAATTTAGTCTTTTTGTATGATTCCATTTAATGATTTGGTTGCCACGCAATTTTTTTTGGTTTATACCAATAAACCGCTAGCTAGTTACTCTTTCGTGTGCCAAGTTGTTTTATCATCTAAGATAATGTAATAGTTACAAGAGTTAAAAAAAATAGAGAAGAAAAAATGAAAGGCAACACAAAAATAAAAAAATAAAAAGGGTATTTTGGTCTCACTAGAGCACAAGTTTTTTCTTACTCTAATATTGAATGTGATATTAATGATTTTTATTATTTTCAATAAAAGTGAAAGTATAGTTAGGCTATTTAATGATCATTATCATGTACTCTTAGGGCATATATTAACAAAACCCATTAATAAAGGCTACTAATTAATATCTCTCATTGCATTAATAGGTTAGTGGGTTTTTGAGAGTGATTCTAGAGGTATTTTTGAGATTTTGAAATTCTCATTTTGAGATTTTTAGGTGTTTGGGATGTTAGTTTTGAGATTTTGATTCTTGAATTTTCAAAATATGCCTTTAGAGCCACAATCTTAAAAATAAGTCTGGAGTTACTTTTGAAATTCTGATTTTGGATTCTAAAATTTTATTATTACTCCCCTTAAAACATTTTTATAATTTACAAATATATTCTACCATTAGAAGATGAAGATTATATTTTACACACTTTTATGATTATTATATTTTAAAATTAATTCAATTTATAAATATAAATATAATTTTACTATATTTCAAAATACATAAGGTGAATTATTAAATATACAAATAAGGAGCCATGTATTATGATCAGTTGGTCACACACAATCTAATAATTTAATTATATTATTAAACACTTCATAGATTCATAATCTATTTCATACAGTTCAATTAAACACTTCACATATTCTAAGTATGAGGTTTTCAAAATCTAAAATTCCAGAATCAGAAAACACCTCAAAAATCCCTCCCAAACACAGTTAGTTCACTTGTCTAAAAATATTGGCTTTTTGACCGATTAGAACCAGAAAGTTCACTTGCTTGCTTTATCTATTTGAGATTGGTGAATTAAACACTATCTCTATGCCAAAAAAATAAGTGGACCAGAAATAAGGCCCAAACAAGTGAAAGACTTGAGCCCAGCCGACCAGCAGGGGTGTTGCGTGCACGTGTGGTCGAACAAAGTCCCGCGTAAAAATTAGAGTCTCATATGCTCACTCGTTCTCACTTTATAACGCATGTGAGACATGCTTCCAAACTCATGCCCCTGGGTAACAGTCCCAGCATTTGAGATTGTTGAACACATGCAGGGGGATCCCTCCTGCATGTGAGTCTCACTTTAAGTCGTTTTTTTTTTTTTTTTTTGATAACCGAGGTATTCGGTACGGCTTGGGATCAAGCCGGGGGTAACGGCTTGGGGGAGTCCCCACCTAATGCCGACTAGTCCTCCAGGCCCTGGTGGGTCGACCACTTGTACACCCCCAGTGGCCCCAAGGTTTTTATAGTTGTTACCGAGTTTCGAACGGGGCATCTGGGGTTTACAGCTTGCCTGTTCTACCGCTCGGACAACCCCTTGGGGTTCACTTTAAGTCGTTGCCAACCCAAACCATATTTTCAACAGATAATGTGTGATTATCAACTCATGCTCTGTTTTCAGTGTATGAAATGCTTCAACCAAGCGTTCAAAACGTGAAATCTGGAAAAAATAAATGAACATTTAGTGTATTCAACAAATTGACTTGTCTTTTTTGCTGCATTGATGATGTTTTTTGTTTGTAAACGCAAGCACATCGTGATTTTCGTTTGGTCCGGATGTGAAAAAACTCTATATAAAGGCACCACCAATCAAAGATTTAGTACTACAACAACTCAGACTCTTCATAATCTGCACACACTATCTGCACTCTCTTCACGTACTCAAAATGGCAAATATCGGAAATCCACAAACATTCTTGAGCTCTTGTTCCGCACTTCTTCTTCACATGGCAATGGCTTTCTTTATCCTTACACACACAGCAAACCCAGTCATTGCCTCTACCAGTATCATAGACTCTGGTTTTACTGTCAAAATGCCAAACAGTGGCATTTCTCTGTCTCTGTTGAACATTTGCTCAATTCTCCTACTCACTGCTTTTGTTTTTGTCATCCTTCAGAATAGACGAGATACACCCCTTTCGCTTCCGCCAGGCCCGAAACCATGGCCTGTCATCGGAAGCCTTCCAGAACTTCTCAAAAACAAGCCCACCTTCCAGTGGATACACAAAATGATGGAAGAAATGAACACTGAAATCATGTGCATCCGTCTAGGGAATGTCCACGTCATCCCTGTCATCTCTCCTGAAATTGCTCTCGAGTTCCTGAAAAAACAGGATGTTCTTTTCTCCTCCAGACCACTTGTTTTGTCTGCAGACATTACAAGCAGAGGATTTCTATCAACGGCCCTAACCCCGGCGGGAGAACAATGGAAGAAAATGAGGAAAGTCCTTGCTTCCGAGGTTCTCTCAGCATCAAGGCATCGGTGGCTCCAGGAAAAAAGAGACGAGGAAGCCGATCACCTTGTTCGGTTTGTGTACAATCAGTCCACAGACTCGACTACTGGGGGTGTGGTGAACGTGAGAGTCGCTGCCCAACACTTCTGCGGCAATGTGATAAGGAAGATGATTTTCGGCAAAAGATTTTTTGGGAGTGGAAGGGCGAATGGAGGGCCAGGGATTGAGGAAGAAGAACACGTGAATGCGTTGTTCACTATTCTCCAATACCTCTACTCATTCTGCGTGTCTGATTACATTCCGTTCTTGCGTGGCCGAGTTGATTTGGACGGTCATGAGAGGATCGTTCGAACTGCCACTACGAGCGTCGCGAAATATCAAGACCCGGAGATTGACGAGAGGATCAGAAACTGGAAAGAGGGTACCAGAAACAAGCAAGAGGACTTGCTCGATGTTCTCATTGGGCTAAAAGAGAAAGATGGTAGCCCAGTGCTCACACCAGAAGAGATCAAAGCTCAAATAGTTGTAAGCTCTCTCTCTCTCTCTCTCTCTACATATATATTTATGCTTCTTTATTCTTTTTTAATGAAAAAAATTAGTTAAAACTCCAAAACTGAGATTAATTAACTCATTAAGTCTTACTTAATTTATTTGTTGAGTTAGAATCCACTATTTTAAAAGTACAAGTAGTTAGAGTCTACTTTTTTAAAAGTATTAATAGTGTAGGTCATTTGGTTGACAAAATTATCCTTATTACAAATTTATTAAATTTTAACAAATCTTAAAGTCTTTACCACCTTTTAGTACACAAATTTTTGTAACTTTTTATTTTGTATTCATTTTCTATTGATTACTAGCTCGTCTCAATAAAAATTTTTTTTAAAATTAGAAAAATATGAAAAATAAATCAAAATATCGGTTCGAGTTCGCATCAGGGTGAAAATGAGAAAATTGTTTCGAGAATTAAGAGAGGAGGGCACTGTTGCTTAGGCGATATCCGATAGATTCGAATCTCATTATTTGGGAACTGGGAATCCTGGTTGTCCTTGACTGGGATAGTTTCGGATCCCAAATCCCTCAACCAAGCATCACCATGGTTGACCATTTGATTTAACCCTTAAACGAATAGTTGGTTTTACTTCAGCTTAAGTTTAAACATTTAAAAAAATAAGAAATATAAAAAATACTATAAAAAACAGATAATATTTTTTGTAATAAATTGACCTCTATTATATGCATAACATATCAACAGATTATCTTATTTATTATAAATTGGCCTTTGTAATTATACATAACATATCAACAGATTAGGATATCTTTTGTAGTTTCATCTTTGTATCTCTGCATGATAGTGAAAACACAATAAAGCAAAATAGATAAGATTATCTGTTAAGTAATTTGTTCTCTGTACCTTTGCCTCAGATAACATCAGGTAAGGTTATTTGTTTTAATTCTTACTTTGTATTTTGGCATAATATAAAAACAGATAATGTTATTTATTGTAATTTCATATCTATATCTCTATATGATAGTGAAAACATAATAATAAACTAAAATAGATAAAATTATTTGTTGTAATTTATTCTATGTATCTCTACATAAGATAATATCAAATAAGGTTATATGTCCTAAATTGTACTCTATATTTTGACATAATAGAAAAACAGATAATGTTATCTGTTATAAATTTGCCTATGTAATTATGCATAAGATATCAACAAATAATGTTATCTGGTGTAGTTTCATCCCTGTATCTTTGCATGCTAGTGAAAACACAATAATAAATCAAAATAAATAAGATTATCCATTGTAATTTGTTCTCTATATTTCTACATAAGATAATATTAGATAAGGTTATCTGCTTTAATTCGTACTCTGTATTTTGACATAATATTAAAATAGATAATGTTATTTGTTTTAAATTAACCTCTGTATTTATAACAAAAAATATCACACAGATAATGTTATCTTTTGTAATTTTCATCTATGTATCTCCTAAAAACAAAATAATAAATCAAAATAAATGAGGTTATCTATATCTCTGCATAAGATAATATCAGATAAAGTTATATGTTTTAATTTGTACTCTGTATTTTGACATAATATAAAAAAAATAATGTTATCTATTTTAAATTGGCGTATGTATTTATACATAATATATCAACAGTGAAAATATAACAATAAATTAAAACAGATAAGATTATCTGATGTAAATGTTTTACTCTGTTGTATAAATGGAAAGGTAAAAGTAATTACAAATAAGAAGAACCAAAAAATACTCCTGCGTGTGGCGAGACAGAATGAAAAAAAAAAGGGGGAACAATGGTACACTACAACAAAAATTATGGAGACAAAAATGGGAAACAAAATCTAATTTTATCACCAAATGAGTATATATGGCGACTAAAAAATAAAATTGTCGCCGTTTTTAACACAATTATGAGGAAATTATTTTTCACGCCAAATAGGTACTTTTGGCGAGAAAAATTTTTCTCATCAAAAATACCTATTTGAAGAGGAATTTTCTTGCCAAAAAATAAATATGTTTCCTCGTCAAATATTCCTATTTGGCGACGAATTATATTTTTTGTCTACAAATAGGTACTTTTGGCAAAAAAATAATATTTTCTCGCCCAATTTATACATTTGATGAGAAAAATAAAATTTTGTTGCCGAACGACATATTTTTTGTGAGAAACTATTATTTTTATCGCAAAAAGTACCTTATGAAGACGAAAAATATAATTCGTTGCTAACATAAAGGTAAATTTTGTTGCCAAAAAAAAATTATATATATATGTATAATATATTTTTATCTCCTTATAAAATATATATTTATCTCATATCTCTTCTCGTATATATATATATTGTGTGTGTGTGTGTGTGTGTGTGTGTGTGCGTGTTCAATTGGTACAACTACAAATGAATACTAATAGGAGAGAGAGACAGAGACAGAGACAGAGACAGAGAGAGAGTTAAGAAAGAGATAGATTTGAAATAAATTTAGAGTTTTAAACATATTTTGGATAGATAAAAAAGGGGATGAGAGATAGAGAGAGAGAAGGAGGGAAAGAGCAAGGGGGGAAGGAAATGGAAGAGAGTGTGGAGAAAAAAGAGATAGAAGCGAGAGATATAGGTTTTGAACTTTAAAATTTAGGATAGAGAGGGAGAGGAGAGAGAAAGAAGAAACGTGGAGAGAGTAAATAAAGAGATAGTTTGGAGATATATTTAAGATTTAGGATATTACATTTTGGATAGAGAAAAACGGGGAAGAGAGGGGAGAGAAAGATCTAAAGAGAGGAGAGGAGAAAAAGAGAGGTGTGTGAGTGTGAGAGCGAGAGAGAGAGAGAGAGAGAGGGGGGAGATAGATTTAAGGTAGTGAAAAAGGAAGGGGAGAGAGAAAAAGTGTGTGGAAAGAGAGAGATGAGAGAGATAGGTTTAGGATTTAGCGTAAACAAAAAGAGAAATAGATAGAGAGAAAAGAGATAAATATGGAAGATGGCGAGAAATGAGACATATAAGTTTAGGGTAATGAAAAAGAGATAAAGAAAAAGATAGAAATGAAAGAGAGAGAGAGAGAGAGAGAGAGAGAGAGTTAGAAGGGTTTAAGGTAGTAATAAAAGGAGGGAGAGATAAATTAGAGTAGTGATAAAGAGAGAGAGAGATAGAGAAAAGAGAAAAGAAAAAAGAAAGAGAGAGAGGGAGAGATAGAAAACAAATTATGTATAACATCTATTTTCTGAAGAAAAAAATATTAAACATATGTTATATATTAGATATTGTAAAAAAATCCCATAAATATTATGGTTGGTGTAGTGGATAGTGGGGGTGTGCACAAGGTGTTGGTTGGATGGAAGGTCTAAGATTCGAAACTTGAGAAGGAAAGAAAACTGTGTTGTGAGTGCATTTTTTGGTATTTGAAATCAATTTAGCGACAAAAATATTCGTCGTCAAATCTAATTACTAAACGAAAGTAAATTTTTCGCGAAATGACGATGGATAGAGACAAAATCTTTCGTCTCTAAAAGCAGATATTGACGACGAAAAAATTCCTCACTGATTATGTATTATTTGGTGACAAAATATTTCGTACCTAAAATCTTATATTGGCGACGAAACAATTCCTCATCGCCAAAGAACATATTAGGTTAGGAAAATTATTTTTCGTCGCTAAGAGTCTTTTGCGTGAAAGTATAAGCGACAAAAATTTATAACGAAAAATGTAATTTTTGCGACAAAACTATTTCGTTATTACTGTTGTAGTGGTATCTAATCCCAACTCAATATCCCTAGAAAACTCCCAAAAGATCAATTCCTCCTAGATCCTATCTTCATCCAAAGCCTCCCCACCCACCTCGTATGCTCTCCACCATAACTCCCGCCTACGAAGCTCAGACCCGATTCTTCACATACTCTGGAGCAGCCCTGAACGTTGAACAAGAACTAGTTAATGCAAATCGATCACCGAGATCGAACTCGTGTCCGCATTAAAGCTTGGCTGCGGACTTGCTCCCGTCACCAATCACAATTTCCCGGTAAATCAAACAAGAAACGAAGGGTATCTTTGGAAAGAACGTGTCAAAAGGACCTGCCATTGTAATTCTATTTTTGGTGGACTAATTGCGTTAACAGTCCTTGGTGTGGACTGTTCACTGAATCACCCATTTTTTTATTTTACATCCAAGCAATGTATGACTATCACAATATTTTCTGCATCTCACCTAATGTGGGGCCACTTTCTCTAACACATGATCGAGTCTTTTGTTACCCAGGAGTTGATGATAGCAACAGTGGACAACCCATCGAACGCAGTGGAATGGGCACTTGCTGAGATGATAAATCAACCAACAACACTGCTAAGAGCCACAGAGGAGTTGGACAGAGTTGTGGGAAAGCAAAGACTCGTCCAAGAATCCGATATCTCACAACTCAACTACGTTAAATCATGCGTGAGAGAAGCATTCCGTCTCCACCCGATTGCCCCATTCAATGTCCCTCACGTCTCCAGCGCCGACACCACTGTCGCTGGCTACTTCATCCCCAAAGGCAGCCATGTCTTGTTGAGTCGCCCTGGGCTGGGGCGCAACCCTAGGGTTTGGGATGAGCCACTTCGGTTCAAACCAGAGCGCCACCTCAAGGACGACGGCTCGGATGTGGTGCTAACTGACCCAGAGTTGAAAATATTGTCGTTTAGCACCGGGAGGCGTGGATGCGCTGGGGTGAATCTGGGATCCACAATGACAACCATGCTTATGGCTAGGCTCTTACAAGGGTTTTCCTGGGCTGCTGTGTCGAAGATTGAGCTGAAGGAGTCAGCGAGAGACCTTCTTCTTGCTGAACCACTGCATGCAAGAGCACGGCCACGGTTGGCTGAACATTTGTACCATTGACTTTGATATTTTCTGGGTGTAAGAGCAAGTGCAATGTATTAGCTAAAAAGAGAATTGTAGCCCTTATATTTAGGCAATGTATAAAATGAATTCTCCAACAGATTAGCTAAAAGAGAGATAACTAGCTTTTGTTACAGTACTTAGCCAAATATACATAAGTACTATTCACTAGCAATTACATTTTTTAATGTTTTCTCCCTTCTCAAAAAGTTTTGCTCTCTTTTTTCAAAGAATAAAAGAAAGTAAAAAAATAGAATAATACATATTTTAATAGATAATAACTAAAATAAATAGTGTTCTTAGACTTTTAAAAGAAAAAATAACTGGCTAAATTTATAAATGTACTATTGATCAGTAAGAAATTTACCTATCAACTGCTGCACTTGCTCTAAAGTGTGTAGTTGTTTGCATATTATTTGTAATATATTGTTGTTTTTTGTTTGATTTCATGTTTATTCGGACTTCAAGTTCGAGCATCAATACGGTTGAACACGCATTCTAACTATGTTAATACCTGTTCGAATGTGTTATTAGATGTTTGAAATTTTTTTAGATGCATTAGTTTTAATGCACTTCAAAATTTAGGCCCAATTTGACCTAACTTGATTATTCATAATCAAGTTTTGTCTCTATTCAAATTTTTTTCGCATTTGTTGTTTTGGCCTCAAACTTTTGTGGATTATTGGTCCGTCTCGATGAGATGAATCTAAAAAGTATAAAATTATGTCCAAAGGCTAAAAAAAAATCACTAAAGACGACGAATAAGCACAAAAAATCATGTTTTTGGATTATTTTTGTCTTTTATGAACTTTTTTCAAATTTGGTCTATTTTTTATAACTTTTCTTCAAACTTTCGTCGAGACGAACTAATAATCCAAAAAAAATTGACAAAAAAACAAAAAAATGCAAAAAAATTTCAAATAAAAACGAAACAATAATCAAATAATCAAGTCAGGTCAAACCTAGCAGCATAATGCATCAGCTTGGTCCTTGCCAATATTCCGTCCCCCAATAGCCAATTTATCCATGCACATACACTCACGTTCAAAATCAAAAGAGCGAAATGATATAATGGAGTTTTTATTAATAACAAATGCTAAATGGTGTCCGAGGTAATAAATGATGGCACTATTTATTGTTAAAAGTTATTTAATCAATAAATTAATTTTTGATGCTAGTAAATGAGTTGTATTTTATAACTGGAAATCGGGTGATTATTAATTATGATAGAATTGATTGAATATTCATTAAATTCAAATTACCTCATTAATTGCTCTTAGATAAATGCCTAGAGCCACTCGTTAGCAGAATCATTTTTAATTTTTTGATAAATCAGTTTTTTTTCGCAGAAAGATTCAAAACAAAAACACGATCGTAACATGCTAGAAACACATGTGGGCATTCGACGTTGTTAGACTTCATAATGGTCATCTTATATCTGTTTTATTACTTAGTGATGATTTGAAGTATTCTACCTCTAATCTCATAATTTCCAAAAAAAGAAAATCAAACTATTTTACGAGACAAAGTAGTCTGACAAAAATGTGGCAAGAAAGATTTCTAACCGGTGTGCTCTTCTTTTCTTTTTCTTTTTCTTATAATCGAGGTATCGGGCCAGTATTGAAATTAATCTTAACCTAATGACGATTAGTTCTTAGAAAACCAATCACGGTGTCTACTTGTCTAGGTCTTATTTAAAGTCAGAGTTTTTTTATCCTGTATAAACTGACCTCATAAAAATTAATAAAATTAACTTCATTCATATGTTATAAAACAATCACAAGAACCAAATGGAGAAAATTAATCCTCCAATCCAATTCAATGGATCCTCAACCTCCACACGTATTTCCCTTACAGGTCGCCATCAACTCCCTGCTCAAGCTTGCCGAGCTCCTCTGCCTCTCCGGCAGCCTCCACGTGACCGTCCTCGTTATGGCCATTTACAAAAAATTATTTAATTTCGGAAAGAAAACAGAAGAAAATCAGAACCATTAAACAGATCTAAAGCTACAAATGGAAATGAACCATTTAAGATCCAAATGCTTTGCTAGTATACAAAAAGCAATTGATGCAGATTAAATAGAAAAGGAAATAAAAAAGAAGAATGCGATGAACACACACATACACGTGTGTGTAGAGATCTGACACACGGCCATGGGAAACGATGTCGTCGAGGAGAGTTCACCTTTGAGTTTTGCTTCAATTTCTTCAATTGCATCTGATGAGTCGTGATAAAATAGCTGAGCTGATCAATGCTCTACTTGGTCGGATGTGATCTGCTCAGCTTGGCGTTATGTGCTCTGCTCGGTCAAGTATGGCCTGCTCGGCTCAGCCTACATGTGGTCTGCTCAGCTCAAGTGTATACGGGCATAACCAGGCATTGTACTCAGTCGGGACCTCCTCCTCTCCAGAAGAGAGAGCTCCTATTGCAATTCCTAAAATCTCTCCACTATATACGGAGAATCATCGTCAAATCCCCCAATCTAAGATAAAGATAACGATGGAGATATACACTTACCAAAACAGAGATAAGCACCAGTTATTCGCTCCACTAATTCAGAGAAAGATCTTGATCCCCTTCCTACAAATTCGCCAAGGAAATCTCTATATAATAGAGGAACCCCTACAGTACAAGATACGAACATTCTGTTAAGATAATTCTCCTTGCTTTCCATACGATTCCTCCTCCCTAAAGCTAACTTAGGCATCGGAGGGATGTTTTGAGATACCACACCGGTGTCAAGTTCCCTTTTGCAAGCCAGACGGGGAAAACGATTAAATCCGTTTCATCAGCATCAATTTTGGTAAGTTTGGCAATATATCCGGTGAATTTAGGAACCTCATTTAGTGGTTTCTAACATTAATACCGAACTACATTGATACCCATGTATATGTGTGGCGCCAGAGGAGTGTGTTATATGTCTGTATATAAAAAAGTTCGATAAGTGCGTGTATATATGTGTACAGGGGCGGAGCCAGAAATTTTAGTCAGTGCATGAGGTCAAAATTTTAACTAAGGGTATGTTCGTTTGAGTATTTCTGAACTAATTTTTGAGAAAAAATACTCTCAAATGTTGTTTGGTTAAATATTTCAGAAAAAAATTTAGCGTTAGATTTTTTTTGGTATTTTTAAGGCACTCACTTTCTCTTCTTTTTTTTTTTTTTTAGTTTTGTGCACATATTTTGTTAACAAAAAAAATTTATTTTATAATTTCGAGTTTGCAGTTAATTTCGAAATATTTTTTTAAGTCAATAGTGAATTTTTACATTTTTAAAAAATAAAATTAAAAATACGATCAAAAGAAATCAAATAAACGGTATTGGACACGACCAAAAGAGAATCAAATGTAGATATTTAATGCATTAATCATTGACAAACATGATAATTTAATAATTGTCAATGATTGGGAAACAAACTAAACAATGTTTGTGAAATTATTTTCCAAACAAAATTCACAAATATTACTTTTATAAAATTTCAAAAACACCCAAATAAACACAGCCGAAAGCTACTTAGCAAATTAATATGTTTTTCATCATAAATGTGTAAAGTATTTATTTATCAAGTGATCATTCTAATGCAAATGCACAACAATTTTTTTCACAATCATCATAATAAATTATTTTTTTCTATTTTTGGTTAAAATATTTAGGAGAATTTTATACCTTAAGTGAAATTTTTAGAGCAATTTTATATTTTAGATAAATTATTTGGGATAATATTACACGTTTAAGGGGTTAAATCACTAATTAACATACAAATCCATAACGACAATAGGAGTTTTAAAAAAATTGAGTTGCACCAAATGATCCCACTTGACCCCAACTCCATTCGTCCTTGGTTCCATTCCTAGTAAAAATTAAAAAAATAAGGATTGCCGGAGCAATTAAGAAAGAGAAGGCAAGTGGGTAAGAAAGAAAATTACTTTTGTCCTTTGGAGCAATGGAACAAGTCATTATATTCTTTTTTCATTGATATATATGGCAAAATTACTTGTTAAATTTTTTATTTTTATTTTTCTCATCTTGTCTTGTCTTGTCCAAGTAGAGAGAAAGAAGGGGCAAATTTTTGTCTTGTCAGGGCAAATTTTTGTCTAATTGTCTTGTCCAATTTTTTTTGCCCTATAGCAAATTTGTCTCGGTGTGTGTACACGTGTATATATATGCGTGTATATATACAAAGATTATTTGAAAAAGAGAGAACGTGGAGATAGAATGAGTGAGGTGTGAGAGTTGAGGAGGGGATAGGATGGAAAGGGAGGGTTATGGGAAAAGACCAAAGCAGAAACAGTAGGGACCAAATTGAGAGAAAGAGAAAGAGAGAGTGTGCAGAATGTAATAAAAAAATATTAAGTTACTACAATACCCTTAAAAGAAGTAAACATTTGACCTTTTCATTAAATTTTTAAACGGCCGTTAACAATTAGGCTTAATTAGAGCAAAAATAAAAATTGAAGATCAAAATCGAATCATTTTGAATAGTAGAAATGAAAGTAAGACTAAGACTAAACTTGAAAGACTACTGGAGTAATTTATCCTTTAATTTTTACAAAATTACCAACATTACAATTTAAGATTTAACGATAACAAAGATGATGATCATTAAAATAGTTACTATTCAATAAGCTTAGATTTAGAATTGGCTCCTCCTCACCCCAAAGGTTAAACAGAATGAGTTTATATTTGGAAGCACTGCCTCTTAATCACCCCAAAGGTTATATATTCTGAATAAGTTTAGATTTCCAATTTATACAAAAAGTTCTTTGTTTTCTTATGCAGATTAATAACTTTACATGCTTTCATACATTATTAGTATTTACGTGTCGTAACTAATATAGCTTCCTTAACAAAATAGTTATTTTTCTCCATTTTTAAAATAAAATTATAAATTTTACTCCAATTTAGTCCGACACAATCGATAAGATTAATTCTCTGATTACATTAAAATAATGGAAGGTTTTTTTTATGATAGGAATCCCTCAATTACTTATATATATTTCATGGACGTCCCCCAATTACTCCCAAGTAGAACCATGGGCAATCAAATTACTGAATGCATTGCCATGGCCAAAAAAATCATGGATTTTCTCTCTCCTACCTCCCCTCCATCTCCATGGCTTCTTCCTCTCAGCCTCCTATTTCTCTGTTCGATCCTCTCCATCTGGTTTTCAATCAAAAAAACCAAAAAACCATCCAATCTTCCTCCGGGCCCACCACGGCTTCCCTTCATAGGCAACTTGCACCAACTCGGTGATCTACCTCACCGTTCTTTGCACAAGCTATCGCAGAAATACGGCCCAGTTATGCACTTGAGACTCGGCCGAGTTCCAACCCTCGTTGTTTCCTCACCAGAAATGGCGGAACAAGTCCTGAAAACACATGACCTTGTTTGTTGCAGCAGGCCTCTCTCTCGCGGCCCAAAAAGACTCTCTTATAATTTACTGGATCTAGCTTTTGGGCCTTACAGCAATTACTGGAGAGAGATGCGTAAACTTTGTTTTGTTGAACTTTTCACCGTCAAAAGGGTCCAGTCGTTTGGACACATTAGAGACGAACAAGTATCCCAATTGATGAACTCTCTCTCCCAAACGTCGCGAAATTCGGTTGAGCTTAGTGAGAGAGTATTTTCTCTCACTAACAATATCCTTTGCAAGATTGCGTTTGGGAAGAGTTACGAGGGGAGACAATTTGAGAGTGGTAAACTTCAGGAGACTATTGATGAGGCAATGGCCATGTTGAGTAGCTTTTGGGGGTCTGATTTTTTCCCTTATGTTGGGTGGATTGTTGATGTTTTTAGTGGGCTCCATTTCAGGCTTGAAAAGTTGTTCCATAATTTTGATGGGTTTTTTGAAAGGATAATTGAAGAGCATCTTGATCCTACCAGGAATAAGCCTGAGCATCAAGATATCACTGATATCTTGCTGGGATTAGCAAAAGATGAAACTGCTTCGTTTCGTCTCACCAGAGATCATGTCAAGGCAGTGCTTATGGTAAGTTATCTTTTTTTGTTTTCTGCTTCTTTTGTAACTGTAATGCAGTTTTCTGTAGTGCGGGTAAAACGACGTAATATTATCCGCTTTGTCTTCGAAATTATATCGTTTCGATCTCCGCACATTTTGATAATAATTCGCGTGAGAAGTTAAAACGAAGTAGTTTGGATAGAAAAAAGAAAAAAAATTACATTATTATGCCCGCACTACACGTGCACAACAGAAAAATCGCACTACAACCTTCCTGAATCCCCCATCGTTCTAAATGGAACAATAGAAAATTTGGCTCGTAAATCCAAAAGTGCCACAATCACATTGCCCTAATTTGTTCCAATTTGTATGAGTATCTATCTATATCTATACTAATAGAAAGGGATTTTCCTCTACTGTTCTGAATTTTAAAATGAAGTCCCGTAATATATATTTTTACTTTCCAAAAAAAATCCTTTTGAAAACTTTATTTTATTCTAATAACATAGGAATATTTACATAAAAAAAATTGTTTCAAAAAACTACTAAAAAAACTGATTTTTAAAACTGCTAAAAAAAACAAAACTGATTTCTAAAACTGCTAAAAAAATTGTTCCAAAAAACCGCTTAAGGAAAAAAACATATTGTGACAACAACTATAAAAGTTATCAACCGTGTTTCATAAGAGCATTGTGTTTGTACACGTATCAGGCCACACGGCGCTAGTTCCGTCATTTTCGTTGAGACAGAGTTTTGGACTTGCTACAAATGGCATAATTTTAGAAAATTCCAACTTCATAATTTATATCTTGTATTTCAGGACATATTCATCGGTGGAATAGACACCAGTTCACTCACAATAGTATGGGCCATGACCGAGCTTGCCAGGAACCCAAGAGTGATGCAAAAGGTCCAATCAGAAATAAGAAGTCAGATCGGAAGAAACCCGAAAGTTGACGAAACCCAGGTAGAAAATCTCAAATACTTGAAAATGGTAGTAAAAGAGACCTTCCGTCTTCACCCACCAGCAACACTTTTAGTCCCTCGTGAATCAATGAGGCATTGCCAAATCGGCGGTTACGATGTTTACCCCAAAACAAGAATCCTAGTTAATGCATGGGCGATTGGAAGAGACCCCACAACTTGGGATAACCCAGATGAATTTTACCCAGAGAGATTTGACGGTAGTGAAATTGATTTCAGAGGTCAGAATTTTGAGTTGCTGCCGTTCGGCGCAGGTCGGAGGATCTGCCCTGGATTGACAATGGGGGCGACGACAGTGGAGTTTACGCTGGCAAATCTGTTGCACTGTTTTGACTGGGAACTGCCTGAGGGGATGAAGAGGGAAGATATTAGCTTGGAAGAAGAAGGTGGTTTGACTGTGCATAAGAAGTTACCTCTTTACCTTGTGCCTATTGAATATATATGGCAGAATTATGAAGACCTCGAGTGATTATCATGCTTGGTTTCTAGCAGTGGAACCTATATATCAAGATAAAGCTATTATTGTACTCGGTTTGTATTTTGTGTTCTCTTTGTAATGCTGTATTACTTGGAAGTTTTATATATATATATATTCTCTTAAATAAAGTTATGAGATAAAAGGGACTTCAACACTTTCAGTATTACTTGGAAGTTATAATATATATATATATATATTCTCTTCGTAATGCTGTATTACTCTTGGAGAACTTAATTTTTAGTCTTATTTTTAGCGTCAGGTAGGTTTTCGTCCCGTCATTTTTTTGAGATTATATTTTATTCTCGAAATGGAAAAAATACCAAAGATAATCTCAATCTTAACTTTCCATGCATTTGATTTTATTACCAAAAAAAGAGGTAACATATTCTTGAAAGTTTAAGAAAATTTAAGAATTTCACTGGCAAAATCGGTTGCCTTGCAGAAATCCTTAATTGAAGAACGCAACAAATCAATCAAACGTAAGGCCAGACAATTGAGGAAGGAAACAAAGCGGTAACACGGGGTAGCACGAATAGCTAGGAATTTTTAAATTAGAAACATGGTAGATTTTAGTGGAACATAGTAAATTCATGTAAATTAGAAACATAGTAAGATGTTTAATTACAAACATGATAATTTTTTCACAAACTTTTTCAAATATCATAATATGGACGGAAAAAACACAACTAATTCTTTACATTCAAATCTATGAGTAGTATCGGCCACTTTTTTTATGAGCCGGTAGCAAAAGTAAAAGTAAAATAAAAAAAAAATGCCCATTGATCAACCACCGTCCCACTAAAAAAGTTGACTGACACCGTACATTTGAATCACTTTCCATCGAAATATTTTTTTAAACTAATATTTTGACCTAAAGGGATTTAAATGAGCAATGTCGTTTATTTTTTTAGCGGAGAGGAGACTGAGTGGGCATATCTTTTTATTTTTCTTTCTACCTTTGCCATCGCCCCATTAAAAAAGCAAGAGAGACCGCTCATTTAAACTTCTTTTAATCTTGTTGTCTGAATTTTTTTAGAAAAATTCTAAAAATTATTGTTGACACATAAATGTTTCAAAAGTAATCGCAAACTCAAAATAAAATTCTATTAATGAGAAAGATTCATGACTATGACAAAACTTGTAATAAAAAATTGAAACATACAAAATTTTACAAAAAAAAAAAAAAATCTGATTTTTGAAATAAAGAGTTATGAATTATGACAAAATCTAAAAATTATGATAGAAAGACGAGCAAGACCATCAGCAACAGATTTATACTCCATCAATTAAAGGTAGGAGGATGGGTATAGATAGAGGAGTAGTATAGAGGATATCAATTATATCACATCAGGGGATCCTAGGCAGATTTTGGGGAAAAGGTAATCTGCTCGTTTGGAACAGTGTGAAGAAGTAGGATCCCCTGATATCAATTTAATGTTATTAGCTAACTTGCTAGCTACAATGTAAAAATACGGTTAATACGTTATTTGATAATATTACTTGAATAGTTATAAAAGATTGTGAAAATTCGAGATGAATTTTCAGAAACTTGTCCCAATTTTAGACTTTACACATCGTCAGTCCTGAGATTCCAAGAGTTCAAAGCAAATGTTTTAATTAGGACCCTCTGCATATTTTGCATACAAATATATACAACAAAAAGTCTCCATCAAGACTATTACAAAAGTATTACCATTACAAAAATATAAAAGCATAATTACTCTGAAATCAATTATCGTTTCAATAATGTAAAATGTATCATTTGAATATTACCTTTCTCGCATGTTTACTTACAAATTTACTAATTAATTTTGATAATCAAGTTTTTTTGCCAATACCTTCTCAATGGACACACAATTTTATCAATTGTTTGATTCAACGAGTCATATTAGATTGATAATCAAAATAATTTACGAATTAGTAATAGAACTTTTAGAATTCAAAATTTAAAAATTTTGAAAAACTGTGAGAATGAAAATACCATTAAAAAAATTTCTTCAAATTTAGAGTTTAGATTTCAGCTAAAATAATTTTGTTGCATTCAATTGTTCAATACCTTAGATTAGGTTTATTTTAGTTATTTACAGCAAGAGGTTCTGGAGTAAAATAGCTACATAAAATAGAAAAATTATTACTTAAAAGTTTTACGAAGCTAAACATTTATCAGAAGGTTGTTTTTTTTTTTGAACGAAAAAGGCATTAATTAGAAAAAAAAAAACACTAAGGGTACATGGAACCCGGTAAACATTTCCAGTGTGGTTTATAGGTCATAGGATCAAGTATTCATTTGGTCTATTGCATCTTTAAGGTGATATAGATATTAAAATATTGTAGTAGGTCGAATTATCGGCCAACCTAATAATAAGAAGATGGGCCAAAAGACTAAGCTAGGCCCAAACATTTCCAGTGTGATTTTTTTTATGATAGCGCAATCCCTCAATTACTTATATATATTTCATGGACGTCCCCCAATTACTCCCAAGTAGAACCATGGGCAATCAAATTACTGAATGCATTGCCATGGCCAAAAAAATCATGGATTTTCTCTCTCCTACCTCCCCTCCATCTCCATGGCTTCTTCCTCTCAGCCTCCTATTTCTCTGTTCGATCCTCTCCATCTGGTTTTCAATCAAAAAAACCAAAAAACCATCCAATCTCCCTCCGGGCCCACCACGGCTTCCCTTCATAGGCAACTTGCACCAACTCGGTGATCTACCTCACCGTTCTTTGCACAAGCTATCGCAGAAATACGGCCCAGTTATGCACTTGAGACTCGGCCGAGTTCCAACCCTCGTTGTTTCCTCCCCAGAAATGGCCGAACAAGTCCTGAAAACTCATGACCATGTTTGTTGCAGCAGGCCTTTCTCTCGCGGCCCAAAAAGACTTTCTTACAATTTACTGGATCTGGCTTTCGGTCCTTACAGCAATTACTGGAGAGATATGCGTAAACTTTGTGTTGTGGAACTTTTCAACGTCAAAAGGGTGCAATCCTTTGGACACATTAGAGACGAACAAGTATGCCAACTGATGAACTCTCTCTCTCAAATGTCGCGTAATCCGGTTGAGCTTAGCGAGAGAGTATTTTCTCTCACTAACAACACCCTTTGCAAGATTGCGTTTGGGAAGAGTTACGAGGGGAGACAATTTGAGTGTGGTAAATTTCGGGAGAATATTGATGAGGCAATGGCCATGTTGAGTAGCTTTTGGGGGTCTGAGTTTTTCCCTTATGTTGGGTGGATTGTTGATGTTT
Organism: Arctostaphylos glauca; assembly: GCA_019985065.2. Taxonomy (NCBI): domain Eukaryota; kingdom Viridiplantae; phylum Streptophyta; class Magnoliopsida; order Ericales; family Ericaceae; genus Arctostaphylos; species Arctostaphylos glauca. The sequence goes on from JAHSPW020000001.1 coordinate 36,913,572, forward strand.
TTAGTGGGCTCCATTTCAGGCTCGAAAAGTTGTTCCATAATTTTGATGGGTTTTTTGAAAGGATAATTGAAGAGCATCTTGATCCTACCAGAACTAAGCCTGAGCATCAAGATATCACTGATATCTTGCTGGGATTAGCAAAAGATGAAACTGCTTCGTTTCGTCTCACCAGAGATCATGTCAAGGCAGTGCTTATGGTAAGTTATCTTCTTTTGTTTTCTGCTTCTTTTGCAGTAGTAGTACAGTTTCTTGTATGTGGGCACAACGACGTAATTTTAATCGCCTTATTCTCGAAACTATATCGTTTTGATCCTCTCGCATTTTGATAACAATTGGTATGAGAAGTTAAAACGATACAATTCGAGAACAAAACGAAAAAAACTATATTTTTTTATTCGCAGTACAAAAGACTAGTTACAAATGGAACAAAAGAAAATTTGGAACAAAAGAAAATTTGGCTCATAAATCCAAAAGTGCCAGTCACAAGTGGCGGAATTTAAAAAATTCCAACTTCATAATTTATATATTGTATTTCAGGACATATTCATCGGTGGAATAGACACCAGTTCACTCACAATAGTATGGGCCATGACCGAGCTTGCCAGGAACCCAAGAGTGATGCAAAAGGTCCAATCAGAAATAAGAAGTCAGATCGGAAGAAACCCAAAAGTTGACGAAACCCAGGTAGAAAATCTCAAATACTTGAAAATGGTAGTAAAAGAGACCTTCCGTCTTCACCCACCAGCAACACTTTTAATCCCTCGTGAATCAATGAGGCATTGCCAAATCGGCGGTTACGATGTTTACCCCAAAACAAGAATCCTAGTTAATGCATGGGCGATTGGAAGAGACCCCACAACTTGGGAAAACCCAGATGAATTTTACCCTGAGAGATTTGACGGTAGTGAAATTGATTTCAAAGGTCAGAATTTTGAGTTGCTGCCGTTCGGCTCAGGTCGGAGGATCTGCCCTGGATTGACAATGGGGGCGACGATGGTGGAGTTTACGCTGGCAAATCTATTGCACTGTTTTGACTGGGAACTGCCTGAGGGGATGAAGAGGGAAGATATTAGCTTGGAAGAAGAAAGTGGTTTGACTGTGCCTAAGAAGTTACCTCTTTATCTTGTGCCTATTGAATATAAATGGCAGAATTATGAAGACCTCAAGTGATGATGCTTGTTTTCTAGCAATGGAACCTATCAAGATAACCTATTATTGTACTCGGTTTGTATTTTGTGTTCTCTTTGTATTTGTCTTGGTTCTTTTGTTTCCCTATGTTGTATTACTAGGATGTTTTTATATATGAGAGCTCCTTTTCACACCCCCAGCCAATAAAATCGGGATTGTCACATCTTTAATTTTCAACAATATAAATAGTACATTTATTGTTAATGAAGTTCTCACAAAACTCACGAATATTCCTAATCCATTTATCATAAGTCAAAATATTTTAAGTTCTGATGAATAAAAATAATATTACAATTTTTAAATTAAAATATCAAGTACTAGCAATAATACATCTTTTCGTTATAAATACTAGTGAATGTTGAACAACTTTTTCATGCAGCCTTTTCTACACATTACATTCCACTGCACTTGACGCACTCTATGTCACTACTCCAATGTTGTACCTGAAAACAATGAAGGACTAAGCTGCACAACCTAATAGAAATATCTACACTAATATCATGTGAATATGAAAGATCGAGCATACAATATGATCATTAAACAATAACCACTACTAGAAATTACACATTTTGTGACTAGTTTTCGTGACCAAATGTGTTTTGGTCACGGAAAAGTATACAATTTGTGACCTAATTTTTTTTAGTCACCAAATATGGACTCATTAGTGACCAAACTTTTTGTAGTCACCAATGACAGGCATTTTGAGTGACTAAATATTGTTTGGTCACGAAAGAATATACAAATAGTTTTGGGGACTAGTATTTGGTCACTAATAGTATACTTTCAGAGACTAGTTATTGTTGGTCACCAAAAATATGTTAAAAAGTGCGCCAATTTATTTGGCGGGAATTTTGAGCGAGGTTCAATACATTTAGTGACTACTTGTTTAGTCATAAAAATAATTCATGCTAGAATCACTCTTTTGGTGATCATGTTTCGTGACCAACCACGTTTTGGTCACGAAAAATGAAAATAATTGGTGACCAAATTGTATTTACTCACCAAATACAGGATATTTAGTGATTATAAATTTTGTTGGTCATAGAAGATTTGGCTCATCAGAATGCAATAGGCATGATCCAATCACGCATTATATGAGATCCAATAATCTCTATTTTTGGTGACCTTAAATAAATCAGCGAGACGTGAAGTATTAACGGTTTAGATCGACCATTGTCAAAATTGAGTTGGCACTACAAGAAAAAACATCAACGGTGACACCCTTAAAATACAACTTGTCACTAAATATAACAAATAGTGACAAGGCCGTCTGACCTTGTCACCAAAGATGTTGAGTTCTGCGCGACAAATGAAAGCAATTTATGGTGACAATATTTTGATTTTAATGACAAGTTTTGATGTCACAGAATATTTAATTTTTGGTGACAATGACGTTTTGTCACTAATTATCTCAATTTAGGTGCAAGTAGGAATTTTTTTTTTTTGGTGGTCATTGAAATTTTGAGGTTGTCACTGAATAAATGGCACCAAAATTTGGAGGGAAGAAAAGGTTAAGTATTAGTGACTAATTTTTTGTCTCAGATGAAATACTTTTGGAGACCACAAATTTGTTAGTCACAGAAAGTGTCTAATTTGCCCCCAAATTTTGAGATGAAAATTTGTACGTGGGAGTCAAAAATATTTGGGGACTAAAGCAATAGTCACGGAAAGTGTGAGACCTCTCAAATGAAATACCTTTGGAGACCACTTAATTGTTAGTCACGGAAAGTGTCTAGTTTGCCCCCAAATTTTGAGATGAAAATTTGTACGCGGGAGTCAAAAACATTCGGGGACTAAATCAATAGTCACAGAAAGTGTGAGACCTCTCGGATAAAATACTTTTAGAGACCACTTAATTGTTGGCCACGGAAAGTGTCTAATTGGCCACTTAATAGTCTACTTTATAATATATGTATATATATGTAAGAATGTATGCATATATATTATAGAGTATTTATGGTTGTAGGGTGTATACAGATTGCATGTACTCTCTCTATATATATATGTGACACACACACACACACACACATATATATATACATACATATACTATTTGTATTTATATATACGGATATATATGTATGTATGTATGTATATGTACATGTGTGTGTGTTATATATATTATATATATGTATGTATATATATGTTATATATATTCGTATATTCGTATATCTGTATGTGTGTGTATCTGTATATTCGTATACGAATATACAGATACACACACACAGATATACGTATATGTATGTATGTATTCGAATATACATATATTATATATACTCCGTATATGAATATACAGTTATATATACACATACATGTATATATACGTGTATACTATATATATGTACACAGATATACATACATTATATATAGTAATATATGAATCTATATAACATACATTATAGTATATATATATATATATATATATATATATATGAATATTGTATGTATACATATATATACATATACCGTATATAGTATGTAATATACATATATTGTATTTGTAGATATATATTACATATAGTATACGATTATATAGATATATTCATATATATACTATTTGTATATACGAATATACATATATTATATATACTCCGTATATGAATATACAGTTATATATACACATACGTGTATATATACGTGTATACTATATATATGCACACAGACATACATACATTATATATAGTAATATATGAGTATATATAATATACATTATAGTATGTAATATATGAATATTGTATGTATACATATATATACATATACCGTATATAGTATAGGAATATACATATATTGTATTTGTAGATATATTATATATAGTGTATATAGGAATATATACTATTTGTATATACGAATATATATATGTATACATAGTTTGTGAGTTCATTTGATATAATAAATATTTTTATTTTCATTACTAAACATAAGTGTGTAAGTGACCTACTGGAAAAAACATTCAGTGACGACCAATTATAAGTGACAAATCGATTTGGTCACGGAAACGCACCTTCAGTCACCACGGTTTAGTCACTAAATTTTATGCTTTTGTGACCAACAAATTGGTGGTCACAAATATCTTTTTGTGACTAGGGTTAGGTGACTAAAATACTTTTGGTCACGATTGACTTTTGGTGACTATATACGACCTTTTAGTGACCAAATGCTTAGTCACAAAATGTGTAATTTCTAGTAGTGAACACAAGTATGAGCTTACACGAAATACAAGATAAACACATACGACACATTCAACCGTCTTACCACACCGTTTTTTACCCATTCGACTCTTTCTCAATATCGATTGATTTTCCATTACCGTTACACTACACTTGCTCACATTTTCCATTCCATAACTTCTGTTTTGTCATCAGCATGTCACTATCCGTCGTCAAGTCAACACTACCATCTATATCTTCACTCACTAAGTCATCCCCTACTTTGCACGTTCCACAAGAGTAGTCAACGCATTTCATTCTGTATCGTATTGCCACATCACAACATACCAAAGTCACGAGGATACACTCGAAACTTATGCTAACAAATCTATAACATAGACTGGTCATTGAAAGTGTGAAAACCCCGACCTAAGTAAATAAATTAAATTATTTTAAAATTTTTGAATTTCAAGTTTATAATTATTAATTTTATAGAGTTTAAAAAAATAATTCTTTTGTCTAAATTCAGATTTTAACGAAGGTAACTCACAATGTGGCAACCATGGCACAAGCTGAGTTCAGGAGATTGTTTCTAGACAAATACTTCCCAACTCCAGTTAAACAAGCCAAGTTGCAAGAGTTCGTGAATCTTAAGCAAGGTAGCATGAATTTGACTCAGTATGCCACTGGTTTTTATGAGTTGTCATGGCATGCAGCAGCACTTGTGCCCACGGATGAAGACAAGGCTAGGAATTTTTCGTTTTTAATTAATTATTTTTTAGCTTTTGGATATAATTGTATACCTTTTAGATTTCTTTTTTTGAGACGAAAAAAATTAATGAAAAAATAACAAATTACTTTATTTAAATAAAGACAAAAAATAATTTAGATTAATAATTTAGGACAAACAACATCTAGATGACATATTCATAACTAGAGAAAAAATAAATTACATCGATAAGTAAAGAATAATCAATTAATGCATTTGTAAGAAAATAAAAATAAAAAAATTGCATACCTTTACTGAAGTGGGGAGAAAAACAAATATTGTGTGGCTTAGAGAGAGTTTATTTTATTCTTATAACCTGCTAACCTCATTAAAAACTAACCAATTTCTAATAGAAACTAATGGTAGGGGCAAATGATGTAATAATTTGAAAACAGAGAGATAATTGTATTTTCCAAAACCTTAGAGAAAGTCTCTGTAATTGTCAGAAATCTCATAAATTAGATGATTCCTTTATTACTTTTTTCTGATGATCGACTAACTCATAAAATGACAAATTTTCCTTTCCATTAGCAAGAAATTTATTTAAACCAAATATAAATTCTCATATAAACTGACCTTGCAATTATAATAAGTTCACCATTGGAATTATAAAAAGCAATCTAATGCGTTTTTGCATGACAATGCAATGTTCAATGCTCGACAACTAAGCATTTCGTGTCAGAGATTGAGATAGTCGTCTTTACAAGTGTATCAAGGCAGAAAATGTAATTCATTTAAAGACTACTCGGTGTGAAGAGAAATCTACTAAATAAATGCTAACTGATACCTAAACCATATTGTCCAATCAAAGCGTCGACAAAAAAAGCCGTTGCATATGCAACCAAAATATATATTTAAAGTTTCAGCATCTCCTTTTTAGAAACCTACAAAATCCGTCACACCCGTTTCACGAGGGAAAAAATTAGATGCACTATTGATCCTTACAAGAGGGATTCGGAGCGTAAAATGGGCAACATCTCCGGTGGCCTAATTTTATTAAAATTATTTATTTTTATTGGATTCATATTACTTACTCGGTGATCCCAAAACAACGTATTATTTAATCAAATAATTAGTCTAAATGTGGGTTCCATTTTACCCTCTCACTTGATAGCACATTTAGCTACATTAACTCACCTGTTACAACTTTGTATTTGGCTGCAACGAAAGCAACATAATTAGTTACAAAAGATGCTAAACAAGTAATTATTATGGATTAACCTCTCACTTAATTGTACATTAACTCAATTAACTAATTATTTACAACTCATTAAGTTTTTAGTTACTTCTTACGATGTACTCCCTCCGTCCCAATTTGTTTGTTCATTTTAGAAATTCCAACTTATTAAGGGAACATAATCATTACTCTTAAAAGTTTTAACTTTCCAAAAATACCCTTAACTTTCTAAGCATTAAATAAGAATGCACGTTTTTCAAAATGTGATTTTAAAAAAAAAGAAAGGACATTAAGGTAACTTTCACAAATCAACTTTAAAAATGGACAAACATTTTGGGACATGTAAAAGTCAAAAAGTGGACAAACAAATCGGGACGGAGGGAGTACCTCGTTGTCACTTGTTAGCATTAGGCTAGAACAAAATCAAAATGATTAATTACAATAAAGAGATGCTACCAATAATTTTTAATCATAATATACTTTTTGACTTGTTTAATTAGACTTTTTATGATATGAAATTAATTGTTGCACTTTCCTTTTATCATATGCACTCCTTTTTGGTCCTTAATTTAAGAGAATAACATTATTTCTTTATCTATAAAAGAGTTTACCATATTAGTGTAAATTCACATAAAAAAATAAAAGACTTCAAAGGATAAAAAGGGAATGTTCAAAATCAATACCCTTTGTAGTCGGAAAGAAAAAATTTAACTTTTTTCACAACTTAATAGATATCAATGAATTTTTTAATTCTTGAAAGTAGTTTAAATTTTTTAGTAATATATATATTTTTTAATTGTATATTTTTGTAGTGAATAATTTTCCCATGGCCAACGCTAGGTGCCCTTAATTATGTGCCATCCATGATCCATGACGTCAATAATATAAAAAAGTAACTTATTATTTTTCTTTTCGAAAAGAAAAAGCTCCATAACCTCTCAATATTTTTTAATTCATGAGCTAAAGAACTAGATGTAAAGGGGCAAGGATGAATTAAGGACAAGCTAGCTTTCAGCATTATTGAAGTTGGACTCCCAATATTGGGCTCTCAAAAAATATAAAGTTAGTTAAAAAATTTAGTAATTCGTCATTTGGCTAGATGCAAGAATTCAAAATCTAAAATATTAGTTAAATCTAAAATATTATGTTCGGTTGAATGTTTCTGAAACGATTTTGAAAAAAAAAAAAACTCTAAGATGTTTTTTTTTGCTAAGATCTAAGATGTTGTTTGGTATGAGTGTGTTACAAAAAAATTGAGAGTTAAATTTTTTTTAACATTTTTAAAGCTCTCTCTCTCTCTCTCTCTCTCTCTCTCTCTTGACTTTACCTAACTTCCTTCCGTTAACGGCGTAAAGGGTTCTCACATTTTTAGTAGTTCAAGGGTGTAAATTGTAGTCCCAAAATAATCATGAGGGTACGGTGAAAAGGGGTGATAGTTGATGGGGCAAAGTGTAAATAATCCTAAAAATAAAAGATCATAAATTAAGTAGGCTTTGTTTGGCTTGTCCAAAGATTGGCTTTTAATCTTTAGAACCAGAAAGTTCACTTGCATGCTTATTTATTTTCTTTTTGTGCAAGAACCTAATTAAGATAGGCTAAAATAATTTAGCACAATTAACAAAAGGGCTCTGATTCAATCTCGAAACGTTAAAAATAAAATAAAATAAAACCCTTGACTTTTGCCACCCAAAACCCGTAGATTTTAAAATTCACTTTTTTGTTAGCAAAAAGCAAATTATTTACACATCCAAAAAGAAAATTATTCACTTTTTTGAAATGCATAATAAGTTTGTTAAAAAGGTGCAATGCTACAATATCAAGCCCAAAACGTGAATTCTACAGCGTATGACAACGCAATTAACACGTGTTCAATGCTCGACAACTAACAATTTGTGTCATTATGGATTGAGGCGGTCATCCTTACAAGTGTATCAAGGCGGAAGATATAAAAATAAAACTTATTTAAAGACTATTCGGTGCGGAGCAAAGTCTAGTAAATAAATGCTAACTCAAACCTAAACCGTTGTCTAGTCAATGCGTCGACAAAAAAGCTGCTGCATGTGCAACCAAAATAATTTAAATTTTTAGCATCTCCTTTTCTGAAACCTACAAAATCTGTTACGCGGATTTCGCGAGGGAAAAAATTAGATGCATTTGTCGTTACCAAAAAACAGAGGGATTCGGGGTGTAAAATGGGTCACACCACAAACCTCCGATTTACCTCGTTGTCACTCGTTGGCATTAGGGTGGAAGAAAATCAAAATGATTTACAATTGAAAGATGCTAACCATACTAAAGTAATAATTGCATAGAAATAAGGGTTATTTACACTTTGCTCCCTTTAACTATCATCGCTATTTATCATACTCCTAGATTGTTTTTGCGCTACAAGTTACCCCACTGCAGCTATGAAAATGTGTCTAAATAGTCCTTTTGTTAGTTTTCTGTCCAACATTTAACGGTAAATATCACGTGTTTTGCATATGTGCCCGTAAAATTACATATTGTGATTAAAACACCCTTCACACACCCACTATAAAAAATAGTGTTATACATATTTTGGGACGTTAATTAAAAAATTTATGATTATTTATTTAATCAATTTTATATTTTTATTGTAATATACTTTTTGACTTATTTAATCTGAATTTTTACAATATGAAATTTTTTCTTGCGTTTCCATTTTTATCATCTGCGCTCCTTTTTGGTCTTTAATTTAAGAGTACAAAACATCATTCCCTCAACTATAAAAGAGTTTACCATACCAGTGTAAATTCACATAAATAAATAAAAAAGTTTAAAGGGTAATTAAAAGAGATTGTAAAAATCATTACCTTTTATAGTTGGTAAGAAAAAATTAAACTTTTTTGCACAACTTACACTAGATATTAACGAGTTTTTTAATTCTTGAAAACAATTTATATTTTTTGATAAAAAAATTATTTTTCGTAGATTAGTAATTTTCTCAAAGGCCTAAACTAGGTGCCATTAATTAGGCATCATCCACAATCCATGCAATCAGTTACATGGAAAAATCAACTTATTGTTTTTCTTTTCAAAAAGAAAAAAACTCCATAATTTGTAATTCATGAGCTAAGAAACTGGTTGTAAAGCAACCAAGTATGAATTAAGGACATGCTTCGAGTATTACTGAAAGTTGGTCTCCCAATATTGGACTCTCAAAAAATATAAAGTTAATAATTTAAAAAATACATCATTTTCTCTTTAAGCTAGCTTGGTCATTTGGCTAGACACAAGAAATCAAAATATATATAAAAATTAACTAAATTTAAAAAAGGTGTAAGATAAAATAATGCTAAAATTACCACAGTAAAGTTAGTAAAAAGTGTTTCATTTTTTAGTAAATTCTTGAGCTTTTGTAGGCATTATTTACAAGAATTCTTTTGTTACAACATATTTTAGATTTCACAAAAATAATTAAAATCTAAAATAATAATTAATATTAACTACCTTAAACCACACACATCATGTGATTTTAGGAAATATGGAGGTTGAGGGTTTGCTTGGGTACTTAATTATTTTACAGAAAATAAAAGGGCAATATCGGCCCTACCGAACTTCTGTTAACGGCGTAAGATCTTCTCATATTTTTAGTAGTTGAAGGGTGTAACTTGTATTACAAATGACATTAATGTGATTTGGTTGCGAATGAAAGCGTATTGTGATGTCGTTGTGCTTTGGCTGTGAAAAAACTCTATATAAGGCACACTCTTCACTTGCTCAAAATGGCAAACATGGCAAACCCACAAAACATTCTTGAGGTCTAGCTCCACTCTTCTTTTTCAATTGGCAATGGCTTTCTTCATCTTAATTACATACACATCAAACTCCGTCATTGACTCCACTCTTCTTCTTCACTTTGTGGCTCGTTTCTTCGGAGGGATGTGGCTCGTCTCACGACTTTTATTTTCTTCATCCTCCTAAAGAGACGAGTCACATCCCTTTCACTATCGCGATGCCCAAACCATTGCCCATCATCGGAAGCCTCCCAAAACTTCACAAAAATAAGTCCACATTCCGCTGCATACACAAAATGGTGGAGCAAATTAATCAACACCAAAATCATGTGCATCCATCTCCGTAAAGTCCACGTCATCCCAGTCAACTCTTCCAAAATTTCCCTCGAGTTCCTAAAAAAACAGGGCATTGTTTTCTCCTCCTGACCAGTTGTCTTGTCGACAAACATTACAAGGAGAGAATATCTAACAACGGCCCTAACCCCACTGGAAGAACAATGGAAGAAATGAGGAGAGTCCTTGCTTCCATCGTTCTCTGTCATCAACATGGCATCGGTACGTGGCTCCATGGAAAAAGAGCCGAGAGAAAGCTGACCACCTTATTCGGTTTGTGCACAATCAGTCCATGTACTCGACTACTAGGGGTGTGGTGAATGTGAGAGTTGCTATCCAACATTTTTGTTTGAGCGTGATAAGGAAGATGACTTTTGGCAAGAGGGTTTTCGGCAGTGGAAGAGCAGATGGTGGGCGATCATGAAAAGATAGTTCAAATGGCCACGGCAAGTGCCGCGAAGTATGAAGATCTGGAGATCAACGATAAGATCCTTATTGGGATAAAAGAGAAAGATGGTTGCCCATTGCTCTCAGCAGAAGAGATCAAAGCCCAAATAGTCAAGTTTCCTCTCTCTCTCTCTCTCTCTCTATATGTGTGTGTGTGTGTGTGTATTTATTTGTTTATTTATATCACTCTTCACCGATCATCTGCGTCTTAATATGTGGGTACAAGTTCAATGTTGCTTTAGTCGTTGGTTAAATGGCTATAAAAGCCTACCTATGAACCTCTTAATATGCGGGTAGAAGTGAGGTTTCGGAGTTTAAGGTTGCGTTTTTCGCCATTGTTTTCTCTCTGTTTTTTTTTTCTCTTACACACACACACACACACATATATATATAGCGAAGACGAAACTTACAACTATTTGGACTTTGATTTCTGCAGGTGAGAGCAAAGGGCTGCCATCTTTCTCTTTTAGCCAAATAAGGACACCAAGCAAGTCTTCTTGCTCGTTCCATGGTATTCTCTATCCATTGTCTGATCCTATCGCCGATGTCCGGATCTTAATACTCTGCGACGCTCGCAGTAGTTGTTCTAACAATCTTTTCGTGGCCGTGCAAATCAACGCGGCCATGCAAGCACGGAATGTAATCAGACACTGAGAATGCGAAGAGGTATTGAAGAATAGTGAAGAACGCATTCACATGTGCTTCTTCTGCAACCCCTGACCCACCATTTGCCCTTCCATTGCCGGAAAAACTCTTGCCAAAAATCATCTTCCTTATCACGCCCTAACAAAAATGTTGAATATCTAGCAACTCTCACATTCACCACACCCATAACAGTCGAGTACATTGACTGATTGTACACAAACCGAACAAGGTGGACGGCCGGCCTCCTCGGCTCTTTTTCCAAGGAACCACCAATGCCTTGTTGTTGAGAGAACGCCGCAAGCAAGGACTCTCCCCATTTTCTTCCATTGTTCTCCCATTGGGGCTAGGGCCTTTGTTAGATGTCCTCTGCTTGTAATGTCTGCCGACAAGACAACTGGTATGAAGGAGAAAACAATGCTCTACTTTTTTAGGAACTCGAAGACAATTTTGGAAGAGGTGACAGAGATGACGTGGACATTTCCTAGACGGATGCACATGATTCGATGTTCATTTGCTCCATCATTTTGTGTATCCAGCGGAATGTGGGCTTGTTTTTGTGAAATTTTGGGAGGCTTCCGATGATGGGCCAAATGTTCTGTTGTTTCATTTGAGTATCTTCATGCTCGGGCTTATTTCTAGTAGGATCAATATGATGATGATAAATGACCACGAAGGTTTACTGTGGCATTGAATACCAGTCTTACTGCGTTTTAGAAGCTTTGCATTATGTTCAATTAATTAAGGGCCACTCAATATTTGGTCCTATCTATTAGTAGCAAGTAGTTTTTCATTCCATTCTCTTTTAGGAGTTATACTTTTATCCTATATTTTAAAAAATACCAAAATCACCCTCAATTTTAATTTTCCAAATTCGAGATTTCATTTCCATAGAAGATTTAGGCACTTAAAATTAGAATCTCTTGTTGAATTTGCTGTAAATGTAACGAGATTTTATGATTACGAGATTTTAATGAGAATTACTGAAAATATATCTAGTGAGTAGTATCACCGAAAAATAATTAAATTAAATACAATAATTTACTATAAGCTATGTAATTTTACTATAAAATATGCTAATTTACCATCATAAGTACAAAAGGATTTGCAGCAAATTTATCATCACAAGTATAAAATGATTTGCAACAAATTTTATTTAAAAACTATGCAATTTTATCACAAACTAACCAAATTTATCATCATAAGTACAAAATGATTTATAAGTAGAAAATGATTATCATCATAACGAGATTTTACCATAAGCTATGCAATTTTATCATAAATTTGCAAATTTACCATCATAAATATAAAAAAAAAATTGCAACAAATTTACCATAAGCTATAGGAACATAAAATAAGAAACATGTCATGCCCCAAATTTTCATATAATTAAAATCACTAAAAATATTACTCATAACTCCATAAAGTTCCATTTCCAAAGTCAAGGGGCACTATCGGCCCAAGTTACATAATTCTTAACATTTCCAAAAGATGAGTAGTCCCACTGGGGTTAACAAAATACATATGAAGATATAGTGCATCTACCCCAAAAAGGTTTTCCATGCAGATGCTAAATAACTTCTTCATCAATCCTTTCAAAAAAAAACATGCCACGCCAAGCAGTCCATGCTACTCCTCCGCAACGGTACCTGAAAATGGAGGGGTTGAGCTACTAGCCCAGTAGGAAAATCTATGCCAAGATTATGTATATGTGATATGCATGGTACGCAAAATTATCATGGTATAACAATGCATCACTTTCGTAAGTCATATACAACCACACGAATAACATTATGTCGTTCGTCAATACACATACAACAACCACATATCACGATCAACCATTTCTCACATCTAATGCCTTTCAAATACAATTACACAAGTCAAGATATTCATACCCTGGCACTTCTCCCAACGGAGGCCAGACAAGGCATCGTGTCGTGCCAAATCAGTGGTCGTACATATGTCCTAGCACATCTCCCAACGGAGGCTAGCCAATGCCAATTCATGGCGTCTCCTAGCACGTTCCCGACCGGGAGCTAGTCTCATTATTTCCCTAGCACCGCTCCCGATGGAGGCTAGTGTTACATTTATCATTCACAATGACTTATGTTAAGTCAATTGAATGCATATCACATTCAATCATCTCAATCACACATAACAATTCTCAACAATCCGTACTCACATCAAACTACCGATTAATAGTGTTCCACTAAGTAATACACCACGGACATAAAATCAGAATATCAAAAACTAGAGTCTTCATTCCAGAAGCCCCAGGAGCGCTACGCCAAAAACAAGGTAGCGCTACCCTCAAGCCCTCGGTAGCGCTACACCAAAAACAAGGTAGCGCTACCTGTGCAGAAATCATCGCGATTTCCAGATTTTCACTCGATCCACTTCGCACCAAACTACAAATCTACCACATGACAGGCACCAAAACACATTACATACACATAATAGAAGATAGAAATCCCTACCTCAAGCTTGGAAATGGAAGATTTGGCCAAAAAAATGGAGCCCTAGCTTGGTGATGCTCCTAAGCTCGGATCCGCACCTCCCGAGCTTCCAACCACGATCCGGCTTCAATACCTTGCTAACCACGACCCAAGGCTCCTATATCTCCGAGGAATTTGGCAATGGTGAAGGAAAAGGGATGGATTTGGTAGAGAGAAGGGAGAGAGAGCAAAGGGTTCTTTGAGAGGGTTTGGGAAGACAAATGGGGAAAGTTTCCCCCCTTCCTCCAAAATCAGATTTTTAACTCTCCCAAGGGTACCCAAGTAATTTGCTAAGTGAGGATACACGTACGAAATAACATAAAAGACTCCGGGCTCGGTTCCTAAAATCATAATCCGGTAATTACCACACTAAATTCATTTTATTTATCCAAAATAAACTTTCAAATAATTATTTTAAAACTCGAATTTTCCGGGTCCTTACATCCTCCCCTCCTTAAAGAAATTTCGTCCTCGAAATTTAAAACAACATGTCGATACCGATACCTCTACACATAATCCATAAGTCAGACACAGATACTTTCAGATACGGACACACCGCTATTTCTCAATCTTTACCATAAACCAATCCGTGCTTTCACAAAGCTCAACGGATGTCAACTATCAAGTTTTCATGTTCAAGTAACATCAATCAAGCATATATAACAAGCATGCACGCACCGTGCTCATCGAGTACATAACAATCAACGTATAGTCACATTTCAAGTTCTATAGCTCATATTCAAGAATGTATTACAAGTAAACACACAATAGGGTGGCAACACGCCCCAACCCATCAATCAAATGATAAGTACATAGAAGTCACGGGTTAAACAAATGCGGGTATTTCTCCCGAACCTCATCCTTACGCTCCCACGTGGACTCCTCTTTACCTTGGTTGTCCCATAACACCCGAACCAAAGGGATCGTCTTACCTCTCAACACTTGCTCTCAGGCATCTAGAATACGAATCGGTTGCTCTCCATAAGATGCGTCAGCCTCTAGCTCCAACTCGGACCACTCCAAAACATGAGAAGGATCCGGCTCGTATTTCCTCAACATCGAGACATGGAATACATCATGCACACCCGACAGCTTTGGTGGCAAGGCTAAACGGTAAGCAACTTCTCCAATTCTCTCAATGACGTCAAACGGCCCGATATATCTCGGTGATAACTTTCCTCTCCGCCCAAAACGTGACAAACCCCGTTGTGGCGATACTTTCAAGAACACATGGTCTCCCACCTCAAATGATAATGGACGACGGCGTCGATCGGCATAACTTTTCTGTCTACTTTGAGCGGTAAGTAATCGTTGGCAGATTGTCTTGACTAACTCCGTAGTCCTCTCTTGCGCCCTCGCAAGTTGCTTGCGAATCAACTTCATACTTCCGGTAGTCTCTCCTATCAAGTCCGGCCCCACAAGTGTTGCCTCACCCAACTCGGTCCAACACACGGGTGATCTACATGGCCTACCATACAAAGCCTCAAACGGTGCCATCTCAATGCTCGATTGATAGCTATTGTTGTAGGCAAACTCAACAAGAGGCAAGTGGTCCTCCCAATTTCCCCGAAAGTCCAAAACACATGCCCGAAGCATATCCTCAAGAATCTGAATTGTACGCTCAGATTGCCCATCGGTCTGGGGGTGGTAAGCAGTGCTAAATAATAAGTTCGTGCCAAGTGCTGCTTGCAAGCTCTGCCAAAATCGTGCCGTAAATCTAGGGTCTCGGTCGGACACAATAGAAACGGGGATCCCATGCAAGCGGATAATCTCACGAATATACAGTCAACTGAGCTTCCCCACTGAATCAGTAACTCGAATTGGTAAAAAGTGAGCGGTCTTGGTCAAACGGTCCACCACTACCCATATCGCGTCATGCCCTCTCGGCGACCTCGGCAAACCCGTAACAAAGTCCATCGTTACATGTTCCCACTTCCATTCCGCCACTGGCAAGGGTTGCAACTCCCCTGCTGGTCGTTGGTGTTCGGCCTTTATCTGTTGGCATGTCAAACATCTCGCCACGAAACTCGCCACATCTCGTTTCATTCCAAACCAACAAAATTGCCGACGCAAATCATGGTACATCTTTGTCCCACCTGGATGAACAGCTAAAGGAGAATGATGAAACTCCCTCAAAATCTCCTCCCGACAAGAGATGGGTACAAACAATTTTCCTTGGAAGCGAAGGCCTCGGTCCGCATAGATCATCCATCCATCACGGGCATTACCACTTAAGAATTTTCGGCGCAACTCTTCCGTCTCCTCATCGTGTTGTTGAGCATCCACTACCCGGGTCGATAAGGTGGATTTAATCGTCATATTGCATAACGTTGCCCCATCACCGGCCTCCTCAAAACACGTCGCATAACTCCCCAACTCCTCTACCATTTTCCATTCACGAATGGCCAAGCTCGCCAATTGAATTGGTTTTCTGCTCAAAGCATCCACTACCACATTTGCCTTCCCGGGGTGGTATTGCAATTCAAAATCATAATCCTCCATGTGCTCCATCCAACGCCGTTGCCTCAAATTCAGCTCCTTCTGGGAAAATAAGTACTTCAAACTCTTATGATCTGAGAACACCTCAAACTTCTCCCCATAGAGGTAGTGTCGCCAAATTTTCAGTGCGAACACAACTGCAGCAAGCTCCAAGTCATGCGTTGGATAATTCCGTTCATGAACCTTCAATTGCCTTGACCCATAGGCCACAACTCGTCCTGTCTGCATTAAGACACACCCAAGTCCCTCTCTCGATGCATCACAATACACCGAGTACCCAACTCCCCTCTCGGGTACAATCAATACCGGTGCACTAGTCAAACGCCGCTTCAACTCCTCAAACGCTGCCTCGCATGCGTCATCCCAAACAAAACGCGCCCCTTTACGAGTCAATCGGATCATAGGTGCCGCCAAGCGAGAGAAGTCAAGTACGAAACGACGGTAATATCCGGCCAAACCCAAAAAGCTTCGAATCTCAAAAACGTTCTTCGGTCGTTGCCAACTCATTACCGACTCTATCTTCCCCGGATCAACGGACACCCCTCCTTGCGAAACAACATGCCCCAAAAACTTGACTTCGGGAAGCCAAAACTCACACTTGCTCAACTTAGCATACAGCCGATGTTCCCTCAAAAGCCCAAGAACTATAGCCAAGTGCGATTTATGATCTTCCTCCGTACCTGAGTATATCAAAATATCATCGACGAACACCACCACGAATTGGTCAAGGTACATACGGAAGATACGGTTCATGAGATCCATAAACGTGGCCGGAGCATTAGTCAACCCAAATGGCATCACCACAAACTCATAGTGCCCGTAACGCGTCCGAAAGGCAGTCTTAGGGATGTCCTCACTCCGGACTCTCAACTGATGGTACCCCGATCTCAAGTCAATCTTTGAGAAACACCTAGCTCCTCGGAGTTGATCAAACAAATCGTCAATTCTAGGCATTGGGTACTTATTCTTCACGGTTTAGCTTCCGATAATCAATACACAACCGTAAAGATCCATCCTTTTTCTGCGCAAACAAAGCCGGAGCTCCCCACGGTGACGTACTCGGACGTATGAAACCCAAATCTTGTAACTCCTGCAGTTGAATCTTCAACTCCTTCAATTCGGCCGGAGCAAACCGGTACGGAGGCATGGAAATTGGTGTGGTACCCGGAATTAAGTCTATTGTAAACTCAATCTCTCTCTTGGGAGGTAAACCAGGTAACTCCTCTGGAAACACATCTGGGAAGTTTCGGACCACCAACGGCAACTCACCTCGTTTGTGTACATTCTCATCGAGGGTCAAACTAGCCAACAAAGCATAAATGGAGTCTCGCTCCTGGGGTTCATAAAGATAAGGTTCTAGTGGTTCTCGGTGTTCTCCAAAGAACTCAAAACAACCATCAACCGGCGAACAAACGCGGACTCTGCGCTTAAAACAATCAATCATAGCACGGTGGGTAGACAACCAGTCCATACCCAAAATAACATCAAACCCAGTCATGCCCAATACAATAAAGTCATAAGTAAATCGGCGGTCAAGTATCATAAGCTCGCAGTCTATACACACCCGGTCAAGTAGTGATTTTCCCCCAATAGGTGTCTCTACATACAACGGTGGGTCTAACAACGTAGTCTCCAGACCCAAAGCACAAGCAAAAGATGCAACAATAAATGAATGGGATGCTCCAGAATCAAATAAAACTCTTGCAAAAGAGTTAAATACGAGGAATGTACCCCTTACAACCGACGGGTCTGGACTCTGAGAAGTCGAAGGTGTCACTGCAGTGGTGATGTTGTAGGCCCTAGCAGGAACCTGATGACCTTGCATATACCCGCCTCCCCGTCGAACAAAATTCGCTGGTGCCGATGAACTAGCCCCTTTCTCAGCCTGTGAACCCTGCACCGAAGTAGTTTGGCGAAAATGGGGTTGTTGCTGTCGTTGTGGAGCCCCATGGGATTGCTGCCCCTGTCCTTGCCTCGGTTGCTGCACCGAGCCAACCTCGCTACGTGTCATTCTTGGTATTACCCCTAATGGAATCAGTTCATATCAGCTTAGTACATCCCGGAAGGGAGTCTAGTTCAAAATTATCATGGCATTTTCGAAGGATTTCAATTCTGGCTTTACCTTGCACTTAGGAAAGAGTCTAATTCAATGTCATTCCTAGCGTTCTTGAAGTATTCCAATTCTAGCCTTGCCTACTGTTCCCTGAGGAGTCTAGTACAATGTTTACGTATTTCACATGCTTTATATCCATTAAGTCGTATTATTCAACAATTAACAAGAGTTATACAATTCATGGGCATTATCTAGCAGAATCAAATGCTAAGGTAAATTATGTATTTCATAAATACTATCTAGCATGGTGAGTCATCAACATACGTTTTTTTTTTTTTTGAAAAACAAAATATATTAAATAAAGAATAAAGGAAAAAGAAAATTACATAAGCACCAGGCTTCCCGAATGAAAGTTAGAAGAAAAAAGGGGGGGATATCCAAACCCACTACTGGAATTCCTACCCACTACAGAGGAATAAAACGACAAAAGACTATAACAATTACATCAATCCCACCAAACCCACCTACCACGCCCACCTCATGCTGGAAATTGAAGAAGCAGACGACTCTCCGCAGTCAACTCACAGGCTTCGAAGGAAACCTTGAACGTTGAACATGACCTGGTTGATGCTGATCCTAAGATCTTTGTGCCTTGAAGAAGCCTCCATGATCCACCGAAACTTGAAGGAGTCGATTAACCTCTCCCAATTAGGAGCGGAGTCATTGAAT
This sequence comes from Arctostaphylos glauca, assembly GCA_019985065.2. NCBI lineage: Eukaryota > Viridiplantae > Streptophyta > Magnoliopsida > Ericales > Ericaceae > Arctostaphylos > Arctostaphylos glauca. The sequence goes on from JAHSPW020000001.1 coordinate 36,932,808, forward strand.
CGGACTTTATTTCTGGTCATCCAGATCGCCCACAGAAATAATCCCGGAGTCGAAAGCCATACGTTCAACATAAGTTCATGTATACCATTCTTCTTTCAAGATATATCACAATATCTCAATCCATTACAGTTCATATGTATCGTAATAGGTCATAAATTCCTAACGTTGTCATCGAAAATCAACACTTAAAATCCAAGAGTAATATCTTACCATGTTCAATCATCATCGTGCGTCATAGGTTACGTACATAGCTTTCATTATGCATAATCAAAACTAATTAAGTGAGTTATGTACTTCGTATTATTCGTTCTCATTTAACAACGCGTCGCAATGTCTTAATTTATCTTAGAAATATCATAGGATGTCAACCCTTCAAATCCAAATGGATGAGACAAATTAATCACAAAGGACATCGGCTAATTCATTGAAGAAATACAAGATTCTAGAAACTACGGCCAAGAGACGCAAGTCCAATACATGAAAAACACCGGTTAAGGCACCAACATTTCAAGGCAATCATCCTACAGTTCCAAAATAGTATCAAGTCTCAAATGACTTAGACTAAACACCAAAGAACAAGATTAGAGACCAGCTACCAAGGAGTCCAAGACTTACCAAAAGTACCAGTACAAGTGCCTAAACAAGGCAAAACAAAGGAAGAGTTCAAAGTTTAAGACACCAATGTCATGTAAGGGAGATATTAGTGCAAGCATCAGATAACACCAATATCCACCAACCAAGGACCCCAGTTCAATGAACAAGAATCACCGGTTCAAGTCCTTTAAAAGAGGAAAGTTCAAAGTACTTTTGTTCTCAATTAACAACACGCTACAATGTTTAACATATATATATGATCTAAAACCATCAACAAAAGCTAACAATTTGAGTTTAAAAAAAAGGTATATTCTAGAGCTCATCGAGTTCCAATCCAAATAAAAGAACGAGCTAAAAGGTTTATTGATGTCCATTAATATCTATAGTAATGTTTATTGATTTCTCCAATATTAATGCCTCCATTGATTTTTTGGCGATTTCACACTCAAAGGTTTGTATAAATATTCAATCACATTCTTGGTTTGGGACATGAAAAATTTTGTCTGCACCAAATTTTCGTAGTCAATTTATTGTTATTCTCATGATCTTTATGTGTGTGTGTGAGTGAGAGAGAGAGAGAGTGAGAGATACTTCAACAAGCGGTTGAATTGTATGTGTTCTTTCAGTCAAGTGGACTGTTTTACCATGAGAGACAGACGCTGATGCATCCTCCAACACCCATGAGGAGACAACAAATCTATTTTAAGGGGAATGTCATTCTACCAGACTCAATTTTGTATTGTATTCGTACTATTTATGTTTTGTATTTTTAGTTCTCGAATATGTATAATGATGTTTCAATTACTGTTTGTAATTTTATGGGGAACTTATATTTCAGTCCCTTCCCTTAGTATTTATTATCTTTTCATCCCATGCACTATTGTATATTAATTTTTAGTCCTTTTTTTCAAAAAATACCAAACCTACCCTCTAGTTCATTTAACCCTGGTTAATATATACTTCCTAAATTGACGCCCGGAATCCCTACATTCATGGTAAACGGAATAGCATCATTATCTCTTGAATAGGAAACGTCCTCTCCAAAAATCATGGGATTGAGGAAATCATCGGCCACCACCTTCCGTTTTGGGACCTCGCCATAGATCTAGGGCTTCAGATTCCATAAACCCATCGGAAACGCAGACCAAAAATGCACCACTCCAACGAAATACCGACCGCCTGATTTGGCCGCTAACAGATGACGACAACGGCATTCGAATGGCTTTCGTCGGACTACGATCCAGTATAAGGTATGAAATGTTGGGGATAGATGTTTGATTTGCATTGAGATGGCTTATACATAGTTTATTTATAGAACGTAAATGGTACGATTTGAATGTTGGTGGATTTGAAGCTGTACATATATTACGATGGCTTATACATGATTTATTTGTACATTCAGTTTACGTTCACTAGTGATGGTATATTTGCTGTTTGGGGTGAATTTGATAGTGCTATTATATTTGAGATCGATGTTATGTTTGGCAGTTATTGTATATTTCACTCTGATGATACAGTGGATAGCGGAAGTAATTTTGTATATTTTGGTAATCTGGTAAATTTTGAAGTGATGATATGTTTTCGATTGTTACGGTACGGCCTGTATATTTGTTATGGTATGTTTGAAGGGATGGTATATTTGTTGTAAGGGATAAATTTGAAAGTAATATTATATTTGAGATCGATGGTAAATTTGGCTGTTATGCTATATTTCACTCTAATGGTACAGTTGATAGCGAATGTAATTTTGTGTATTTTGATAATTTGATAAATTTTGAAGTGATGGGATGTTTTCGATTGTTACGGTACGGCTGGTATATTTATTATGGTATATTTGCTGTATGGGGTAAATTTGAAAATAATATTATATTTGAGACCAATGGTAAATTTGACTGTTATGGTATATTTCACTCTAATTATATAGGTAATATCAAATGTAATTTTGTGTATTTTGGTAATCTGGTAAATTTTGAAGTGATGGTATATTTTCGATTGTTATGGTATGGCTGGTATATTTGTTATGGTATATTTGCTGTAAGGGTAAATTTGAAATGAATATTATATTTGAGATCGCTGGTAAATTTGACAGTTACGGCATATTTCATTTTGATGTTACAGTTGATAGCGAATGTAATTTTGTATATTTTGGTAATCTAGTATGTTTCAGTTGTTAATCTAGTAAATTTCGTTTCGATCGTAATATCTAATCTGTCCCTTGTTTCCTGAATTCGAGTTGGGTTGTCAAAAAAATCTAAATACTAATATTTTTATACGATTATTTGAACGCAGACTCGATTGTGGGATTATTGTGTGTTACATCATTCGACAGTAGTTTCGAAATGACGCCATTGATGCCAATCTAACAAAAGCAGAGTGCCAGAAGATACGGGCTGAGATACTACATGAGTTGCTTATAAATGTGGAGAATCGTACATCATAAATTAGTTCGATTGGAACACAATTTTGATGCTACTTTGGTACTGTTTATTTTGTAATTTGAACAGTTTTCTATAATTCCAAGTATGAAGGATCTGCAATATAATAGAAATATAATCTTAAAATCAACCATCATGGTCGGCATTTTAAATGGTATATACCATATTGCTTTGAAAAGTGTATGTACGGTATGGTAAATTTGCGAGACACATTATGTAAAAATGTGAAAGTGAAAACGGCAACATGAAACTGTGGATATATACGACCCCTACAAGTCAGATGGACGCTTTCTGCTATCATGGTAAATTGACGTTCATGTGTAAATTTGTCGGTCAACATCAAGTTTGACCGTTTATAATAGATTTGCCTATACCATAGTGAAACCTGATGTAACACACAATATATGGTAAATTTTCTATATTCCATGGTAATTTTACGGTATGGTATATTTGGTAAATTTGGAGGCCACGCATTACATCTGGTAAACATGTCAATTTACGTGGTAAATTACATGACAAACAATCAATATCTATGTTATGGTAAAATAAATCAATCTATAGGTTGTGGTCAAATTAGAAAATATTATGGTAAATTTACAGTTATTCAACATCGCATGCAAGTCATGGGACATTTCCCACGCAATGGTTCCTCACGTAAAATGAATCAATCTGCAGGTTATGGTCAAATTAATAGAACTTCAATTCGACTCAATAACACGAAATGGTAAATATTTCAACCAAATCTAAATGATTCGGGATATGATTGAAAAATAATCACAACTATCATTTAGGTATACATATTCCTAAAGATAATGGTGATCCCATATTTTTAGGCTAAAAACGTGCTAATTGATCCTGGAGTAATATTCCTAAAGAGACTTGTGATTCCATATTTTAGGCCTAAAAACGTGCTGCAGATTTAAACCAAACAATTCAAATATTAACTAACCACAAGATAAAACGGTAAACTACTTCTCAAAAGTAATGGTAAAGTCGTCTATCCATACAATTATAGGATGAAAACATAAGTTTGAAAAGTGGATTGGATGGAAATCTAATTTGGAGGGGTAGAAAGAACCCCGATTTAATTTACCCTAATTCTATTTATAGTTAAATGAAGTATTTCCTAGACTCTGAGTATTGCTTTATTACTTCTCCCTAAATGTTCTAGTTTGTCTGCTAGTTAATATGCATTAAATTCTTAATTGTATTTGTTGGTATAAATCGATTACACCTGTTTAATTTTTTAATCATTTACAATATTCATGACACAATATTTGAGGTGTAATTCAATGACCGACAATGGCATCTAACATCTTTACGATGTTAGAAGCTTCATATCCCTTGTACTAATTTGTTTTTAGTTGAGACAGAGGAGTAATTATTTACTACTTTCAGAATAAATGTAGCATTTTCACATAATATTCCTAACAGCAACACATTTAGTGGAGTAAAGTAAGGCTACACAAGCTTGTTGAAAGTCTAAGCACGTGGCATGCACGTAGCATCCACGGAATCAATTAATTAAATTCTCCATCTAAAGAGCTTGACTCCATTAGTTTTTGGCTTCTAGTTGTAGACATATTTGGTAACAATTGTCTTCTCTAAACGACTTGATTCGTCAAATTTTACTTAATTTAGTTCAATCTCTACGTAGAAGTTATTATTTGATATCTGCACTAAGTGGATCTAATGGGAGCCACTAGCACAAAAGGAAGGACATGCCTCTACTCTTGAGCTTAACTTCATCAAACGTCTTTAGAAGGAAGGTTCACTTAGTATGGCTTATAAAAGACCGATAGTTATGTCAAAGTTTCATTCGAGTAAAACATTTCAATCAAATGGACACATACAAGCCAAAGAACCAGAATATTCGGGGAGGCCATGAGACTCACCCATACTCAAGGCTGGAAACGTTTAAGTTTTCAATATTTTTTGACGTTTCTGAATCCAAGTAGGTTTCTCCGTCTACAAGGTCTTTGTATCATGTTCTTTTAATAATACCCTATTGCCCTTTGGCCCTTTACCGATCACCACTATGAAATAATCACACTCTGAGGAATTGGGTTTTGGCTCAATACCCTCGAAATCATCATCGGTTAGCAAATCATCATCCATCCTCTTGTTCTTCTACTCCCTCTCTCTTGCTTTTGGTGTTTAGGGATAAAACAGAGAATTGAGAAACAGATAATGAAAAATAGACTCTTCGACGTGAATGAGAATACCAGGTGAAGTTTATAGTGCGTGAGACCATTGTATATATTTAGAAGGAAAATCCTAAGCATGATCGGACTTTGATTTGGTTTCCTGAAATTACTTGAAATTCAAGTTTTTGAAGTAGGAACTATTGATTAAACAGGGTGTTAGATTCTCTGAACTCAGACCACTTGAGGTACACTCTAACTAAAACTTATTCATTTTCCATTTTGATTTGTTTTTAATTAGATAAATAGATAAATAAAATAAAATAAAAGATTGCTCATGACATGCACGTAAAGTTAAAACTACACTCGTAGAACGCCTAAGCACGTGACATGCACGTAGCATTTATGGGCATTCTGAATTTATTAATTAAGTTCTCCACCAATTAAGTTAAATTTATTTATAATCTACACTCATAGAACGTCGTCTAAGCACGTGACATGCACATAGCATTTAAGCATGTAGCATTTAAGTGACATGAACCTAAATTCTACATTAGAGCACACCAATCTATACTTGACCATAATAAATCTCGTATTGTACTTTGTTTTATGCCACACTCATTTCATGTTATTTAATTTAATTGTGATCTATTTGTTATTCTTTCAATTATTTAATTTATCCCTTATCAAATACATGATAATGTTATAAAACGATACTATAATGGTATAATGACACGAGTATAAACTTTGAGGTTAGAACGTTAAATTGAATGTTGATAATAAAGATATCGTGTGAATGCCCAAAACTTAGAACCATTGATGAAAATTGTGAAACTAGATATATTGTGGAATTTATATTCTCAATGAGAATATTTATGTGTGTCTTTAGCCATCATGCGACTTTAACCAATTTTGACTTGAACCTGAGGTGTATTTACCCAAGCGAAGTCTTTGACTAATTTTTATGCATTTAGTCGTGTCATGCGCTTAGCCAAACTATTTATTCTATTTGTGTTATATTTAATCGTAGCGTACGTTTCTCAATGTGGTCTAGTTGTCGTCAAGAAAAGTATAGGGAGTACTTGGCGTCCGCATAGTTCCTGTTTGGGAGCATAACAATTGGGAACAGACGGTCAGGAGCATGGCGATTAGGAAGCACTATTAGTATGGTAGTCGGGACAAGAGCACCATAATGAAAAAATTGTTGGTATTAAAAGACATGTGGTCATAACTAATAATTTATGATATGAAGTCGAAAACTTGTGGATAACATTTAGAGTTCTTAAATAACATCAAGAATTTAATAGAATTATCATGACATGCAGTGCATGAACTGTTTACGCTATCGGCATGTACCTGTGATGGTCCTAACTTGCCCTTTTGTTGGGCAATGCATGGACGCTCAGTTGATGTTCTATCACCTAATTAGGGTCCATTTGGACTGTGGTTTTTATTGTGGTATTTATTAAAAAAAATTTCGTCCATATTTGAAATTTTTTTGCAATTTTTCGTTTTTCATCAATTTTTTTGATTTATTGGTTCATCTCGACAAGAGCTTTCAGAAAAGTTATCAATCATCGGCTAAATTTGAAAAAAGTTCAGAAAAGACAAAAATAAATAAAAAAACTGAGTTTTTTGTACTTATTCGTCATCTTTAGTGACTTTTTTTTAACTTTTGGATATAATTTTATACTCATTAGATTCCTTTCATCAAGACGGACCAATAAACTACAAAACATTGAGATTCAAACAACAAATGCAAAAAAAAAAGAATAAAGACAAAAATTTGAAATAAATATTAACCATAGGCCAAATGGGGCCTTAGTAGGTTATGATCTTGTAGGACGAGAAAAATTTCGATTTAAAAGATTCAAACTGATGTATGTCAGATTGAGGACAACACTTAAGATTTGATTCGATAGATGACTCTTGAGGATACACTTAGACATAAATTTTTATATTATTTACTCGCGCACTTATGTGTTACTGTTTTCGTATAAACTATGTATATACCATATCATATTATCATAAACATTGAGAAGGATACTTAAAGATAGGGTAACTTATTGAGACTCATAGTTCATGGTGCATATCTCCTTACCCCTTGCATTTCATGCTAGGTACAAAAAACGATGAAGTAGGCTTAGGGTCTATTTGGCCAAAATTAACCCAGGCTAGATTATCCGGCTTTTTTTTTGTCTTTATTCAAATTTTTTTTGTATTTGTTATTTTTATGTTATTTTTTCGTGGATTATTGGTTCGTATCGACGAAAGGAATCTAAAAAGTATAAAATTATGTCCAAAAGTTTAAAAAAAAGTCACTAAAGACGAAAAATAAGCCAACACGGACGCTGTTTTTGGCTTATTTTTTGTCTTTTCTGAACTTTTTTCAAATTTAGCCGATGATTGAGAACTTTTCTGAAAGCTCTTGTCGAGACGAACCAACAATCATCAAAAAATTGATGAAAAACAAAAAATTAAAGAAAATTTCAAATAAGGACAAAAAACTAAATAGTGAATAATCCAATAATTCGGTCAGGCCAAATGGACCCTTAGTATATCTATCCGACAATAATGCAATGATTTGGAGACTTCTTCAAGCTTTTTGTTACATAGGGTAGATGCTCTGTATTTTACTTTTTAAACTGTATTCCACTTTTTTTTAGGTTTAATTTCCATTCCTGGAGGATGTACTAAACAAATTTGTACATTTTCTTTATTTATAAAATAATAAAGGTCTTGAAATTTAAAGAAAAACTTATTAATATTTTTAAAAATTAGGACGTTACAGGTTATCTCTAGCAACCACAATACACATGGGGAAAAAACAATAAGCATCCCTTTTTATCGATGTGTAAACTGTGCTCTTGATAATTCATTCAGTTGCAGATCTGTCACTCTATTGTTGCACATGTCTTGTGTTCTAGATGCTCATTCCACCAGGTATAGTCTCATCCAACCAAATGGTTAGAGGCTCATTCTAGGATAGGCTGCCCAAACCCATGAACCATAAATCGTCCAGCCCAATCAATTCTATCATCAAAAGCATCCACCCTCTATAATTGTCATTATCTACTACGACATCTCCAATTCAATTGCTTTAGAGGTTCCTTCCCTTCAACATATACCCACCCCCCGTATTGATTGTTCTCTTCTCCCCCACCCTAGATCTCCATGTTCTCTAAGTCTCCTTTCCCTGCTTAATTGACCTCCTCAATCTAGATCTTGATTTTCCTAACACCTTCAAAGCACCCTGAGAAAATCATCTATTGTAATCCCCAAAAGCTTGTATTTTGATTTTATCTAGACTGCTACCCACCATTTGATCTTGTTCCCTACTTGATGCATCTCCATCTGCTTCTAATTGAATATCGCTCCATTTCTCGTCTTCCACATTACCCAAATAGTTGCGAATTTAGTGCATTCCCAGAGATTCCAAATATTGAACCCCTCTACAAGACTGCACCTTTCTCTTCCACCCACCTTTTAGCATTCATCAAAACACACATGGGCACTAAATATTAGATTGATAATATGAATGTTAAATATCAAATTTCCCTACACACATGCCCTATGTCGATCAGACGGGCTCAGTATGTGGGCTGACGACATGCCGCTTAGCCAATCAGATATTCGGCTGTGCAGTCAAGATATTATGTATATATATAGAGTATTCCTTTGTGTGTGTGTGTGTATAGAGTATCCATATATAGAGAGAGTATACATATACATATACACATACGAATATTGGTTTTAGTCGCCAAAAGCGAGATATATTTCGACCAATATTTTTTGGTTACCAAAAACTAGACATTCCCCGACCAAATATTATTTCGTCACCAAAATCTAGACATTTTCCAACCAAATATTGTTTCGTCGCCAAAGATGGCACCTTTAGCGACCAAAAATGTATTATGTTGTAGTATTGGCATAATTAGTTATTCCGTGCACATGCAACAAGAGCAATTTAGATCAAGAAGACAAATCAAATCAAAATTGATAGATTTCCGCAACCCCACAATACCGAAGAAAAGATGAAATTCCACTAATATTTATTTGTTGGCAATAACAAAAAGTAGAACAAATGAACAAAAAAGAATAGTAATGGACAAAAAGAGAAGTTGCTAGAAAAGTTGTTAGGGAAGTATTATAATATTGTTCAAAATGACATAAATTACATAGCTCAAGTTTTGATAAAATATAATTTGAATCATCTTGCAAATTTTTTTCACTAACAAATTCACAAAACTTTTCTTTTAGGTAGATAGCAAAAACAGCTAATATTTCATCATGAGAATTAAAATTATTTAATAAGGTTATCTTTTGCTGTTTATCCTTATCAGATTTTTTTCCATTGTTTTAACCATTGCAGCACATCTCCTTGAAATGTCGCTACTACATAATCAAGAAAATTTTCTTTCGTCCATGTATTTCTATAATTTGTTATTACAATAAACAAAGATTATGCCCAATCGTCTATTACTTGAATTGATCTTTAAATGGAATATTAGTTAAGTCTAACTATATCTCATTCTAGGCCACATTATACTTAAGCAAATTATGTCTTTTAAATGGTTGCGGAATTGAAGTACGTCCTTCTGATTTGACTTCATTAGTACATAAATATTCAGACTTATCTTGTTTGAAACATCATCAAGATGTTTTAAGGGTACCCCATCTAGATCCTGATCTTTAGTCTTTCTCTTTCCTAAAGAAAGAGACACAGTAACCATATTTTCTACACGATTAGATATATCTTCTTCAACTTGTGAAGGTATGTCATCATCAGACATCATATTGATATATATATATATATATATATATATATATATATATATATATATTTATAGGGTAAATTAAATTAGGGTCCTTTCTACTCCTCCGACTTAGTTTTTCATCCCATCCACTTTTCGGAATTATGTTATCATCCTATAATAGTGTAGATGGACAATTTTGCCATTACTTTTGAGAGATGGTTTACCATGTTACCCTTTGTGTAGTTAACATTTGATTTGGTGAGGTTAAATCTGGAGAATCATTTTAGGCTTAATTTTAGGGATTACGTTTATCATTTTAGGCTTAATTTTAGGGATTTGATTTGTTATGGAAATATTACTATATATGGCCGAAATATTAGTAATTTGATTTGTTTTTCACGGATTTTTTCACAGATACTATTTGTTACGGATTTGATTTGTTACGGAAATGGTAGTTTTAAGGGATTTGATTTGTCACGGATTTGATTTGTTTTTCACGAATTTTGCACAGATTATTTTTGTTACGGATTTGATTTGTCCCGAAGTTTTTAATCACCGGAAAAAAGTAGTTCTTTGGCCCGAAGTGTTCAATCGCCGGAACTTGAAGTTCTCTGCCCCGTAAAGTCCCATTATTGGAACTTGAAGTTCTCTGCCCGGAAGTATTTAATCACCGGTTTGGACTGAAGATTTTGGTAAGTTCTGATGATTATTTTCGTTATGTCGATATTACGGTGGTTGATGTTGAAACCCGAAATTTATTGCGATGATTAACGCATTGTGGGTCTAATTTTGTGATTCGAATGGGGCACCGAATCCTGAGGGTTTGACATACTGGTGAAAATTTACCATCTGTAAATTTACCATAATGATTACGAAATTCACCATAATGCGCATTTTGATGGGGGTGACAAAATTTACCATGCGTATTGTCTGAATTTATCATAAATCAAGCAAATATACCATGGACGACCATAACTCAAATTTTAATGGGAATTTACCATGTTCGTCAATTTGGTAAGTTAAAATTATGGTACATTAGGAAATTTGTGGTATATTTGCTGTACATTGTAAATTTGTAAGTGATAATATGTTTGAGTAATTATGGTATATTTGCTGAACATTGTAAATTTGGAAGTGATAATATGTTTGAGTAATTATGGTATATTTGCTGAACATTGTAAATTTGGGGCAACTATATTTTTTGTGTCACGTTGCCGCTTGACATTTAAATTAGGTAATACCGATTTTTCCCCTTTTGTGCTACAGGATTGTTGCAATGGATGGTGGTTTGATACTGATTTGTAGGCATAATGAAAAGATTGCTGCAATTCGGATAGATCGCAGCTGGAACTTTGTGCAGGTGGTGAACAAGGTATGTGATAGATGGCATCATTTGGACCCTGAATCCGTGGTGTTGAGTTACTCATTGGTTGACAATGAAAATCTACTATTGGACAACGATGACGACTTGGGTACGATGTTCGGGCTTGCAGAGAATGCCGGATATGAAGATATAGAGGTACTTGTTAAGGACTCAACAGTTGGGATATTTGATATTGGTAATCGAGACGGCAACAATGAAAATTCTGAAGGCATGTTAGGCCATATGGATTATACCGTGGTCCAGTCAATTGATGGTGAGGACTCAACAGTTGGGATATTTGATTTGGTGAGGTTAAATCTGGAGAATCATTTTAGGCTTAATTTTAGGGATTACGTTTATCATTTTAGGCTTAATTTTAGGAATTTCTGGACGAGGTTTCCTATTCCGGCGCGATCGATTTTCCGTCACCGTGATTTTAGGGGCTTATGGTGTAATCCGAATAAACCATGGTCAGAGTTTACTGGGGGCTGGTTCGGTATTTACAGAAAATGAGGACTGGAAATTAATGTTCAAAAGTGTATGGGATGAAAACTTAATAAAGACTAATAGAAAGGACCTTAAAATAAGTACCCCATATTTATATATATATCATGATGAAAATAATTTAACAATTATTCGTTTTAAAGATATGTCTCATGTATCTGTTTTATAAGTGTATTTCTTCCTTCAACACTTAAATGAAGATCTTTATATAAGTGTCTCCAATAGTTAAGTATTTCAATTATATCATTATACTCAGTCCTGTTATAGTGATGAGTATGAAGGACCTTAACATCTTCAGTACCATAATATAATCTGGGAGTTAGATGATCTCCTGGAGTATCCATACCGTTGGTATCTCCAACATGAATGGAGTCTAATTTGACTATTAAACTCTCCATTGTAGACTTTGTGTCCGTTGTTAAATCTATGTCAAGTATGATTCCAAAATTATCTATTTCGAACTCAATAGATATTGGCTTTGCTTCTAAATAATTTTGGTTTGTTTTTTTATTTTTCTCTAATTCTGAAAACCAATATCACATAATTAATATCGTTTATATTATTAAGACTAGTACAAATATTATTAACTACATCACATTTTTTTAGGGATATGAACTAGATGTTCATATTCATCTTTTATAGTTTCTTCCGTATTTCTAATACATGTGATATGATCCTTACTTAGTGTCGTATTAGACTGATGTTGGTACCGAAAACCTCTTAGAAAAATGTTCAGTGCCTAAGACTCTCCTAAGGTTCTAATAACTAAGATGAACTGGTTTAAACCAACAGAAATATATGGGTTTTTAACACTTTTCTAAGTATATGAGTTTTGCAGCAGCTAAAAATGAAATGCTAAATTAAAAAATCATTCACAAGAAATACTTACAAAAGTTTGATGCTTGATCTTGCCAAAAATCTTTACCAAGATTTTTTTTTTTAAACTTGCTTATAGTTAGATACGAAGCTTTGATACTAATAACAAAAAGTAGAACAAAAGTAACAAAAAGAAATAGTAATGGATAAAGAGAAGTTGCTAGAGAAGTTGTTAAGAAAGTAGAATGAGAGAGAGTTTGAGAATTTTGCCGTGCTTTTTATTGAATGAGTCTTATAAGTATTTATAGGCATAAAAGAAAGCTAGTACAAAAGTAGATAACCTCTAGGACAAAAAGTATATAAACTCAAGTATATAGGTTGTCCAGATTTCTTACAAATGTCTAGACACGTGTAGGGTTAGATATCTTCCACCGGCACAAACTAGCTATACCAATGATTAGTCATATATCTATTGATCACTTTAATTAACAGGTTCACCAATTTGAAAGCCAGTTTTCTTTGTCACAACCCCGGTTCTTTTGCTTCGGGCTTTTTTATTTTATTTTTATGGAAAAACACTCATTTCGTACATGTTTTTGGCTAAAAAAAAAGGAAGAAGAAATATATCAAATAAGTTTTAGATATAAAATAATAAAAAAAAATATCGTTATCCATCGGGATTATGGAAACAGATTAGACTGAGAGCCAGCATTTGCAGGAAGTAAAAGCATGCTATAATTCAACCAATTATTGATTAGTATTCTTATGCAAGATACTCTTACAAGGATTTGTTAGATAGTCTTGAGAAAATCATTTGCACAAGGATGAATCGCAACAATATTTCAAATTTTCAATCATTCCTTGTATTAAATGTACAGTGACTTACGTCACAATGTCTATTTCTAGATAAACTCACGCTGATTAAGTAAAAGTATTTCACGACCCGAATGATTGATGTGCAATCTAAAGACCTACCAAAAAAAATTGACTTGAATTGATTATTCGGCACCAATTTTTAAGCCGCCGCATTTGACTATTCACTACTTATTTTTATGTACTTTTAATTTAATTGATGCGGATACGTATTTATTTGAGATTAAAATCAATCAAAAGATTCTCTAAGTACACGTCTACTTAGTTATAAATTTAAGTATTGAGTAGCGGACAAACGTTGTATATATACTAATCACATTCACGGGAAATGCTATATGAACCAACACTTTTTTAGATCAATATTAGACCAACGGCTAAACTCTTCGTTCTCAATTAAATTTTGATAATCCGAACCGTTCAATGTGTTTAAAACATGTTTTTAAGCGTACCCGCGAGAAATCAGCTCAAAATATTACCAGAAAAGACTTGATCCAAACATTGGTTCATAAAACAGTTTCTGTCAGCATTTTGGACCACTGTTTGGATCAAGTCCTTTCCGGTAATATTTTGAGCTAATTTTCCGCGGGTACCCTTAAAAACATATTTTAAACACATTGAACGGTTCGGATTATCAAAATTTAATCGGGAACGAAGAGTTTAGGCGTTGGTCTAATATTGGTCTAAAAAAGTGTTGGTCCCTTGAGCCTCCCCCCACATTCACATTTATCATCTAGATTTAACCTAATTTTCTTTGGATATTTTATTCAAATTTTTTTGCTTTCGTTAGTTTTGCATAAAATTTTTGTAGATTATTTATTCGTCTCGACCTAAGATTTTAAAAAAGTATCAAAAGATGAAAGAATTTTTTCATAGGAAAGATTAAAATAATTCAAAAACATCTATTTGATTTAGATAATTTTTGTCTTTACTAAATTTTTTAAAGTTTCTGCCATCAATGCGAACTAATAATTTTTAAAATTTGATAAAAAAAAATAATCCAATGAATAAGTGAGGCCAAACTCTAAAAGCAGTCGAATATATATATAGTACTTAAATTTACAAAATAATAAACATATACATATCGGAATATAGAATTGGAGTCATCTAATTATATGCATGAATCTCATAATATAATTATGTGCACGGCTCAAACACGTACAAATATAACCGGATATCAGTATTTTAAGCATGAAGATGAAAGAAAAATAATACACTGCACACACGTATCCACGTATATATTTAAACACAAATAGAATTGGAGTTTATGTCACATAATTCACGTACATCAAATGATTATAAACACATTTATATTCGGATTTCATCTTTACTGTTAATTTGTTAGCGGTCAAAATTTTAGAAGGAATACAATGTAGATATGGTGTGGAGCTACTTAACATAGAGAGCTGGAAAATTATAAAGGGTTTTGTTTAAATATTTTTGAAATATAAAAATATAGAGTTATTAGTTGGTGGATAATATTTTCGTAATTAATAATGATAATTTCATTAAAAAAAATGTATAAAAGTGGTATAAGATACGAATGGAGTGTGATAATATTACCATCCTCCAAGTGAATATAATAAATTTTCGAACATCATCCAGAATATAAGAAAATAAACAAACTCCTAATATCACAATAGGAAGTCTCGGAACACATTCTTTATGCACATATCCAAAAATAGATATATTTAAAACTGTCTAATACACTAGAACCCTCCAAAATAATATAGGATTTATGTGAATCGAACGATTTTGAATGTATCTATATCTGAATATATATATATATATATATATAAATATATATTTCTAAACTATTTGATCTCACAAATCCAAATAATAATATCCGGATAATAGTATTGACCCTTCCTATTAATTCCTAACAAAAAGGGTGCTAGCACGTGGGGAGCTACACGGGGATGTGAAGTTCCACAACTCCCCCCCAACTAGGGCTGTAACCGGTCCGGTTCGGTCCGGTTTGGACCAAAAACTCGGACCAAACCGGTCAACCGGTTTAGAGAAATTGCAAACCGAAAACCGGACCGGAGGAGGTCGGTTTGGTCCGGTTTGGGCCAGCCGGTTTGGGGTCGGTTTGGTCCGGTTTCCAGTTCACACAACAAAGCCAGCAAAAATTGGGAAAAGTGGCTTCTAGTTCACACAACAAACATCAGTAGCTTTACTTGAATCATTATACAAACATCAGTATACAAACATCAGTAGCTTTACTTGAATCTTTTAAAACTGCTGGATCACAAACATCAGTATACAAACATCAGAACAAAAATCAGACCAAAGAACAAACTGGGAAAAGTGGCTCCATACGGAAATCAGACCAAAGAACAAAAATCAGAACAAAGAACAAAAATCAGAACAAAGAACAAAGAAATAACTCAAACTCAGACCTCGAACCATACAGAATCGGAACCATACGCAAACAAAAACCAGTATACGCGAACCATACTTGTTTACTGTGGTCCAGACTCCGGCCGAACTCCAACTCAAACCTCGAACACGAAGTCACGAACCAGATCTGCGGTAAATCGAGGGCGGAGGCGTGACGGAGGGAGCGGCGGAGCGAGGCTGAGGAATGAGCGGCGGAGCGGGGGCTGAGGGAGGGAGAGTGAGCGGCGGAGCGGGGGGGCTGAGGGAGCGGCGGAGCGAGAGGGGGGGGGGGCTGCGGGAGCGGCGGATCGGGAGGTGCTGCTGAGGAAGTGAGAGAGAGGGGCTGTGAATAATAAGTGAAGGCGTAAAGAAAACCCTAAACCTAAACGGCTAAAAAATTAAAACATTAAAAATATTAAAAATTAAATTATAAATAACGCGAACCGGTTCGGTCCGGACCAAAAACCCCTAAAACCGGAAACCGAACCGGAAAAAATATAAAAACTCCAAACCGGACCAAACCGGACCGATTTGCTCCCAAAACCGGACCGGACCGGCGGTTTGGTCCGGTTTTTCGGTTTTCCCTTTCACCCCTACCCCCAACAACAGGTTTCAAACAGAATAATTTATTTTACGTTAATATTATTTAATTAAATATTTATTGGTATTCAAATAATTTTTTTAATAACTAGTGCAAAATTACAAGTTAAAAAATAAACAAGTTGGATCACAAAAAAAAATATTTCAATGGATTTTTTTTTAAATACCATAAGAGAATTGAATCAAATCGTTTTTAGAGAAATATAAAACATAAAAAATTAAGTATATAATGGCTCTATTTGGCCTAATTTATTTATTTTAATTTATTTTGTCTTTTTTTTACATGTGTTGTTTTGATCTCAATGTTTTATAGTTTATTAGTCCGTCTTGATGAAAGAAATCTAAAAAGTATAAAATTATGTCCAAAAGTTAAAAAAATTATCACTAAAGACGACGAATAAATTTAAAAAAAAATTTATTTATTTTTGTCTTTTCTAAACGTTTTTTAAATTTTGTCTACTCCATTTTTAACTTTTCTAAAAGCTCTCGTCGAGATGGACCAATAAACCATAAAAAGTTGACGAAAAATAAAAAATTACAAAAAATATTCATATAAAAATAAAAAAAATTCAATAAATACCATACTCCAAATATATCGAATCTATATGAAAATTTTCTCTTCTCTCGTTTTCCCTATGTAAACAAGTGGAGTCTAGCTAGTTCAATTAATGTCAACCTCCTATTTAAATTTTGGCTTTTCCTCAAAGTCAGCAGGAGGATCTCTGGATAGTGATCCGATTCCGTAATGATACATCGGAATGGGGAATGGATTAGGAAGACGAATAGATAGGTAGAGAGAGAAAGAATCTCTTGTTTTGCTGCGTGTGCTATCGTATTCACAATGATCCACAAAGATCACGAAATATCTGGACCCGATTTTATCACGATTTCCTACTCTTTCCCCTCCCTCATATAAAACCTCTACATATATATATAAACATAGCCAGAGATATACACAAATAGATACACATGCACTCCCCCTGTTTCTTGTATATTCGTTCGTACTACCAAGGAGACGTTTGTACTTGTCAGAAACGTTTCTTTTGCTGCCTTTTGCGTCTTGTTTTCTTTCAACCGCATCTGTTTTCCCTCCTGCTAAATTTCTGGGTTTTTTTTTGGGTTTTTAGAGAGAGAGAGAGAGAGAGGAGAAGGGAAATGGCTTGTTCATCATCTTCTTCATCATCAATCAAGGGTGTGGATAATGAGGAAAGGCCACATGTTTTAGCTGTAGATGACAATTTGGTAGATAGAAAACTCATTGAAAGGCTACTCACAAACTCTGCGTGTAAAGGTAATTTTATTTACTATTACCCCTGTTTCCGTAATTCTTTTCTCTTCCATTATTTTCGAAAAATTAAAAAAAAAACCACGAAAAGATGCGAAAACACTCATTATTTTCATGTAATGTTTTAATTTTGGATTAAGTCCAGTTTTTGAAAATTAGAAAATATGTTTTGGGTGTGTTATGAAAGGTTGTTAATGCAGTGACTACGGCCGAGAATGGGGAAAGGGCTTTGGAATTATTGGGCTTAGGAGGAGAGGGACAACACACCATCAATAACAGAGTAATAAGTCTCCAACTCATTTTTTTATTTCTCCAAAATACAAAAGAAAAATTTAGAAACACAAATTATATGTGCACAAATTCTCTGAACTTTTGCCCTGTGGAAATGATTAATAAAAAGCAGCTGCATAAGATATTCAATCTACCTTAAGTTCTTGATCTACAATAGAGAAATTTGACTGGAAAAAAATTAAATGTTGCTTGAAAGATATGTTCTGTATTATCTAAAACTGATTACTTTTGCAGGAATCAAAAGTAAATCTGATTATTACTGATTATTGTATGCCAGGAATGACAGGGTTTGAGCTGCTTAAAAAAATCAAGGTGAGACAACAACCCTTGTTGAACATTAACAAATAAATAAACTACCGATTACCCGTGTTCTTAATATTATTCATCCTTTGTTACTGCAATGATCGATGAATTCTGTACATATATGCACCCCTTCACAATTGAACCATCATTCCATGTCACACATTTTTTGATATACTCATCTAACCTTTTTATTCTCTCTTGTGACAGGAATCATCGGACCTGAAAGAGATACCGGTAGTAATAGTGTCATCGGAATATGTTCCAACGCGAATTAAGAAGTTAGTGCTACCGCTTAAAAATTGTTCATATTTCGCTCCACCTATCTCTTCACATGATTCCTTGCAAAATTTTCATTTTGCAAACATGCAGATGCTTAGAGGAAGGAGCTCAAGAGTTCATGTTGAAACCTCTCAAACAAGCAGATGTCAAGAAGTTGAGATGTCACATAATGAAGCTAAGCAAACCTACTGAAAGCAACTTGATCAGCTCTTGCCTAGATCCTAATTACCAAATGTAAAATTTGAGCAAAAATCCTTCAAATAGAGCTCTAATGCTAGCTTGATTTGAATTCATACAAAGTTGATTTGAACTTCACAAAGGGCGTAGATTTGAAGATTGCGAATCAACATCTTTCTGATTTGAAGCTCGCATGGTAGTTATTGAAGATCTGTTGACTATGTAAATAATAGGCATATAATTAGGAGCCTATTTAGGGATTCAGTTAGAGATAAATTAGAGATTAGGATTATGTATCCTAATCTCTATCTCTATCTTTATCTCTATCTCTATCTCTATCTCTATCTCTATCTCTATCTCTATCCTTCTAGTTAGTTTAGGATTAGGATTATATATCTCTATCTCTATCTCTCCTATATATAGGAGCCTTTGTACATAGATTTAACATACAACAATACACAGATAATATATTTCTTTACATGGTATCAGAGCACCAATTCTGGTGACTCTGTGTTCTATAACTTCCGCAAACCCTATAACCAACAAAGAATTTCAATTCGGTGTTGTCCCCGCAAACCATGATAGACAAAAACAGCGAGTCCGAAACCTCACGACCTCAAGCCGCACCTATCTCGGACCTCTACAACCTACACCACTGGGACCATCCGGGTATGATACTTGTCTCCAAATTGCTCGAAGGAGATAACTACAGCACATGGAGCCGTGCTATGCGCATCGCTTTGGGTGCAAAGAACAAGATTGGTTTGGTCGATGGATCGATTAAGCCACCTTCATCAGAGGACGCCAATTTTGCTTCATGGCAACGCTGCAATGATATGGTGTTGTCATGGCTTTTGAATTCCATTCATGCTGACATAGCAAGCAGCGTGATTTATTCTGCAACAGCGGCAGAGATATGGGCAGATTTACGCGAACGTTTCTCTCAAGGAAACGATTCGCGAATTTACCAGATTAAGCAAGATATCTCAGAACATAGACAGTGGCAGCAATCCATCTCTGTTTACTACACCAAACTGAAAGCTTTTTGGGATGAACTTTCATCCTACTATGAGGTGCCGACTTGCACATGTGGTGGACTGGAGCATCTCAACAGAAAGGAGGAGAAGGAGAAAGTCATGCAGTTTCTCATGGGCTTGAATGAGAATTATGGCCATGTGCGTGGTCAGATTCTCATGATGCATCTTTTGCCCGACACTCGACGAGTCTATTCGCTCACCCTCCAACACGAAAAGCAGGTTGAAGTTTCCCTCAACCGTAACAACATGAACCATCATGCCATGCTTGTAGATCACAAGGTCTCGGCACAAACCCATCAAAAACAGAAGCAAAAGACTACATTGCATTGCTCATATTGTGATCAAGACTACCACACTGTTGATCGCTGTTATTTTTTGCATGGCTTTCCAGTGGGACACAAGTTCCATGGGAAGAATGTGAAGCCTCCAAATCAGCGTCGTTCAAACGCAAATCAAGCGAAATCGGCCAACGTGATAGCAACCGAAGCGAAACCACCATCTTCCAATGAGGGACCAAGACTCACAACGGAAGAGTATGATCAACTGATGGTCTTGCTTCGAAAAAACAATGACGGTATTTCGCCGCATCTCGCAAATGTCACAGGTATTATTACACCATCTACTGGGGTAACTTCCATTGCCTCACACTCGAAATTATGTTGGATTATTGACAGTGGAGCCACGGACCATGTGACTTCCTCTATTGAGTTAATGAACCCGAAGTATATGCCTAAGTCAGCAAATGTTCAATTGCCGAACGGCAGTCGGCTGCACATCGAGGCAACTGGTTCCTTGAATGTTACGTCAAATATTAAAATTGATGAAGTGCTCAAAGTTCCACAATCTCAAGTTAACTTATTATCAGTCAGCAAGTTAACACGAGCATTAAATGTACAGTGACATTTTTTCCCGATTTTTGTGTTGTGCAGGACGCGGCTACGAGGAGGATGATTGGCCTGGGCAAGCAACATAATGGTCTCTACTATCTCGCACAGGACCAAAACCCCATATTGACCTACAGCATTCGCAAACACTCCAACCTCTGGCATCAACGTCTTGGACATCCATCCTCTGGCCCTCTCCAAGCTCTCACCAAATTACATTCAGAAATTTCCTTTGATTCTAGTCATGTTTGTGAGATCTGCCCATTAGCCAAGCAGACTCGTTTAGTTTTTCCAGCTAGCTTAATTTATTCTCAAGCACCTTTTGATTTGATGCATTCTGATATTTGGGGACCATTTCGAATAAAATCTCATTCTGGAGCTCGTTATTTTCTAACAATTGTTGATGATTTTACTCGATACACTTGGATTCATCTCATGAGTTTTAAATCAGAAACACAAGGGATATTACAATCCTTCATTTCTTGGGTAAAAACACAATTCAACCGATGTGTCAAAATTCTTCGATCCGATAATGGACAGGAATTTTTGTCAATGAAAAAGTTTTTTGATAGCAAAGGCATTTCTTTTCAAAGTTCCTGCACCTCCACCCCTCAACAAAATGGGGTTGTGGAGAGGAAACATCGTCATATTTTAACAAGCCTCTCGTAGCTGGTTTCACAAGTTCTCCACTACCATTCAACAAGATGGCTTTCACCAATCCAAGGCTGATTACTCTTTATTTACTAAAGTCTCTGGCAATTCTATAACAATTGTGCTCATTTATGTAGATGACATTATCATTACCGGCAATGACAACAAAGCCATTGAAGCTCTTAAAAGTTCTCTTCGCACCAAATTTCGCATCAAGGATCTTGGCCAGTTGCGTTATTTTTTGGGAGTTGAAGTTGCTCGTTCTGCTGATGGGATTTCAATATCTCAACGCAAGTACACTCTTGATATCTTAAACGAGGCAGGATTGCTTGGTGCTACACCATTATCAACACCCATGGAAGAGAACATTAAACTTTTGCCTACAGCAGGAGATTTATTGAGGAATCCATCCATCTATAGAAGATTGGTTGGAAAGCTCATTTATCTCACTATCACAAGGCCAGAGATCACTTATTCAGTTCACATTCTGAGCCAATTCATGCAAGAGCCAAGGAAACCTCATTTAGATGCTGTCCATCACCTATTGCGATATCTAAAGGGAGCACCTGGACAAGGTTTATATTTTCCAGCAAAAGGAGATTTATTGCTAACAAGTTTCTGTGATGCTGATTGGGCTCGATGCTCCATCACGAGACTATCTGTAACTGGTTATTGTGTATTCCTTGGAAGAGCACTAATTTCTTGGAAAACTAAGAAACAAACAACGGTATCACGCTCCTCAGGCGAATCTGAATATCGAGCCATGGCCTCCATTACATGTGAGCTTACTTGGCTCAAATACTTGCTGCATGACTTGCAAGTTGAACACTCACCACCGGCCAAATTATTTTGTGATAGTCAAGCAGCACTTCATATTGCAGCCAACCCAGTTTATCATGAACGAACCAAACACATAGAGATTGATTGCCATGTTGTTCGAGAACGAATTCAATCAGGTTCTATCACAACTGCTCATGTCTCCTCAGCTTGCCAGCTTGCCGATATGTTCACCAAGCCACTTGGCAAATCAAGCTTCCGTTCTCTTCTTGGCAAGTTGGATGCCCTTGACATACATGCTCCAACTTGAGGGGGAGTATTGAAGATCTGTTGACTATGTAAATAATAGGCATATAATTAGGAGCCTATTTAGGGATTCAGTTAGAGATAAATTAGAGATTAGGATTATGTATCCTAATCTCTATCTCTATCTTTATCTCTATCTCTATCTCTATCTCTATCCTTCTAGTTAGTTTAGGATTAGGATTATGTATCTCTATCTCTATCTCTATCTCTATCTCTATCTCTCCTATATATAGGAGCCTTTGTACATAGATTTAACATACAACAATACACAGATAATATATTTCTTTACAGTAGTGGTGGTACCTGGTGTTGATGATGGAAGCCTGTGAGGATGGTGGTGAAGGAGATTTGGGTGAACAAAGGGGAAGAGTGAAACAAATTAAACTCCCTTCACTTT
The DNA here is from genome assembly GCA_019985065.2 of Arctostaphylos glauca. NCBI lineage: Eukaryota > Viridiplantae > Streptophyta > Magnoliopsida > Ericales > Ericaceae > Arctostaphylos > Arctostaphylos glauca. The sequence goes on from JAHSPW020000001.1 coordinate 36,955,660, forward strand.
GTGTTATTATCAACTTGGATATAAAAAATGATTTTCATTGGAGTAGATGATACCAAATGAAGCTTTTACTTCAATTTGAGATGGCCTCATGAGAGTATATGCGTGGGCTGGGCAGGTAGTGAAATTTAGGCTAGAAGAGAAGATAGCAGACGATGTAGGACAAATATCTGAGAAATTTACTGCCAAAACGAAAGGGATGCAGATGTGCAGTTATTTAATTGGGATGTGTATATGGATCAAAGCATGTTAAAGATGCGCAGACTTATCTAACATTTGGAATTGTACAAGAAATAGAAGTGTGCATAAACTGACATCACCCTCCACCCTGTGGTATTTTACTAAAATGCTAACTAAATGCATTTTATTGTTGGCACCGGCCGTTAATTTGAAGAGCCCGAGAATCTTATATTTTTTTCATTTTCAGAAGATGGTTATTTTTACACTCATTAGAAAGTACAACATTATCTTTTCACATGTCAAGTTTTCATACATAAAACGGCATTATTGGCATTAATGTTATTAGTCCACATCAATAAAGACAAAAAAAAATGAGTGCAAATAATAAAAATTGCAATGTGAATATCATTTTGTTGTTTCCAAAGTAGGTAATCAATTACATCCTCCATTAATTATTGTTAGAATTTGTATTTACTTTCCTAAGTTAGTAGTTGATCATGTGGACCTATTCTTTAAGCATAATTGTATCTCTCCCTTTATTAGGAGATATTAGCTATTATTCTGTTTCATTGCGTGTATTATTTTCTTTCTTGTTTTTTTTCCTTAGATGTAATGTTTCCTTTCATTACTCCATCTCTCCCTATATAAGAGATGATTGTATCATTCGTAAATAAAAAGAGATACAACTGAGTTGAATATAAAGTTCTTTCTTTTCTACTTGGTATAAGAGCCTTCCCTAACTGCCAACCACCCTCCAACCGAGCAGGTGATGGTGTCTCAGAAGGTTGCGTTGTAGATCAAATCTAGCGTCGTCGTTCATCACCATCTACAGTAGCAAATGCCTCATACAAAGGAGGCAGAAGAGAGATGTTCAAAATCTGAGTTCGAAGAGTCTTAAACTCATGTTTTAAACCCATCAAAAACTAGTACGTGTGACAACAATCTAGGCACTTGGAATCGACAACGCCATCATTGGGAAAGTCACTAAGAGGCTCATACTGAGCGAGCTCCTCCCATCTGGTTTGGAGATATCCAAAATATTAGGCAACAGGAAGTCCTAGAACAACCTAAGAGGTATGAGAGAGATCCTGACAGAGCTCAAAGATTTGAGAATCACATTGAGCATGGGCATATATCCTTTGCAAGGCTCGCCATAAGCCAGAGACAGTCTCATGATACATAAACATGTGATAAACTTGAGGCTCTACTGAGTTGAACATCCAACCCAAAATAATGCAATTGTCTACATCCCACTCCTCAAGTTTGGGATTAGACTCCTCAAGTTTAGGATCATACGCAGCTCGCTTAGGTTACTTTCCCAAAATCCACCCAGTCTTGCGTTTTTCAACCCTCAGCAGCCCCTCCCAGCTTGGTCGTTGATCTCCCTAGGCCTCCATCGCACACACCACAGAGCCTTCAGCTTTGTCCTATCAACCTTCAGCTACCCCTGTTTGCCCTTATTGGGCTGTTTGTAATGATCTATTGCACTCTTGTGCTCTTCGTTTACTATTTGGATAATCAAGTGTCCAATTACCCCTGTTTGTTCAGTCAAGTTTATGGCCGTGATCTCTATCTTGCTACTCTTGTTTTTTTTTTTTTTTTTTGCCAATACTTTACAACTTATTTGGGTGATTTTTCATCGTTGTCTAGCTGTGATTCCAGTCTTTTTTCTCTCGCTCCATTCAATAGATATAGGAATGGACGTTGCTATGTCTATTGGTTCGGTTCCGACTACCCTTATGGTTCCCTTCTTTCCCATTCCCAACCCGCTCAACGTGTCACAAGCGTGTCGTTGAACGAAAAGAATTACCGTGTCTGGGCTCGTTCTTTTCGTTTCTACCTCAGTGGAAAACGCAAGACTGGGTGGTTTCTTGGAAAGCAACCTAAGACAGTTGCGTCTGATCCTAAACTTGAGTAGTCTAATCCCAAACTTGAGGAGTGGGATGTAGACAATTGTATTATTTTGGGTTGGATGTTCAACTCAATGGAGCATCAAGTTTATCACATGTATATGTATTATGAAACCGTCTCTGGCTTATGGCAAGCCTTCCAACGTATGTATGTCCCAGGCTCAATATGATTCTCAGATCTTTGGTCTCTATCAAGATCTTTATCATGCCTCTTAGGCTACTTTGGGACTTTCTGTTGTCAACTATTTTGGATATCTCCAAACCAGATGGGAAGAGCTCGCTCAGGATGAGTCTCTTAGTGACTTTTCCAATGATAGCGATGTCAAGTCCAAGTGTCTAGATCACATTTACCAATTTTTGATGGGTTTGAAACTTGAGTTTGAGTCTCTTCGAACTCAAATTTTAAAAATCTCTCATCTGCCTCCTCTGTGTGAGGCGTTTGCTACTGTGGATGGTGATGAATGACAATGCTGTACTTGATCTACACCGCAACCTTTTGAGACACAATCACTTGCTCCTAATCAGATGGCCTTTGTCGCTTCTTCAAGGACCCGCATTTGTTGTCAGCATTGCCACCAAACTGGTCACCTTATAGATCATTGTTTTTCTCTTCATCCTACGTTAAAGCAAAAAAAAAAATTCGAAACCGGAGCTGGGGCCATGGCCATGGCAGCGCTCGTGGTGGTGTTCATGGCCGAGGTTCTCCCCGCACAAGGGCCATCGCCGAGATGCCTCCCGTACATGCTTCACTAGATTTGGGTCAGCTTCAATCACAGATTGTCCATCTACAATCGCGCTTGGGCCTTGCTCTATCTCCCTCGCCTACAAGCTCTATATATAGGCATTATCGCTGCAGGTATTCTTACCACTCTTCATGGTAAGTCCGTCCCTCCCACTTGGGTTTTGGATTCTGGAGCCAATAATCATATGACCGGTGAGCTGTCTATCTTCGCTTTTCCCGTTACACCTGTTACTCGATCTGTTTGTATTGCAGATGGGTCCTCCATTCCCATCCGGAGTCAAGGCCATGCTCGTTTGTCCTCCAATAGTTAGTGACCTGAATTTTTAATATAGTTTGAGAGTATTTTATTAATTACTCCGCGTATATAATTTTCGTTGCGTATGCATGCGTATATATATTATGTGTTTTCCCTTTTTATTATTAATGCTATATTGTATAGTATATATGTGTACTTTCTTTTTATTGGCTTACTCTGTGTGTGTGTGTGTGTATTACAATAGTGTATATTATATATACTCCTTGTCTCTCCTCCCTCTCTCTCTTTCTCATATCTCCTCCCCTGTCAGTCGTTCCTCTCCAACCATTCCCATCCACCACCGCCCCTGCCACTTACAGCCTCCCCTACACCTGCTGCCACCCCTCCCCTACTACCATCATCCATTGCTATGCTCACCCCTTCCATCGGATTTTGCCGGAAGATGTCCACCCTTAATCTCACTCCCACCTTTGGCTATAAATAGAGCATCTTCGCTCCCGTAAAACACACACCAAAACTATCTAGGAGCTTGGAGCAAAAGAAGAGAGGAAGAGAAGAGGAAGAAAAAATTTTGACGAAATTTCGCCGAACCAAGCCAGCACTCGAAATCCATCCGAAACTCATCGAATCTTCAAACCAACTGTAAGTCACTCCTCTAGAACCCATTTTGAATGTTTTCGTATGATATTAGCCTTAACGGAGCTTGGTCGAAGGACAACTAATGAGTTACAAAGAGTGGCGAACTTTTTCTAAGTCTGGCCGCCTTGCCAGATTTCTAGTCGGACGACCGGATGCACTTCTGGATGGGGCATTTGATTGGAATTAACCAATTTTTAATATATTAAATTTGTATCCGATATTTTTAGTTATTACAGCTTATACCCGTATTGTAGATTAAATATATTTTAATAAATTATTTTATGATAATTAACTTCCCATAGTTTATTAAAAGAATTAAACTATTCTAGCTATTAATCAACATTTGAATTATTCTTGTTACACCTTTTCAATTACCTACCTTTCACTCTTGTAAAAATTATAAATTATTTTATAAATATATTTTATCTTGTAATGTGTATTATTAAATAAACTTCTTATGCTTAGTTAATTAAAAAAATCTATTTAGTACACATCGGTCTTATTGTTGCGTAATTACCGTTAAATCGTTTAAATACTTGCTGAGCATGAATTACTATGAATGTACTCTAATTACTTGGACGATGATCAATTGTTGATACTCGGGTGTCCCATGGATACTCGATCGTTAAACACACAAATAGTGGTATACATTTAGTTGTTGTGAATATATTCTCCGTGGAAATATTCATGCGTGTCTTGTAATCGTGATGCAACATAAGTCGAGTTTTGAATTTAACCAGATGTGTAATATACCCAAGTTATGTATCACCCAAGCGCTGTAATTTAGCCGCGTTATGCGTTTAGTCAAGTTATCTTGAACCAAAATTATATCTTGTCTCATCGTGCTTTTTTTATCTTGGCACGGTAGCGAATGGATATAATATTAGGGAGAGCATATTGACTAAGAATGTAACGATCAAGAGCAGGACAGTTGGAGCGCATGGCGGTTGGGAAGCATTGGTTGGTTGGACACTCGGGATCGTTATCAGTTGGGAGTACCATATTTCAAAACTATTGATTTAGAAACGCTGATTTGAATATATGACGGGGTCACTGATTTAGAAATATTAATTTGAATATAATAACGAGGTCATTCTTGGAATAATTAATGAGATTATATGACGTGGTCATACTTTAGAATATACTGATGCAAGTCAAGGACTCATGGAACATTTGGGACTGATAATCACTATGATAATTACTCGGATGATTTAAATTATGTTATTTTCACTTTAAATCATGTATTTACTGTTTTTGCACTTATCTTATCGCGTGATTTCATTAGACCTTGATTATTTCATACTCTGTATATTACCCATCATGTTATTATGCTAAAACATTCAAAAGAGAAGTTAAGGGTAGGATAACTTATTGAGTGTCAAAACTCATGACGCAACTTTCTCATATCCATGGTATTTCATACTAGGTATCGATGACAATGGAGCTAGACCAGATGATACACCATACGATGGTCCCTATCCCGATTAAGACACAGTGGAACCGTGGTTCACCTAACTTAGTATAGACAGTTCTGACTTTAATTTAAAGTCTTTTTTATGTAAAATAGTCTTTTTGAACGTATTTCAATTTTTGTATTAAACTCGTATTTCAATGAAATAATAGTATTTTGATTATTTCACTCTTTTTAAACTAACGTGTCCAAAATTCGAGGTGTTACAAAATATATTTTTGACGCTCAAGCAAACTCAAGAATTCCTGTAAAAATTCTATAAAAGCATTGAGCGTTCATAAACATGATTTAGCACACTTAGGGTAGTTCTACAGAGAAAATTTGTGAGATATCATTGTACTGTGTAGATAAGATCTATAGAGCGTTTATGAATTAAAGATGCATCTTCTTGATTAAGTATCCCACAAGAATCAAGTTCTTCAACTTCTTGCGAAGTCCTTCGAAGTAAATTAGAGGCATATTGTAGGAAGATCTAAGGAGAAGTCTCGTGTACAAATCATAAGTTGTCGAATCTTGAATGAGCATCTATCAGAGCAGCTTACGAGAAGTCGATAAAAAATATTCTGAATCAACATAGAGGGCTCTAGGTTTAAATGTGAGAAACTCTGTTGTTCTACAATTTGCATTATAGTGCGTACTCTCCTCTCGTGATTTTTCATCCCACCTTGGAATTTTTCGTTGTATATTTGTGTATTATGCGTTACTGTGTCCCTCATTTATTTACATTGTAAAATCACATATATTATCATGATTTAATTCAAGAAAATTAACAAATTAAAATTAGATAAAAGTAAATCAATCAACGCTTTATTGCACGCAATTTTTCGTTTTTAAAGATGCACGGGAAAGAAAGAGTCCCAAAGTTTCTACCTAAGCAGGAATGTTCTTATTGGCTTGCTCAGTGAATAGCCCAATTAAGACGTGCTCTTCAACGTCGGCTAGAGAGAGAGGAGCAAAAACGTTTAGCGTGGATCTAACTTTAAATGTACACTATACTCTTCAATTTGAATTATTTTTTCAAGCAAATTTTGGTTACTATCTCATCATTGTTAGACAAAGAAGACTGCTAACTCTGGGCCCAATAAAACCAAGGTTCGAGCCCGAGCTTCTCTCGGGCCTCAGAACTATCCAAGCCCACCAAATGAATGCAATCTGTGCAGAAAAGAGGGCGAAACCCTAGAAGGACTCTCACCGCGTCTATAAATATCAACTGAAGGAGGCAAATCGATAAGTTGCGGCATTCGTTTAAGAGTGGGTAATCTCTCATCCTTCTCTGATTATCTGATTGTAGGGTTTCCTTTGGTTTCGTCAAAACCTTTGAATATCCATTAACCTTGCTCGATTTTGTTTTGTAATATTAGCCGGGTAAGATCCTCGGCACGAGGGAAGAGATTCGAGTAGTGAAAGCGAGTAGCAAGCGGTCTCAAGCCGGACTGAGCGGGTAAGGTAGTTGCTTGCCCTTTCGTCGATTGTTCTATCCTGATCAATCTTCGATTAAACAAGTGATGAATCATCTGTGCACAATTAAGCCGATGCTCTGGAACTTTTATGATGAAGGAAGCATGGTTATGTGTACGGAAATTAAATCGGAAAACAGGGTCTCCATGTCTGCCCTCTCTGATGTCCTCTCGGCTTTGATTTGGGGGCCTGGATATGACCTACATATCTTCTTCTTCCTTCCTTTAATCTTTTCCTTGCTTTCAGTCAAAGCAAAGCGATCAAATTTTTGAAGCATTTATTTTCTTTAGATTTTGGTCGAAATATGTTTATATGGGTTGATTTTTGGTTTCTGTTGATGATATTGTTTCGGATAAAAAGCATGATTTCTGAACAACATACTGAATCTTGATAAGTCATATCCCTAAAACTAGTGAGATGAAATCAAACACTTTGGAATTGAGTTTTGCTACCGAGGATGTATGGTTTGAGGCCAGATCTGAAAAAGTTGTCCACTTGGCAGTGGATCAATTCTGTTAAAAAGACAATTTGTTTTCATTTTTTGGGAAAAAATATTTTTGCATGAATTTAAAGTATGCAAGAGTTAATTTTATTAAACGAAACTCTATTTTGTAAACTTTAAATTTAAACTCTATTTTGTAAACTTTAAATTTCATATAAAATGCATATTTTTGTTTCAAAAATCAAAATAAATTGTTTTTTTCCAGAGTTATTTCATTGCTAGCTGAGCACCTATTATCAGAGAGCTGTTCTATCTGTATATTTTCGGCATCCTAAGTTGGTATCTGTAATTTAGAAAATGCACTGGCCTCCCTTGAGGTTTCTAACAAATGTAGAGACCACCCTAAGGTTTCGAAAAATGCAAAAACCTCTCATATTTTACAAAATATTAGGTTGTTTTCTCTCTTAAGTTAACTTTTATTAAATTCTAATAGATTTTAATTTGAAATTTTGAAAATACTCCTCAAAGTTTATGAAAAACAATAAAATTTTAAAAAAAAATTCTCATCTTTTAAAATGTTTCACACGTTATTTTTATTTTTTCACCTTATGTAAATTTTAATAATTATTATTTAATTTTGTTTTCTACTTGTGAATTTTATGTTTAATTTTATAGATTATAATTCGTTTAGATGAAATGAGTTTAAAAATTACAAAGTTATGTTTAAAAATTAAAAAAAAATTACCAAAGACAAAAATAATTTAAAATATACCTATTAATTTAAATTTTTTTATTGCTACATAACTCTTTTTTTGTACTTTTTTATTTTTCTTTTTCAATTATTTTGTGTCAATTTCAAAAGCTGAAAAAAGAAACCAAGAATGACAAACAATTTAAAAAAATTGTTCGTTTTAAATTATTTTCGTTTTTTATAAATTTTTTAAACTCTTAAACAGAAATTTTTAATTTTTAAATTTATTTTGTTAAGAAAAATTAATAATGTATAAAAATTAAACACAAAATTCATAAATACAAAAAAAGTTAAATAAGGATTATAAAATTTTCATATAGTGAGGAAAAAAAAGAGAGTGTGTGAAATGTTTTGGAAGATAAAGAGATTTTTTCAAAAGATTTTCTTTTTTATCATAAAAATTATGAGGTATTTTTGAAATTTCGAATTAAAATCTGTTAGATTTTAATAGAAGTTAGATTGAGAGGGAAAAAGGTTTAATATTTTGTAAAGTATGGGAGGTTTTTGTACTTTTTAAAACCTCTGTGGAGGTCTCTGCATTTGTTGGAAACCTCAGGGGAGATCAGTGCATTTTACCCCCTTACACAAATAACTACATTCTTGTATACCAACTTGTGAACTTGCCCTTGGTGTACGGTAATATTTGCAATCCCACTCCTATCTTACTGTGTAAGTTTACATAAACATTTTTTGATTTACACCTACTCACACTTTATCTATACATGGGCTTCACCCACTAACCCTTAAAAGAAAATTAAAAATTAAAAGTTAAAATCTCATACATATAGATAGGATATGAGAGAGTGTAACCCAAGTTGAGAATGTGCTCACACTTGATAATACTCAAATTGATCTAGGTATTAAAACAATGATTTTGTTAATGTGTGTTTTAAGGGCACATGATAAGAATTATTAGATAAGACTAATTAAATTTATTTTTATAGAAAATAATAATAGTCATTAATGTATTATGTAATATTAGAATAAGAGAAAAAACTTATGTTATAATGAGATTAAAATATTTTTTTATATTTTTTTGGTGTTAATTTTTTAAAATTGTCTCAAGTGTTTCATATGAGAATAATTCCGCACACGATGTAATTAGCTATTTATTTGGATAAATTAAGAAGAAAATGAAAACAATAATGATTAAAAGATGGTAACCTAAATTGTAACTTAATTTTGATGAGTAAAAAATCAACAAAACACTGTCAAATAATTTATATTATATTATTTTAAATGCTAAGTCAAATAATTAATTATAAAAAATCAGCAAAACATTATTGAATATTCGGAAGTAATTATGGAAAGAAATCAAGTTCTAAAGTTTTTTTACTCTGACGTAATTTTCTAGGCAATTTTCAGGACTTCATGTATCACGTATAACTATAGAGCCTTTGTGTCATAGCACAACTCGAATATCATATGTAGACCATGAATCTTTTGAAATAACATTTTTTCTTTTTGTGTGAATTTAGTTAAATAAGTGAGAGAGAAAGGCAGAATAACTAAAAAATATATGCATAAATCTTTTGAATAGGCGAGAGAAAGAGTTAGACTAAAAAAATATTAAAAGATATTTTAGTCTTGCTATAGCACAAGTTTTTTTCTTACCCTAATATTGTACAAGATATTAATAACTTTTATCATTTTCTATAAAAGTGAATTTAGTTGGTCATATTTAATCATTTTTATCATGTGCTCTTGGGGTACACATTAATAAAATCCTTAAAATAATTGTTCGAACGCTTCGAAATGTGCAAAAGTTGAATTGGCCGACTTCTATTGATCGGAGGCTTATTGTGCACTACGCACATGAGAGTGTGATGCATGCCAAAATGAAACGTCATTTTGGCGCGCAAAAAATTGCATAAAAATTTGGGCATTGTTCGGCTAATTTTTGGGCAGTTTTTTATGCGTAAATGACATAATTTCTAAGCAATTTTTTACAGGTAAAAATGACGTCGTTTTGACATGCAGCACGCCCTCATTCCCTTTCAATTATGGGATTTAGGGAGGCTATAGTCACTTTCTTGTAGTTCACGTGTAGTGCATACAAAATGACATAGTTTTATCCATTTTATACTTAAAATTACATCATTTTAATTCTCATGTATTTTGATAATAACTTGCGTAATAAATTAAAATAATATAATTTTCAGCACAAAATAGATAAAATTAAATTATTTTATCCGCACTATATGTGCACTCTAACTCTCCTAAATCGTGTCGACGTTCATCTCCCTGCTCGATATTCTGTACCTAACCCCCAACAGAAAATCACAAGAATAGGCATGGCAATGATGCTTCTAAAGTCATTTCTATGGCCTCGATCTCATAGCATCTCCAACCACTATTTTGCCTATTTATTTTTTTTATATATGTTTCAACCTTATTTTTATTTTTTTATTCATTTAATTTAACTTAATTAATATTGAAAAAGAATTTGTCAAATGTATTATTTTCTCAACGCATCGATAGAGAAATTTATTCACAACTCCAAGCAGATCTTGTAGAGCACTTGTGGAAATTACATGGCAAATCTACTTCTTAATAATTTTATATATTGATTTCTTTTGATAAATTATTGAACTCTTGCAAACAAATTACTGAAAAATTTTACAAAATTATTTGATAAATTATTTGTAATTAATATCTTATCGCCTCATAAACATAAATTGTTTAAAATTTCCTTAACCAATAATAATTAATATTTTATTACAAGAATGAAACAATTTTCTTGTTAATAAAATACAAAATCAATGAAAGAGAGGTGTTAGAGATAAAATGTGAAAAAAAAAACACAATTTTTTATTTTTAAATTTGACTGGTGAGAATGGACTCACTACATGTAGCTAGCGAAATTAATTTTAGTCAAACTGACTAGTCTAATAAAAAATATATTGGAGATTAAAAAAATATTTGTACTAACTGTTATTGCTAAATGGATGCATATAAAAATAATTGGTTTGAGATGCTCTTGAGCCTCCTCTCTTCCAAAAAGAAAAAGTCTCGAAATGCTAATGTTTCAAACACAAATGTTTCGGACATAGATTTGTTAGGAGTCGTTGGATTATGCATGGAGTATACAAATTCTTGAAGGTTTCATGCGCATTTAACGGGTATAAATACATCTATATACAAATGTGTTCCAAAAATATTTGTGTTACTAATATTACTATTCCAAAAACCCCTTCCATATCTTCAATTACCCTCTAGAAGAACGGGCCACAAAATGGGATTGAGTCACCGTAGGTTTTTTCTAGGCTAAAAAACAATGGGTCGTACTCGCCGTTAAACATTTTACGACGTTTATTGTTGTGCATCATCAGTAGCAACAGTTGGCGGCCGCCGCTGCTGCTATTCACGGCCTTCGCCACACGCGATGCCTATCCCTCCCATCCGAACCGGTATTGCTGAATTTTCTTGTTTTGGGTCTATACATAAAACTAGTTAGTTTCCACCATCAATCAATTAAAAATTGTACTCTTTACACCGTCAACACATAAGGAGTGCTACGGTTCTAGAAAATTTTTCTCAAAAACATCCCTAAATTCAAAATTAAAGATTAAGATTTGTTTGAAATTTGGAAGCTTACACATTTAAATAAATTTACGCCATTCATTTTAAATTCTAAGTCATTATGGAATTTTTTTTTGGGGTCCTTGGACTTTCTAATCACACATGTTTCCATAACAGAGATTGGGTTGAATGGATCGGCGTTAGGTGTGCGTGTGGTAGTTGATTGGCCGTGGTTAGGTGCAATTTCGCCTTTGGTCAAGGGTTTGTATTCTTCAGTTTTCTGTGAAAGACACAAAATTACAATTCGAACCACACCAATTACCGGGGCCAATTTGAGGAAGAATAAGTATACTAACACATCATAATATATAATAAATTATACATCATGCCTACGTGATATGTCACACAATTCATATTTTAAGTATAAAGTGCGAAAGCGGGTCGCATGAGTTTTGGTTATATGTTTAGATTAGTAGATCTTGTGAATTGTGTGACATGTCAGATGGACATGATCAACAAATAAATGTATAATGTGATGTGTTACTAACATTGCTCTTTCATGAAAGATAGTCCAGAGACAAACAATAAAATTGTCTCACTTGATAGTTGCGAAAAGCTTCCTTTCGGAGATAAAGACTGTTTACATTGACCATTTGCAAAGGTAGTAAAGCACTTACGTAAACTTAACAAGTAAAATCACCCATTCATAAATCACATTCAACATTCAACCAAACAGTAATGCTAGGAACCCAAATATTCCGGACACATTCAGACACAGATGTTTCAAAAACTATTGAATGCATGTGGAGCTCTCAACAACTTGTGGACTCCACATGCATTCAACAGTATGTGTCCGAAACATTTGTGTTCCAAAACTTTTCCTCCAACCAAATGCTTGAGTTCTGAACCCCACAGTAGAAACACGCACAAAAAAAGGAAGGGAAAAAGACAATAATTTAGACTGATATAGGTTTCAGAACAATGGTAGAATGCTTCAAAATGTGCAAGCTGAATTGCCCAGCTTTCCCCGCAGTATCAATTTTGGACTGTCCCGGTGGAGGCAAGAGTTCGAAGTTCTGAACCAAACGTCCCAAAGTGATGCCAAGTATAGGCAAAGCCAGAATAATCCCAGGGCAGCTCCTCCTACCGACACCAAACGGAAGGTACCTAAAGTCATTCCCATTAGCCTCCACCTTAGACTCCTCTTCCAAAAACCTCTCCGGCCTAAACTCCTTTGGTTTATTCCAGTCGTCGGGGTTGTTGGCAAGCCACCACGCGTTTACCAAGATTTTGCTCTCTGCTGGGATATCGAACTCGCCTAGCTTCGCATCGTGGAGGTTCATGTGGGGGACTAAAAGGGGAATCGCCATTCGACGGCGGAGAGTCTCTTTGACTACGGCTTGGAGGTACGGGAGGCTTTGGATGTCAGGCTCGGTGATTTGGACTCCGGGGCCCAGCACGGTGTCGAGCTCTTGCCGGAGCTTGTTCTGGATATGAGGGTGGTTCACTAACTCTGCAATGCCCCATTCTATTGACCATAATGTTGTCTCAATTGCTGTTTCATGGAAAACAATCCCAAACACAGACAGCCAATCAGAATAGGAATAAGAAAATCAACCAACCCCAATAATAGAGAACGGCAAACAGACATACATTGTCTGGCAAGATTTCCCACTTTAATTAATTAGTAGGAAATCAAATGGAGAGCACATTTAGGTGGGGTAGTTGACAATGTGCTTTCAATGACTTAAATATACTACTACTTTTATATTGGAAAACCTCACTTCCTTAGACCCAAGGTAGCCAAATAAGTACTCAATCCTGTTATCTAGTTCATCCCCTTTGTGCACGATTCGGGAAGATTGTAGTGTAGTCTTTTGTAATACGGACAAAATGATATAATTTTGTCAGTTTTATGCTCGAAACCACATCATTTTGATCTCATGAATTTTGATAACAATCTGCGTAATAAGTCAAAACGATGTAGTTTTAAAGACAAAGTGAATCAATTATGTCGTTTTGCCTACATTATATACACAGTATAGAAAACTGCACTACAACTCCCCCAAATCTCTTTGGGCAAGAGAAAAGTAACAAGATAAAGAAGACGAACTTTTTCAATAGTCTATTACTATGCTCTTTTGACTATTGTACTCCATTGACCTTTTAAGTAACGTATTTAAGTTCAACCAATTTAATTAAATTACCTTGGACCACACAATTTATGGGTCATGCACCTAAAAAACCTTTAATACCTCTCAAGACCCCTACAAATTAAGGTTCATGCACTTAAACGCTAAGTTTCAACTTTAAAAAATAACAAAATAAAACAAAAAAACAACTACTGACTTCATTCCACAAGTTTTTTCTCAAACGCATTTCGGAGCAATATTGCGCACAGCATACGACAGAGTTATTTTACATACCAAAACAGCTCTTTTAGCATACAAAAACTGCTCAAACGGTTATCCAGGCAGTTTTTAGTGGTAAAAGGATGTCGTTTTTGGCACTCCAAAAACTGCCCAAAAAATTGAACATTGTTGGGGCAATTTTTAAGACGTCAAACAATGTCGATTTAGCGCGTAATACATCTTGTTGTGTACAATACACAACAGTTTTTCCATAACCATGTTACCTACAACCTGATAAAAAATTACGCTACCTTCACTATAAAAATTTGCGCCCTTTTTTTGGGTGTGCACTAACTTCGATGCCATCCACACAATCCATCCACATTACAGACCACATGCTAAAGAGTAAAGACTCCACCTCTTGTGAAGGAGTTTTGATCAAATGTGTGCGCATTTTAGGTCCCTATATCATAATTCTTTATTTTAAGGCTGCAAGGACCAATATACATATACATATACATATACATATACAGATATAGATATATGACCTGTTATTAATCTGATATGAGCATTGGATTAGATTATATATCCTAGGGTACAAATTAAAATTGTTATTGTCCATATTAAACATGTGCATTGACTATTTAATTATGGAGTGGAAGATTTAATATCGCAAGAACATTATTATTAATCTCATCACTTTACGACATTATATACATCTTTTAATTATTAGACCCGTCAAACAAATAGGAATGTCAACTTTTATCCAATTTAATTTGAAACAAAGGTGAGACAATTAGCAGTTAGTTAATAGTGACCAAAATTTCTCAACCATATTCAATATGTAGTTAGAGAGAGTGTTTTTGTGAGCCGTATTTTTATTCTGAATAATTAGCTGCAGATTTTAAACCGTAGCCACCATTTTGCAAATACATAGATAATATGATGTGGGTAATACTCAGAAAAAGATTAAAACAAAATTAGAAGGTGGAAAAAATGAAGGGAAGAGTAAAAATTACCAGCTACGTTGATGTTCTCAACAATATACAGAACATTGTCCTCGTTGATCTCTCCTTTCTTTTCAGCATCCAAAATGTGATCGATGGCACATTTTACACCATTGTTGTCTATGCTTTTCGTGCTTCCTAACTTCCTGCGTTATGAAATTAGGAGACCAATCACGAAATCAGAAGATTTTGCCCATATTTGTGTCACGTCTGTACATTTTTTTAACTTATTTTAGATTATTTGTGATTGACTTATTTTCATTATTGATCAATTTTTTAGGGTAAATTACAATGACCTCTCCAGAGATTTCTACTAACAACACTAATGTCAAGAAATTACTTTGACTTATCCTGCTTGTTATGTAGTTATTTCTCATATCAAATACATAATTCTTATCACATCCAAAATAAGCTATGCTGAATTTTCGCCTTTTTTGTTTAAAACCAAAACTCAGACAAAGTTCTTTAGATTTGTTTCAGTTTTAATTTCAAAAAAATCTTAAATGTTCAAGATAAGCTATATATAGGATGTCATAAAAACTAAGTTGTAGTTCGTGTGTTTAAAAAAAAATTCAAACTTAAAGTTTCAATAGCTTGAAGAGATAATGGTAGATAGTTTTAGAAGCAAAAGAGATTAGAGTAATTTATCAAACTAAAGGGAGGTCAATATATTTATTAGAAACCTCAAGTAATGTAGTGTACTTTTCCCTCTCTTTTTTTATTGTAGTCAAGTTTGAGTTTTCATTAGTCGAGAAAACTTCTAGAATTAAAAAAATAACTCAAAACTGAAAAATAAAAAATGCCAACCCGAACCCAAAAGTCTTATCCATTCGTTGAAAATCGAGTTAGGCGGAGTTGGCTTGGATTTTATTATTTAATTACTGAATTGTTTTTATAATTTTTTATTTTTTTCAATTTTTTGTAAAAATCAAGTGGGTTGACTTGTTTCGGCGAAAAATTTAAAAAAATTATAATTAATTAAAATTAAAAAATTAAAAATAATAAAAATAATTCAAAAATAAAGTTTTTATATTTACTTGTTGTTTTTAGTGACTTTTTTAATTTTATACTCCCTCCGTCCCAATTTGTTTGTCCATTTTAGAAATTTCAACTTATTAAGGGAACATAATCATTACTCTTAAAAGTTTTAACTTTTCAAAAATACCCTTAACTTTCTAAGCATTAAATGAGAGTGCACGTTTTTCAAAGTGTGATTTTTAAAAAAAGAAATGACATTAAGGTAACTTTCACAAATCAACTTTAAAAATAGACAAATATTTTGGGACATGTAAAAGTCAAAATGTGGACAAACAAACTGAGACGGAGGGAGTACTTTTTAGACGGATCAATAATTTATAAAAATTTGAGGTTAAAATAATAACGGAAAAATTAAATAAAAACAAAATATACTTAAAAATAATTGAATTAAGCTAAATTGAGCATTAGAGTTATTTACGAATTTAAAAAAATCAAAAAGTATTTTTGGGAGTAAAATCAAAGGGAAAAAGAACTTACTTCCTTTCATCGACAAAATAGTCTTTGAAAAGTTGCAACCTTCTCTGCTTCACGTCCTTGCAAATGTTCAAATACCTCCTCAAAAACGGCCTTAAAATTGGAATAAAATCTCCATAGTTATACTCAAAGCTCTGAGCTAACCTACTCCTTTCACCATTCAACGCCTTCAGCTTCACGAATAACGGATCCTCCTCGCTCTCAAACCTACTGTCAAACATAATCCTGTACATATTGTTATACATCATCAGTTGCAACCGCCGCCTCAATACGATCCCATTCGTCGCCGCTTCTGGGTTCTTCTTCACGTCCTCCACCACTGCCCCCGCCTCCTCCTCCCACCCTACCCTGTTCTGCTGAACAACCTTGTTCGTGAAAAAAGGGACGGTCATGATTCTTCTCATCTTCCTCCAGTGCTCACCGTAGACTGTGAACACCATGTCCTGCCCCTTCCCCGTGAAAATATCGAAAACGACGTTTCGGGTTCGGGACCCGAACTCGACCCCTTGGGTGTGGAGCACCTCTTTCGCGAGGTCAGGGGAGGAGACCACGACTAAGTTGCGTTGGCCCATTCGGAGGAGGAATATTTGTCCGAATTTCTTGGCTAAATCGATCAAATTGCGGTGGTTCAAGTCATCCCCGACTTGGAGCCAGTTTCCGAATACTGGAACGGGTATGGGTCCTGGAGGGAGTTTGAACCGTTTACCGCGAAATTTAGAGATGGTGATTGCAAGTACGGTGGCAACGAAAAGGCCTAGGAGGGTTTTTTCTAGGAGGAGAAGATCCATTGGGGCGTAGTATGTTAAAGAGGGAAATAGCGGTGGTGTAGGATTGACTGTGGACAGTTAAGGTAGAGATGACGACGTATTTATAGAGAGAGAGAGGAGATGAAGTGACGGGGGACTTCAGGTGGAGAATGCAACTGTTGACAGCGTTAGTTGTAACGGCGGATTTTACAACCAGCGGATAGAGAGGGTTGAGAGGAGTAGGTACGGACTAATTACTCAATGTTTTGACCGGAACAGTAGGTTATGTTGTGTATTGTACATAGTAAAACATGTTCATTTTGGTTCTCAAAATACTACTCGAATATTTATTTGTTGACTGAATGGTTTTTTTTTAGTGTTTTGCGCTCTAAAATAATACCTTTTGCCGCGTAGCACGTCTTGTTGTACGCAATACACGGCAAGATTCTCAAGTTTTGACTATGATCATAAATATCGTCATCATTTTTTAAAAATTATTATTTTTAATTATATTTGTATAATTTGAAAATTGCGAATCGTAGTGTAGAAATTATTTTAAGTCCATGTCGTAATTCTCCCATAAAAATTATCGTTGATCCGTTCCTCAGAGGGTGGTGTCAGTAGCCCCACATGATCCAGCCAATTGTCATTTGTCGCTTAGAGCATCTTCGAGTTCCCAGTCAAGACTCAACAGAGAAATTTGAAAAGTGAGAGTTCGATTTTGTTTTGTTAGGACAGAAAATTATTGAATTGATTGATTATAAATTGTCGTATTTTTTACCCAAATTGCTCAAAATAAATTATGGTTATAAATTTATCTCTTATTAAAAGAATATTTTTTATGCAATTTTAGTTAAAATTTTGACTCCACTCGTCACAAGTTTTGGTTCTGTCCTTGACTAAAACGAGAAATGACTTTGGCTATTTTTCAATAGTTTAAAAATATTTTGACTCTTTTTAGTTGTTGACATGAAATGTTTCATGAATAATTCTGAAATAAACAGATTAAAGTTAAACAGCTTTGGTTTCATTTAAATTACTCTGTTAGTCCATTTCGTAGATGGATTATTTGTGAAACTTATTTTAAAAATATTTTGCAGTTGGCGTCACATTAGTTGGTCAGAATTATAAATAGTGATATACAATTATCCGCTTATATGTAATTTAGATTATGTTGCGCCGTGCCTTTAGACACGAGCAATGCGCTAGTGCATAACAAGTGTTCCAAAAGTTATTAAATTTGTTTTGTTGTTGTCATTTTCAAATTATTATATTTCTTTTCACTACGTGTAATTAAAGAGTTCTCCACTAATAATAGATCGATTCCAGAGCAATATATACCTTTAAGGAGGATTTAAGTAGCTTTACGTCTTTTTCTCTATTTGCTAAAAGCATTTGATTATCTACCCAAAACCAGAAGCATTTGAGCAAGGTACAAATATATGGAGCAAATATTTCCCAGCAAAAAATGTAACAATATCCTATGAAATTAGCTATGGTGCCATTAAATCCACAAGGAATGACCTGTGTAAATGATACAACTTTTTATTTTTCTATTTGAAGAGAATAAAATGGTACTTGATTCCTCAGTATTAATGTTAGTATGTATTGATTAATAGTGTACATAAAGAATATGGGACTTGTAATCCCTGTTGTATGTCAAAATGACATCGTTTTGGCGCACCCAAACAATCTGATAGCATTTAGAAAATTTTTGTGTGCCAAAACGATGTTGTTTTGACGCACGACACGCTCTGGTGTGAGCAATGCGCGCAAGATCTCAATTCCGAATTAATGACTTTCATGTACAAGTTGGTCCAGGAAGAAAGATGGGAATACAAGGTACACAAAAAAAGTAATATACCCCAAAAGAAATAAAAAGCTTCTTTCTTGCGGAGTGAGTCTCTAGTCAGGATCCTTCGAAGATCACAATTTTTTTTAAAAATAATTACTGTGGGATCTTCTCGGTTATTAAGCCCTTAATTAGTTAGATTTTTTATTTGTTCTGCACAGTGCACACATGAACGTTAATAAAATCACCTTCCTTAAGTTGAAAGTTTTCAGTTAGCTTTGCCCCAATTAATTTCCTATTTAATATTTTGAGACAGTATACATATTATTTATTACCTAAGTCCTACAAGCTGCTTTTATTAATGGCATAATTTAGAGGCAATCTCACATATCTCTAATAGGTTTCAGGTTGAACCCCTCTAAATAGCATCAGGGTTACGGTTTTTATGGCCCCATTTTATATGGTCAACTCTTTGTCTAAATAAATGGGTAATTTATATAAAATTCTCTTCATTTATCACTTAATTTTACTTAACTCCTATATAACACGGATGGGGATACAGACACGAACATGAAATACGAGATTTTTTAAAAAAAAGGTTTATATACGGACACGGCAAATTTTTTTTACATATAGCATGTTTACATACATACTACATAATAATTAATGAATGAATATTAATACTACTCAAATAAAATAACAATACAATCAATACAAATAAAAAAGGTGTCCTAAATGAATGTATTATGATTGAATTGATTAAATATATTAAAGAAAAAATATGTATCCGGAGCAAGAAATGTAGCATTGTACAGAAATCACTGTGGAGATGGAGATAAAACATAAATTTTTTTGGGTATTTTAAGATTTTAAACATTTAATTGTAGTTTAACTCATATAAAGGCGGACCCCAGTGCCGAAGTGGCTCCCACTGCGTGGGCTCAGGGGAAGGAGACCCTATATGTACGCAGCCTTACCCTAGCATTTTGCCAAGAGGCTGTTACCTTAACTCATATCTTATGTAATAACATATTTTTCCTAAAAAAATAACAAATCTACCTTTGTCGTGTCCCAATCAGTGTCTCCGCCGTGTCCCCCACATATCCTCGCCTTGTCCCATTTAAAAATAAATTAAATTAATTGGACAGGCCAAATATACATTTTTTGATGTGTCCTCGGCGTGTCTGTGTGTTCGGAGTGTTGGATACGGGTACGACAACCTTCGAAGAGTGTCCGTGCTACATGCTTAAGTCCCTTCGTCTTTGTATTGTCCCAATGTACTATCTGATCTTTTCAAATGTAACAATCGGCTCCTTTAGTATTGACGTAATTGGAGAAAATACGGTAAGTAGACATGTGAGCCAATTCAAAAGGGCTCGGTTGATACATTTGAAAAGATCAAGGGCTACATCGAAACAATTAGAAGATGAAAAGAGTTAAGGAAACCGAGTAATAGATTTTTTTTTTTTTTTTTGAACAGCGAAAATTTTATATATATGAAAGAAAAAACATAGAGGATCCCCCAAAGTTGGTAACAGACCAACTGGGAAAGGAACCCGAAACTGGAAGAGGATTACATCAAAAAAAGAAAAACAAAAACAAAAACTGGATATAGAACTAAGCAAACTGGCCACATTGCACTATTCCTGAAATATTATAAATAATGTCACCTAAAGAAAGCTGGTCGTTCTTCTTTTGATGCATAAAAATCCCTTAAATCCATCTAAGCTTAATATGATCCAAAAATAGATCCCAAGTAACAGTATCCTTTTTGAAAAGAAGGTTATTCCTAGTCATCCAAATTGAATACATAACAACCGTAGGCAAAGAATACCATAGGAGAACTGAGAACTTGTTTGAACTCCTTCTGAACCTCCAGCTGGACCACCATAGCAACAAACCCTCTGCTGTTTTTGGAACAACCCATGAAATACCCCAATATGATAGAAAATGACACCAAATGATCCATACTTTCTGTAGAAGTAATAGATGAAGGGGCTTTTATATAAGTTACTCTGAATGAATATCTCCACCCCTTCGATACGCACTTGAACCACTCAGAAACGACTTAGAAAGCCAAAGTTTTGGGTCCTGTAAAAAATCTAAAATATAGAGACCCACAAATATTTACATCACTTTAGTATATTAGGTTTTTTTTTTTTAATTTTAAGCTTGCATTTATATAAAACAGGCCAATCTAATTCTCAAAAGCCCAAATAAGTCCAGTTGCAATATTGGGATAAGTGAGAATTTAACACCTATTTTAAAAATAACTAAAACAATGTATCCTCCATAATTATATAACCCTATTGCGTGAAAATCGATGAAGTTGAACTAGAAGGGAAAATCGACTGGTGAAGTTTAAAAATTATAAAATAGTAGACAATGGTGAAAATAGCACCAAGAGCTTAATCTCCATCATCATCAAGTAATTTTCTTTTTATGATTATATGACTCTAACTGTTTTTGAGTTTACGTTGTGTACTAGTCATCACAATAAACCAATTACATGTAGGGTTTTAAGTTCATAGTGTATATGAAAGTCAATTAATGTGCTCAACTACTTGAAGGCAACTACTTGAAGGCAATAATGGTTATTTTTAGAATGCATGAGTTACATACAGAATATTGTTGACTATCTTGGTTATAGTTGCATATGGTGTCCGTGAAAGCCAATTGATATTCTCAACTATTTAAAATTGATCAAAATTATATCGGTTATAGTTTGCGTACAGAAATTTTTCAAAATTAAAATTGGTCAAAATTTATCTTCGGTCAACGATGTCCCAAAAAAGATTAAATGTTTGATTAATTACAAGGACTTAACCAATATGTTTGCAGTTCAACATGAAAAAATAAAAATATTCAAATGATATATTTTAAGTTATCGATGTTAAACTTTGTTCAACATCGATAACTTAAAATCACCTAAACTTAATTAATTTAATAAATTGCTTAACTTAGATATTTCGAGCTCCTTTAAAAAAATAGATTGTTCTTTGTCCCAAGGGAGAGACCACCTTAATAATCCAAAATATTTATTTTGTAGAGCTCATTGAGATGTTGACCTTAACAAAAACAATGTTTACCGGATATCAATTAATACTTGATCGAAAGACATTTTGCATACAAAATAGATTCCGCTAGGTTCCATGAATCTACTCTGTCGGAACTTATTTTTGACAAAAATTTCTTCCTATCATGTTCTAATTATTGTTATCCAGTTAACATAATTTTTTTATAGTGTTTAGCATGCCGATGAGTTTACTAAAATAAATAGTTTTAATTGTTATGGTGAATCTGAAGAGGACGATCTGAAGTTATAGAACTATTATCTTATGAACTTCTTTCCAATTGGAAGGGACTCATCTTGTTTTAAAAAATTCGGTAAGAAATCGGTCCAATGGACTTGAGTCCACACCAATTTATAATGGAAAAGAAATTTAGAGTAACATCGGTGTCTTAAGATCACTTAATAATTAAATCTCAAAAGGTTGTTCAAGTAAATATCGGAGTGAACTGTAAATCCAAACGTCCTGAGATCAAATTTTGTTGGCAACAAGAAGGAATACTGCGTCTTTGCCCGGTCGATAGACTTAGGGCCTCGAGAATTAGTCAGCATTTAGGTGAAGACTCCTCCAAATTTTATTCCAATTTGATCTCAAACCAACCCGGATACCTCGGTTATTAAAAAAAAAAAAATCAGTGAATAATTTTTTGAAAAGAGGAAGGTGGACAAACAAGGTTGATGGTTATCTTCTCTCTCTCTCTCTCTCTCTCTCTCTCTCTCTCGGGTTTCTTTCTCCTGACATCCTCCCATGTCATAACCATGCACTGTAGCAATGGTTTCGTGAAGTACCCCACGTGGCACCACCATAATGGCTGAATGGACTGTCCAATGAAAAATGAGTCCAGCCTATGGTGAATAAATTATATTCACCATATAAAACCACTAGCAAAAACCCATGCTATGCACGGGACGTGTAAAAAAAGAAGTAATATTTTACTATGTCAATCTATATTTTTTAAAATTTTAATAACAAATTCTTAATGCAATAATATAATGTAAAACACATAGTCTTCATCGCATATGCAATTTGAAACATCTATAATATCTCATTATAAACTCTACTTTAACAAAATATTAAAACTGATAGTTTAATAATTAAATTAATTTGATCAAGTATTCATTCAAATCTTCTCATAAAAAACTTAAAATAAAATATCAAAATTCAAGAACTGTGATACATTAAAGTAAACAAGAATAAATTTTGAAAAAAAAAATTTCTAATTATGAATCACTTTACCATAAAAATAGTCTCAATATTTATTTGGATTAGAATAACAAAATAAATATTTTTTTTACAAAATTAATTACTGTATACTACAATTTTTTTTTAAAATTCAAGCTACTATTAAAATCCATAACAAAATAAAAAATGATATTTATTAATTAAATTTATCTTAGTTAAAAATAAATTATCAACGACTTACTTAAAAATCTAGCTAAAAAACATATAAAATTTTCAATTAAGATACTATTCAATATTTATAAATTATGAGGCCCAAATAATTAAGATTTTTATCCAATTTAACTTCAAGAGTTGAGTATGAATGCAAGTAAAATTTAGTTATTCGCATATTATCTAACTTAATATGCTGTAAATATATATAAGGATAAATACTACCAATTTAACAAAATGCAAACATACTTAATATCTCACTTTCTTTGCTTTTATCGTTAATATTAAATGACCAATTTATGTCAAACTTAATCTGCAGTATAGATATTATAAGGATAAATATTATACATCTAACAAAATTCGAACATATTTAGTATAATCCCTTATAATCGATGCTTTTATCCTTATATATATTATGTGGCCTCTTTATGTCTTTTATTTTAAATTTAAAATTAAACAAGAATGAATTTCTTTTAATCTTTTGTCTTTCTATTTTATCTTATTTGGATTTATTTTTTAACACTCAACCTACTTCATTGACCAAATTAAAACTGTCTAGAAAATTAGCCAACTCGTCGATTTTAAATATTAGTAATTTTTACAGCGGGTAAAAAAATATTAATATGTGTAGGATGAGTTAATCAAAATGTACCTCAACTCACTCAATCTAATACAACTAGCACATTCATGCGATGACAGTACAGTTAATTCGCAACCTCATAAATAATAGCAATTAATTCTTTTCATTTATAAAAAAGGAATAAAAGTTAAAAAAAGAGGTGATGCTTTTTAAAAAAATATCAAAATCATGGATAATGAAAATTGATATGGTTATATATTTATTTATTTGTAATTAGTTGTTTACCAATTGTTTTTTGAATAAATCTATTTATCTATACTTTTACTTTGAAAATCAATCTCAGCTTAATTTTTTAAATATTATGCTTATTACATAAAATATAAATTACATGTTTATGTGTATGTGTGTAGATATAGATAAGTAGAGAAAATTATGGAAAGAAAAATATAATATATGAAATATGGCAAGTTTTTTAATTTGAATTCAAAAAAGATTCATCCAACATTTTGTAAAGATAAAATAACATGTAGTATTTAAAAAGTTTGATGACAATCTAATAAATTGTTGACACTTTTCGTTCTCAGGACGACTCTCACGAAAAGTCGCCCTGCAATAATATATAGTATAGATTTCAAGATTTTATTTTGATAATAAAAATTGTCTATTTTATTTTAATTTATTTTTTATTTATCACGAAAAATTTCAACTCAATTGAATATTGATAAGAGTTTGACTTAAAAATTTAGTTTTTAAGTTTTAAAAATTAAATATTTCGAAGTAAAAAATTACTCTAGATTTTTAGGTTAAGCTACAAATATCCGATTGAGTTAATTTTTTTCATGATAACTAAAAAAATAATCAGAATAAAATAGACGATCTTGATTATCGAAGTGAGATCTCAAAGTGGTCTCTCATACGATGGGAAGTGAACAAAACTGAATCATGAAAAATAAAAAATAGAAAATATTACAACTTGTCTAAGTTAAGGAAAAAGATATTGCAAGTTGTCAAAAGCATGCTTCTTCTGCTGAACAATACTAAAAAAAATTGTTAAAAAAAAAAATACCTAGTGCACAGCACAAAAAAGCCACCCACAGAACTTCAAAATATAATATCAAAAAAAGCAAACCTTTTTTTAACATATTTTTGCCAGAACAGTATGGTTGACTTTCTCTAATTAAAATATACATTTTTGAGAAACGTTGAATTAAAATAATAAAAATACAAATGATAGTCTTCAGGTGATAAATAATATTTGAAAAATGCATCAATATTTGTAAACAAATATATGTTAATATCTATAAATGTGAATTGATATCCGTAAAATATGTACATAAAAAATTTTAAATTTTTATGTACATATTATTCATCGCTTATTGATCAGTGATTATGAACACCGTTAAAATAATGTGTTTCAAATCAACTACAATATTTTTTTGAAAGAAACTCAGTCAGACTTAGTTTTATAATAGAAGTAAGATGTTGTAGCAAGTCAATCGATCATCCACAAGGGCTAAAACCAGAGAGTGTGATTAAGGGATTTACTTTTAAGGTTATGATATCGAATTTTATCATAATTAATTACTAGGCGCCGTTGAAAATTTGTTCGGTCGTTAACTTCAGAACTCAAAAATTAGTTGACATTAAATTAAAAATAATTTCAAAATCGACCGAATACCTCAAGCGTAAAAAAACAGTTGTTTGGCACATCCTTCTTCTCCAGGTGATCACGAGCTCCCCACGTGCATGCTGTCTACCACCACCCATGCATGTGACCCATCTTACTCTTCACTTAACCTTCCTTCACACACACACACACACACTCAAGTTTAGGTAGATGGAGATGACGTTTGTTTTGTGAACATTCAATCTATCATTTATAGTACTAATAATTTATTTTGTTAATTCAGAGTGTCCAGTCCAATATATATGCACCTCGATTAATTTTTGAAGGACCAATCACACTACCACTTACAGAATATACGAATTAATGTCAAAACAAAATTCTATATGAACTATATACTCTTGTAAAAATTAATAGCTATCGTATATGGTAGTGGAACTGCGGAAGTATTTATTGTGAGAATAGTCGAGAAATTGACAAATGATACCTAAAAGATCTAAGAACACAATTTTAAACTTACGTTTACAAAATGAAAAAGCATCTATTGACGGGTAAACTATAAAATCATTCGGCTACAATTTATAACGTTTTCGGATACATCATGAAAGATTTTAGATCGTAAATATTCGTATATTTATATACTCATAATGTCTCTTTATCTTGGAACAAATATCTCAAACCTGTCCCATAATAATGCTCTGGGGCCGAATAATAGATTCAAGAAGGCTGTAGTGCAGTTTTTTATAGTATAGGCAAAATTATATTTTTTAATCCCATGCATTTTTATTACAATTCGTACGATAAATTAAAACGATATAATTTTAAAAACAAAATGAATAAAATTACATTATTTTTTTCGCACTAAAAAAAACTCTCCCAAAATCCGAATGATGTTCCCTCAAACCTAACCTACTCCGTAAAGTCAATCCCCGTCACTTTAATTAGCTCTTGAGTCATTGTTTGGTATTCTTATATATAGCCCTGCAAAACATGGTGTTTTATATTTCTCCATCGTCTCTCACATCATATATTGACGTGATATACATATAGTATATAATTATCTCGTACTCTATTTATATTAATGTATGGTATGGCGTAATCGAGAGGACTGAGTAAATTTTTGAGAAAATTACGGAACAATGGTATTGACCCAAAATAATCCCCACATTTATAGTGCACATTTTTGAAATTACCAAAATATGATCTTTAGAAAGGTAATTTTCAAAAATATGATAACCATACATATTTTATGACCCGTCAGGAAACTCCAGAGTGCAAGTCAATCTGTCTCAAAGTGCAAGTCATTTGTTCGAGGGTGCAAGTTTTGATAGGTCACAAAACCCAAGGTGCAAGTCAGTCTCTCAATGTGCAAGTTAGAAATCTCAAAGGTGTAAGTCTTGACCGGTCAGAAAATCATCTGTCTCAAGGTACAAGTCTTGACCGGTCAAAAAATCTTAAGGTGCAAGTCAATCTGTCTCAAGGTGCAAGTTAGGAATCTCCAAATTGCAAGACGTTTGTTTGAGGGTGCAACTTAGTGCACCCAAAGGTACACAAGTCTTAACCGATCAGGAAATATTTATGCTCATTGTGTTTTTCTTAAAAAGAAAAAAATTATACTTACCATTGTATTCATAATTTCTAAACTATGAATCATGAATGTGAGAATTATTTTGGGTTAATACCACTGTGTAATTTTCCCTAAATTTTTCATTGGTTGACCAATCATGCCACATCACTCCTTTAATTTGTTAGGTGTATCCTATGCACTGACTTCATTAGGTATATCCTATAAACCGGAACATACATAATGCGTGTACAAATTAAATATTATCGAATATATGATTTATTTAACTTCTTTTGATGTATTTTGTGTTATAATATTACGTTTTTTATTAATACACATGAATTAACAAAATCACGTCACTTGAAAATTGATGAATAATGATATTAGTATATGCACACACAATTACATATCTTACCTCGACATTCTTAAACCTAAATATTTGTGTATCTAATTTGGTTGCCTCATCTCTTAGCTTTAAAAGTGTAAACTTTGTGCACTTCTGAGCTCTTTAATTGGTTTTTTTTTTTTTTTTGGGTAGAACGTAAGATTATATAAAGGGCTGGAGTCATAGATAAAAGCGATCTCTAATAATAAAATGCCTATTATCATTTATTAGACCACACATTTTATGACCTTTGTCTAGGTTTCAATTTTTTTTAAACCTTCCAGTAAAAACAATTCTTTTTACTATGAAACTTAAAACAAAAAATGTTACATACATATATCATTTTGGATTGTGTACTCAGTTCACTATTACAATAATAGTTAAAGACGATAGTGTTTAAACGTAAAAGATAATAATTTTAAAACTGTTATCTATGGAGGTGACATTAAAGTTTTTATTTTTTTATGATAGTTTACAGCTGCCATTAATATAAATAGGTGTTGTTAAAAAGTATAAAATAACAGATTAAAATTGTAATCGTTGACTATAAATATGACAATCACAAAACGTCATTAAACATAATACAATTAGCTACTCAATATGGTCGGAACACTATTAGTTTCCTTTTCAAGTCTCGAACCTCTGACTTTTCACCTAACTAATATCTTACGCACATCCTCTCTGACCACTACATCAAACATAATATTCATGACATATTTATAATATCTATGTAACAAAATGTAATATATAACATATATGTTTAACATTTTTTTCATTGTTTCCATGTCAGTCGAGATTAAAAATGTTTCCACGGTTTTAATGCCAGTTTACATTAAAACCAACATTATAAAGAAATCTTTTTGTTTCAATGTCAGTTTCAATCAAAACCGACATTATAAAGGGAATTAGTTTTGTCGCCAATTTAAAAATCAACATAATAAAAATATTACATGACAGTTTTCTTTTGTAAACCGACATCAATATGTATTCCAGTTTTTTCAATTACAGGTTTACAAAAACTGACATGTTATTTAAGCACCATTGTGGTTGTGATGACAGTTATTTTTATAGACTGACATCAATACTTATTTCAATTTTTTCAATGACAAGTTTACAAAAATTGACATGTTATTCAAGTACTATTGTAGTAGTAATGGCATTTTTTAGACTGATACCGATATTTATTCTAATTTTTTTAATAACAGGTCTGAAAAAACTGACATGTTATTTAAGTACTATTGTAGTAGTGAGGACGATTTTTTTGTAAACTGACATCAATATTTATTTTAATTTTTTCAATAACAGGTTTATAAAAAATAACATGTTATTTACTTTAGAATGTCATATTTAAGGATTATTGTAATAGTGGTTGCAAGAACTCTTGTCTTAACTGACGTTAAAAATTCCTTTTCGGTCACGCAAATATAAATTGTATATGGCTTTGTTTTTTTTTTTATTCGCATCCACAAACACACACATATATACGTAGGAAATTTTTGTTCTTTTTGAAATGCCAGTGACTTATTGTAGTTTAAGTTTAGAGTGACGCTAGGAACATATACTTTAGGGACACAACTAGACACAGATATATCTAAAACCGTTAGATACATGTGAGATCACATGCATCTAACAGTTTTAGACACATTTGTGTCCGGTTGTGTTCCTAAGGTATGTGTTCCTAGACTTTTTGTTAAGTTTGATCATGAAAACAAAATAAGGAGATCAATCTGATTCATATGTTTCATGTTAGCGAGTATCACATCACCTATGTTGATCATCTTTCCTCTGTTTATAAGTCTTTGATAATCCTTACCTTCGAAGTCAATTTTCAAGGTCAAGTTAGGTCCATGAGTTTCTAACATGGTATCAGAACTAAGTCCAATACGCACTTGGATCCTCTCGTCTAACCTTCCGCCATCCTTACATCTGTTATCCACGTGTCGCGTGAGTTGATTTTCAACGTTTGAGTTAGGCCTACTATGTAACGACCCAAAAATTTAAATGATTTTTTTAATTTTACTTAAAATTATTAAAATGATCTATAATTAATTAATTAGAATTTACTACTTAATTACAATTAATATAAAGAAAATCTCTCAAATTTAAAATTTAAAACATAGTAAAACAATTAAAATATTATTTCAATTTCTAAACAGTAATAGTGACAGAATAATTTAAATAACACAAACAAAATTAACGCCATACATGGGGACCTTCAATGAACTACCGACAGTCTAACTATTGATACAGCCAGGGTTCCACTATCTCGGGACCCTCTTCCTCTGCTTCGGTAGCCACCACTTCTGCTTTGGGTTCTGGCTCTGGCTCGGGGCCAGGGTATAACATACCATGAGTCAAAGTAGTTAATCTCGTACCGGCGGACGTACCGGTTTTGTTACTGGTACGATACGTACCAGTACCGGTGTGTACTGGTGTAGCGTTTCGGATTTATCGCTAAAATTAATATATATATTTTAAATAATATCTTTTAACAAAAAATCATACTAAACATAAAAATAAAACATTACAATTTAAAAATAAATCACAAAACATAAAAAAAAGAATGATTTTAGTCTCAAATTATGTTAAATTATCCAAAAAAACATATTAATAGATTTTTATAATGTTTTTAAATACAGACCGGTACGGTATGGTACGGTACCAGCCGGTATTGCCCGAAACAAGCCGGAACACTTGCCAGAACGGTACTCCTGTGGTCCGGTACCGTTACGAGAGCGGTACAGGACGGGATTTACGACTTTGCCATGAGTATTGAAACCCAGTAACATACCAATTACCCCTTATGAACTCCCATGAATGCAAGTATGTAATTAATAGATTAATTCTAGTTTTTAATGGTATTATTTGTGTAGTTCAAATTACCAGTTTCATCTTTACACCCATGCTTAGATTTTCATACGCTGTGTTTCCAAGCGATAGATTCCCATTCACGGGTTGCGAACCCGCACGGCTCAAGATCTGACTCGACTTACAACACCAGCACGGCTAACAATCTAGCATGTAACAATTTTCTAATCCATCACATAGTCAATCAACAATCAACGGTCTCACAGACCTCCCGTATATGGTACTACCATCCCACGTCCTCAGCCCCTCAACCCATGCATGTCGAGCTTTCAGCAAGCCTCGATCTCGTACATATCAAGCGGTGGCAGCCGGCCTAGACTGTATGAATAGTACCCTCTAATTTTTACCAGGTTAAGTCCCCTAAACTAAGCCATGACACATAGCACATTAAAATTTTTTATTTTTATTATTAATTCTAAGTTGCATGCAATATGTTGGGTGATTACGTTTTTCATGCAAAATTCTCTACAGTTAATAACTAAAAACATAAAAGAACATGCTATCCAAGATAATAATTCAACACTTGCATATTCTAAAATATAAGTACAAAAATCAGTCTTGTAAAGAAAATCATATAAAATCATCTGATGGTCCGATTATGCTCTAGTCTGCGCCGCTGCAAATCTAAGACTGAACCCTAATTATTTCATGTTTATCACTTTATTAAATTCTCAAGCTAACTATTTTAAAATTTTAAATTAACATAATTCACACAGTTTTAGACCTTTACTATGAAAACAATCATAAAATCCATTACGAGACTCCATTTGAGCCTTGAAAAATTTCAGAGTGTACGTCAGGTCAAGATCTACGTCTTTGCTGAAGGAAAGATCTCAATACAGTTTTGTTTTAATTCCCAAACGATAGTTCAAAGTGACTAAAATTTTCGGCCAGAACCTGTCACAAAATCGCCGACCGCTAAAACGGCCATATATTCCCTTCCCGATGTCCGTTTTAGACCCGTGAGATGTCAAAACGACCATTAGGTAATTTTCTATGTTTCTAGATCATTTAGCGCATATTTTATATCCAGAAAAATTATCATTTTGCAGCCCGAAGTGACTATCAAAAATTGGTCCATTAATCTGTTTATACTAATAATCTAACACACTATATACGTACGCGCATGAATTTTATAAAAATGATAATGTAGTACTTACTTGTGTTTTTCTTTCACGTGTGAGTAATCGCTCCAACTTGTCTTTCCATCCTTGAGAATCTGATAGTGTGCACAAGAGAGAAATCTAGAGAGAGAGAGGCTTAGAGAGAGAGAGAGACTTGGAGAGAGAAAGGGGGGCTACCGAGAGAGAGGGAGAGATTGTATAGAAAAATATGATTGTGGAAGTTAAATGAATGTGGAGGAAAAAGTGGGAATAGAGGAGTGGGATAGTGGGTTGTATAATATAATTATCTATAACTATATTTAATAATAATACTTCCTTCATCCCGATTTGTTTGTCCACTTTTTGACTTTTATATGTCCCAAAATATTTGTCCATTTTTAAAGTTGACTTGTGAAATTTACCTAATGCCCTTTCTTTTTTTTTAAATCACACTTTGGAAAACGTGCACTCTCATTTAATACTTAAAAAGTTAAGGATATTTTTGAAAATTTAAAACTTTTAAGAGTAACGATTATGTTCCTTTAATAAGTTGAAATTTCTAAAATGGACAAACAAATTGGGACAGAGGGAGTACATGGTAATTAATTAATAATTAATATATAAATTCAATAATAATATATACACCAATATATATATGTACTTATCTCATTATAACCCTACTTAATAAAATTAGAAATTAAATATTTAATAAAAACCATTGGGCATATATTAAAATTCTAAAATTTGAGGTCCTTACACACTATTGGTCCCAAATCGGCATTTGTGATATTTGACAATTTCCTAGTCAAAACACACTAAATATTTTTGTATAATTTATTTTATTATTAGAGTGTCTGTTTAGGACATGGAAGGAATCAGAATTTAGTTTGTATTTTATAAGGTATTATCTTGGTGTATTTTTAGAAGTTGCCTAATTGGATTAGAAATCATATTATCTTGGCTTGTTTTTAGAAGTTG
The DNA here is from genome assembly GCA_019985065.2 of Arctostaphylos glauca. Lineage (NCBI taxonomy): Eukaryota > Viridiplantae > Streptophyta > Magnoliopsida > Ericales > Ericaceae > Arctostaphylos > Arctostaphylos glauca. The sequence goes on from JAHSPW020000001.1 coordinate 36,988,001, forward strand.
TCTAGTTGGATTAGAAGTCTTTTCCTAATCGATTTAGGATTTTCCAAAATCTCCAAGGATTTCAAAATAGATACAAAATCAGATTTAGAAAATATCAACAAATTCCGAAGACATCGCTCAAGCCATCAGATTGTCCATCGACTTAATAAAATTGGAAAGTCGCTCCAATGACAATATCGAGTTCATAAATATTCTATTAGGATTTCTGGATTGTTATGCTGAGTGAGACTGGTTTTAGGGAGGCAGAAACAAAGAGCAGCAATCAGCCCTAATGGTCTTTTGATCAATCCCTTTGACATTTAATTCGGATCAACAATTGTCTTGTGATGCTATCATCGTAGTCAGATATTTTATTCATATCAATTCTTATCTTTGTGTGTTTTTGAAGGCTTGTGGATTCAAGGCAAAGACGGTCAATCATTGGGTGTCGTGAACAAGGATTCGGCAATCAATCTTAGGTCAACTCATGAAAGTGAGTCATTGTTGTGAGTATAGATTGTTTTTATAACCGCACAAAGGACGTTATTATAGTAATTTGATTCATTCCCGTAGTTTTTATACTTTTGGGATTTTCCATGTATATCGTCGTCTTGTGCGTGTACTTATTTCTTACTTATTTTTAATTCTTGAAAATTTGTTAGTTTGCCCGAGTTTAGATTTTTCACCCACAAATTTCTAACATCAAAAATGGGGGTTCTTGTGTTAGGAAAAATGGGTTGTGGGGTTATACATCCAGTGACCGTGGAAGGGGTTACTTCGAACGAAGATCACAGCGGAAGGAATTTGACATTCGCTCTATTTTCTCTTTCTATACACAAACAAGCATAGCTTTTATGAGATTCTGGAGAGAGAGAGACATTATACAAATTAGGCTTTTATTTTGTCGTTACAGTTAGGGTAATGTGAAAAGGATTAGATTTTTTTTGAACAATTTATGTAATAGAAAAAGAGACTTAGCGACTATATAAGAAGACATCTTGATGTTCTCCCTTTATATATTAGAATAAATTTTAACACTCAAAGTAATGGCGCAAGCCTTAAGTATTCCAAATTTATATTTCTACATAGTGCTCCAATGGTGTTTTATTCAGTTCATTTATCCAAAATAAAAAATACATACGCCAGAGAGAGAACGTTTACGCTGACAAAATAAATACATAAACGATAATTTAAATCAAAGTCTTATTTATCCCTGCGGTTTAAGTTTTTATCTCATCCACTTTTTGAACTTATGTTTTAATCCTATTTTTGTATGGTTTGACAAATTTATCATTACCTTTAAAGGGTACTTTACCCTCTTATCCTTTGGTTAGTTAATTCTTAATTTGTTAAGTTTAAATTTGTAACACTAATTTAGGCTTAAAACATGGAATCATAATTATCTTTAGCAATTATCTTTACCGAAAATGGAAGTTTGAGATTCATAATTATCTTTAGTAATTATCTTCACCAATTTATGAAAATGTATCATGATCTGCAAGTGTTGTTCCTTACCTACAAATTTACCTTGATATATGTAAATTTACCGTAATCTGCAGATATTTTGCCCTACAAATTTACCATAAAATTTGTCAATTTACTAGATGTAGTGCGTTACTTTCAAATTTACGATGATATATGCAAATTTACCATGGACGACAGGTGTTGTTCCTTACATGCAAATTTATCATGACCTTCAAATTTACTATGATATCTGAAACCGTACCGGGTGTTGTTTCTTTCCAGCAAATTTACCATGTTTTTCTACTAATTTACCATAACATTTAAATTTACTAAGATATTTGAAAATATACCATAACCTTCAAATATACCATGTCTGAGTCAGTATTATTCAAAAAAAAATATGTATTCCAACGATTTATACCATACCCTAGCCCTTAGTCCTACAAAAACCATTCGACTTCCTTTTCCGGTAGCAGTTAAATCAAACCCGTACTCCGTATTCCAGCACCGGCGGTCGATATTCCGTAAATATGGTGCAGTGTTTGTATGCAATTCCGATGAGTTGATGGATTCCAGAGCCCTAGATCTCTAGTGTTGCGATTTTGGGAGAGACGAGTCTGATATTTGGGAGAACACTGTTAATGACGTGTTTTTAGGGATTTGTAACTAACCTTGATTAATGTCAAGATAAGGGTAAGTTTGGTATTTTTTTAAAAAAATGACCAAAACTTAATGTTTGTAAGTGTATAGGATGAAAAAATAACAAATACTTAGAGATGAGACTAAAAAATAAGTTCCCCATAAATAAATAAGTCAACTACATAATAACAAAATATTTATTTGACGTAAATTTCTTATTTTTCTATCATTTTCCTAAAAAATATTGTCAAAAGGAGATACGTATCATGTTTTAATATTTTTATTTTGTATATTCTATCGACAATCGTATCAAGTATCGTATAAATTAATAAAAAAAACTTTATACAAAATATAAATATTAGATTTATTTGCAAATTCAATGAAGACTTTGATGACACAAAAATTCGTGTCTTTGAATATATTGCATATTCTAGTAAGAGAAAATATCATGTATTGCATCATGAATCTTATGAGTATCAAAAGAAAATCTAACTATACGCAAAATACGTAGATATACATATAAATTTTACCTGCGAACATGTCAAACCATAAGATACTTATGGTCAGACTTATCTAATAACAAAATGTTAGTAATAGTACGGGAATAAACAAATAATATGGTAAATAACGAAATAAATTTACACTAAAATAAGAACCGAGATAAAAACAAGAAACAATTAACCACTGGTATTTTTATAAAAAAAAACACAAACAAGAAGTACAAAGTGTAGAACTTTGATCTCTGGAGTTGGAGTTGAGGCCTGTGTTTCACACAGTGTCCTTAAGATAAAATTTGCCACCTCACTAGAATGTGCTTGAGGTATTGTCGGCGTCTGTCTCCCAGGATAGAGCGACTGGTAAACAAAATTATAGCACAAGCAACTTGGTTCTTACGAACAGAACTTGGACATTATTTCTCTCTCTGGATGAAGATAGACTGGACTACGAAAAATATTGTGAATCGTTTCTATGTTTGAAGAAGAAACAGAAGACCTTATACATATACATATTGGGGACCTTTCAACTACAGCATGCAGCATCAATTTTGACCATAAAAGTTGATTCAATTCAACCGTTAACAAGGGTCATCAAGGGAATCTTTTAGGTTTTCACTTGACAGCAAACCAATGCTTTCTAAATTCCAATAGTCACAGATCTTGGTAATAGATCGGGTTCTAGATCAACCCAATCATTGAACCCGGTCCAATAAACCCAAACGTCTTTCCTGTAAAAAGAATTAGGTCAAGGGCTCAAACCCAATTCCAATTCCAAAGCCAAACTCGAACCCCGGACCTTTGAACCACAGGCCCTAGTCCAGTCGGGCGGCTCAAGTGTGTGAATATTAAATCGACCATGGGTAGACGCTTGCCCGCTCACAAAATTGGGATGACCCAAAGGGACAACTCTTAGTGCAAAACTTGAAACTTATATGCACGCCAATTATTTCTGAACAAATCGATGTGGGATCAAGTAATTTTTGAATATGCGTGGAGTGACTCTTCACCTTCTAACTATCTTTACTTTGAACGTCAATTAAACATTCATTCCTCAATGAAATTTGTCCATTTTTCTTTTGGTTTGTACCCCTAATATAAGTGTATCTAAACCCACTCGGACCCACTTTATAAGTTGTCCAATTCCCACTTAATTTTTGGTTCGAAAATACTGAAAAATCTTTTCTGAAAATTTCATTTTTCCAACATAAAATACATTTAAAGGTAAAAACACAAATAGTAAGATTTGTAATAATATTATTAATAAAAATTTGGATTATAGTCCATTATAGTTGACTTCACCAAGGCCCAGTTCACTACTTTTTCATTTACTGGCAAATTTACAGATAGCAGTATGTAAGGTATCACGTCAACTCATATTTTATAATATGACGAAGACAATATTTTATTGAATCATTTAATTTTTTTTCTTTATGCCTAGAGAGAGAGGGGTTGCAATTTGTGATTTATCTTTCGTTCATCTAATAGCAGACAATCGTCACCAGAGAAAGAGAGCGATTTACAAAGACTTTGCTTATTCAAAAAATTACGATTTGTTGTTCAAATTTGGATTGAAGATCTCAATTTTACAGAAAACAGAGCTTGTGTTAATTTCAACTTAAATTATGTTTCAAAAAAATTCGATTTTTGTTAATGATATATGTGTTTTATTTTCGATATATATTGCAATGTAGTTACTATAAGTTGCATAAATAAGTTTATCAATTAATTGCTAACAAAATTTATTGTTTGCCATTTGAATTTTGTTTGAAATGTTGAGGTTTTGAATTTTTATGGAATCTAGTTTTATCCGTTGCTTCGTTCATATTATTAATAATCCACACCAAAAGACCTAAAACTTATCATTTTCGCCCTTTATTTTTTATGAAACAGAGTTTTATCATTTTCTCCGCTCATATTATTAGTAATCCACCCCAAAAGACCTAAAACTTATCATTTTTGCCCATTTATTTTTTCGTTTCTCTCTTTTACTCTAGAAATTCAAGCTAAAGGAGGGAGCATGATGCACAACAAACGTGTTGTGCAGTAAAAATACATCGTTTTAGTGTAAAAAACAAAGACGCCTAGCAATTGGAATGTGCCCGAAATAATATTTTATGCATTAAAATGACATTATTTTAACGCACAACGCATCATGTTATGTATAGCAAGGCTCCCGAGTCTAGCAGAAAGTGAGATCTAACAGATAAATATATAATTCCCCCACAGCAATAGGACATCTGTTGTATCTGTAAGCAGAAACTCGTTGGTTGGACCCCTACCTGGCGCTACCACTTCCATTTTACACCTCCAAGTTAGAACTCTGGAGGAAAAAACCATGGTTCTATTATTTACAAAACAAATTGACTGAGTTCTACCAAATTTATGATGCTCTAAAAATCAGATAGTTCCAATTCCAGACACAATTTCCCCAATATACACAAGTAGAAGTTTCATTTGATCCTTTAGAGAATAACCCAAATGATGGAGTTTCCCAACAAAACGGGGGGAAAAAAAAAAAAAAAGTCCCCCCAAACTAATAAGAACTTAAATTACAAACTCCCATGTTACACAAGCAGCAAAATACTGCTACTGCCTAAATGACAGTTGAGATGGTGGGATGACCTCTAATATGCAGAAGCAAATAAGCTTATGTAAGGCCACCATGCCTTTCCTAAGTAAATCAAAACGCACAACTTTCTTGAGAAAGGAAACTTCGAAATGAAACCGAAAAGGAAAAGAAAACTAATGGTGACAAACTCCAAGAAACATAAGTATACCCGACCTCGTACAAAAAACTAGGAAGCCATCACGGGTAATCGCTTGTTGCCAACAAAAGCCTGCCTAAGCCAATGGTACCCGTCTCTATAATGCTCTAGAGAGAAACAAAGTTGCCGTATTGCCTCCCGTTTCTCCTCTGCTGCTGCTACTATATCCTCTCTCTGCTTCTCCACCTCCTCCTCCAGCTCTCCAACTCTTGATCTCAGTTCTTCCACAAGGCTACGTGCACCTTCCACTCCAGCAATCAACTCAACATGCTCCATGTGCAAATGCTTCAAATGCCGGTCCATATGTTCAATTCGGTCATCTCTATCGCTTACCTCAGCAATTAGTTTGGTGATTTTTACATTAAGTTCATCTTTCTCCAATTCACATGCAACTTTCAATTGCTCAATTTCAACTTGAAGAAGACATTCCATTTCTGCTTTTCCAGCCTTAACTCGTTTAATCTCTTCCTCTAGAGTTTGACAACGTAATTCCCATTCTCTGAGATTATCCTCCAAATAAGTTTGTTCCTTTGACAATTTGGTAATTTCAGCCTGAAGCTGCGTGTTTTCTTCAGACAAGGTTTGGTTAGCATTGGAAATTGTTTCTCTCAACCCCCTTATCTCTTGATCACGTTCCGATAGATTGGCTTTGTACCTTGCGATTCTATCCTGCAGTTTTGAAACCTCTTTATGGTCCTTATTAAGCTTGGCCTTCGACGTAGCAAAATCTTTCTGAGCCAATCCAAGTTTATCTTCCAAACGCCGAATGGATGATCTGCTGTTCTCAAGTTCATGTCTCAAATTTACTATTTCTCTCTCTGAACTGTGAAGCTTTTCTTTTGTAATTTTCAGTTCTTCCCCAAGTTCCTGGTCTGAAACTTCTTCCTTCAACCCAACCATTCTTTCTACAAGCTCCATCGACTCTTTTTTCTCCGTCTCCAGATTAGCTCGTAATTTATTGACATCTTTCTGCCTTAATTCAACTTCAGCTTCCAAATTTTTATCAACTTCTTCATTGGATCTGTTTTTCTGAAGCTCAATCTTCAACCTAACAATCTCTTCTTCATAAAACCGAATCTTTTCTCTCGCATCTCTCATTTCCTCCTCATATCCCTCAATTCTATTGAATAAATAATTTGAATTCCCATTTGTTATTCCCCTTGCAGATCCCTCTGTATTCTCTTCCTGTTGCATCCGGAGCTTCTCTTTCACATCACGAAGCTCAACCTCCAATTCTATAATCTTCCTCCGCGGCCCTTGCTCCTCACCATTTCCTGATGCAGCCGAATAATTGTTCACTGAGGAATCATCCGATTCCGACTCCCAATCTACTGTGGATGAGTCATCACCTTCTTTGTTGTACACATCAGAGCCACTTCCACCAGAACCAAGGAAAAACTCAAAACCAGCAGCTCTAGGGCCAGATTTACGCCGGCTAGGCCTTTGGTCAGGAGAAAACAAGGAGGAAGGTGGCTCTGAACCGAAGTCAGAGATTCCTGATCCCTGGGATTGGAGATCTGAGGGAATATTCCTCTGTAATTCTCCGGTAAGGTGATCATAACGCTCAGCCAATGAGCGGTACATTCGGTAGAATTCCTCAACATGAGCGACCAATTCCGGCCTCTTCTTATAATACATCTCAGCCTTTTTAGCAAATGAATCTCCTTCCTCTTCGATCAGTTTCAGCATCCGTTTGACACTTTGGTCCATATCTGAGATCAATGACTTTTTCGTCATTTTCATGTTTAGCATCAACTTATCAAATTATGACAATTTGTCATTATAATGTAAATATAACAATAAAGTTTAGGTCATATTCAAATCAACCCATCTTGCCACCCTTTTTTTTACAAGGCCACCCAGTGCTGATGGGATCACCAAAACTCATGACCTTTTCAGAAAAGTGTGCCTGCCATTAATGTAGACACATACTTCCCCCTTTTTTAGTGTCCAATATGGACGATATGAAGAACTGTCCCATTTATCAAATTTATTAAGAATTGACACTAACTATATATACAAAAAAATAGTGCCTCCCAACAAAAATATGCTATCATTGATTTATGCCCAAGAAAATTAGATGGAGAATTCAATAAAGAAAAAAACCAAAGAAATTTTGTGATGCAAAATGGATATGACAACCAGAGTTCTTACGTGTGACATTGGTTTCAGTCCTTAAGAATGTATACAATCTACAGATCAATACAGGACGGAATAAACAGGTCTGGTCAATTCAAGACATCATCAAGATATGCCGCAGAATCAAAAAACTGACTTTTCTTGTTCTACTGGCAGTTTATCTCAATCTTGTCTCAACATTAGTAACTTGTTTGGACATTAGAAGTTATTCCCGTTCTGACGTCAGGTGTGCAGGGGGTAGTTATGCATGCAAAACATAGGTAGAAGGAACATAGCAATATCAGTCGCTTACCCTCTAGATTTTCTGCAAGCCACTTAGAGTTCTTGGGACTGATGTGGCTATCCCACCACCAGGAATGTGACTTTTTTGATTCTGTCCTCTTCATGTTTTTATTTGCTTTAACCTGAGATAGGGAGACCAAAAGGGAAAGAACATCAAAAAAATTGTAAGATCATTTTGGTAAACCTGAATCAGATAAATTGATGCTTTTGTTTCAAATATTTTGGGCAATCTACACTACATATGAGAAAAGCTTTTTCACAAACACACCATTCCCATAGGATGAAGGCCTCATCATAGCTTATAGGCCCAAAATGGCAGCTTAGAGCATCTTCAAGAAAGATGTCAAATTTTGAGGTGTCAAATTTTTTTGACGGCCTATGTGGCAATTTAACATCTTTAAATTTAACATGCAAATTTTTTTTATCTCCAACAAAGATGTTGGATTGAGGCATTTACGGTAAAAATGTATTTAAAATTGGGGCATTTAAGGCAAAAAGGCATTTGACACTTGATGTCAATTTTGATATCAAGGACTCTTTTTCAATTGCCACATAGGATTTGACATTATTGTTAGAGTTAGTTTTGATGTCATTTTTTGAAACTCAATTGTCACAATGGATTTGACATCTTTGTTGGAGATGCTCAATGAACAGGAATATGAAAATCTGTAGCTGGACTAGTTTTGGCCCTTTGTCATGAATTGTATGGAGTATGACTACTACGGTCAGTCCTAATTTAATTCATTTTTCAACTACTAAAGAATATACATCTTTGTTGGAGATGCTCAATGAACAGGAATATGAAAATCTGTAGCTCGACTAGTTTTGGCCCTTTGTCATGAATTGTATGGAGTATGACTACTACGGTCAGTCCTAATTTAATTCATTTTTCAACTACTAAAGAATATACATCTCTACAAAAATCAACATGACCAAATTTTATCTCATATCTCCAATGCGGTAAAGCTGCCCCATTGTGGCCTAAAGGTCGCAGGTTCGAGTCTTGGAAACAGCCTCTCTGCTTGCAGGGGTAAGGCTGCGTACATCGACCCTTCCCCAGACCCCGCATATGCGGGAGCTTCGTGCACTGGGTACGCCCTTTATCTCCAATGTAATATGAACAACTAAGAACTTCCAAACCACTCCTCATCCTGATTTATAGCTCAAATTAAGTGTAACCTTGGTGTAGGTTGTTGCATACTTGCAAGTTGCATCTAATTTTCTAACTGCATACTATATCTACAGTATACACAAAAGATTTCTAAAAAAAGGGTCTGATGTTAAAGAAAAACTAAAAATAAGGCAAAAAGCATTCAAGCAAAAACCAGGAAGAAAGCTTTCGAGCTTATTGCAATCCAAGGATTCCTATGATGAAGTTTCGCTTACCACAGCATAAGAATGAGACACAGTTTTAACATAAGATCATCAAAAAACAGTTACATGACATGGAGCTAGATTAACTACTTCTGTACCAGAACATCATCAGAGGATGCAAAGTGAGGTGTAGTTGAACATAGATAACTTGCTTACCAAAGATGAAGCCATTTCACAGCTTTGGTGGCACTTTTGAGTTGGATCAAATGACCTGGGTAATAAAAACATACTAAATTGAGTGGTATAAATTCTGCAGACCCATACACTTGAAAACTGCATTCCATAGCACAACTTATTACTTCCACAAATAGATGTTATCACAAAACACGTATTACTATTAGCGTGTAATCAAATAATGCAATGCCACTCCGGATTGTTATGTTATCAAATTCTGCAAATTGAATTTAGCAATTTGTAAACTTCAGGTTGGCTTCTGTTGGCCAGAGGACTGTCTGACCATTAACACAACTGCTTATAGATTCACAATCCACATTTTAATCTACCATCGGAAAGGTCAAACATGAAACCAACCCATGAAGCTCTCAGTCCTAAGCAGTATGAGGCATCAATTCTCAATAATTTGCCTTACAATGAAAATGAGAATTGATCAGTGACGTACAAAAAAAGAAGGCACCCCCAAAGTGCTATATGGGAGGGACAAAAGACAGGGAGAGGGCCTTTCGTCAATGTTTTGATACTTTAGTCTAAGAAGCCAAAAGCTTATTGCGTACTCACCTGTACTAAAAACTGAATCTGTAACTCCTCCCTCCACTTCACATTATCCTGTGTTCACCATCCCTCCCCTCTTAGATGACAGCAAGGTAATGAACAGCAAATAACCACCTAGACATTATACAAATCAACTCTTTTTTCCCCAGAAATGCATCATAGGATCAAGGATGTCAATGGTTTGTGTTAATGAGCATGAGCTACTATTTTGCCATTGCAATTGAGGGCCCGTTGGTAACTTTACTATAAGTTTATTTTACATAATTTTCCTCTGAATCTTTATTCATTTTGCTCCTTAATTCTGATATTAGCAAATAAGCAAGGGCTAGTACAGCCTTGAATAAGAATATTTTGATTGAGAAATGGGAAATGAACAGTAAGACAAACAACCCTTTATAACAAAGTTCATTTATGTGTAATATTTCATGCCAACCAAGACTCATATGTTCCCATGTTCAGTAGCTTAGTACGTGGACTTATTCTTCACATCAGAAATGGAATGGTTCAGCCAATTTCTCCCCACGAAAAGAATAAAAAATGAATGCTCATAAAGCCCAAGCCCAAAAGAGACTGGCGGAATATTAGGAAGAGCCCTAACCTAGACCATAAATGAGACAGTAGAGTAGGCCGATAGGCCCACGAACACGTGTCATCATATAACGCTTAGAGAAGGACATGCACCTTGGTATAAGTGGAGAGTGGAAGGCACGTGCTGCCAAAGCGCGCCAACGCCCTTCGATCGACAGAGAAATAAATATCTGGATTTTTGACAATTTGACCACTAAATGCACAACTGTCCGAGCGAGATTTCCAGCTATGTCCAACGCGGTTCGGTTCAATCTGGAAAACCAAAATAACTCAAATGTAAAAAGAATCGGCCTGCAGTAAATTAACTCAAACGACATAATTAAAAGGCAAAATGGATAGTACTAACGTCACGTCGGAAGGAAACTTCCTTGATTTCTCTCGTAATCTACAGTCTCCTAGAACTTCTTATGAGGAGGGGGAAAAATTACCATCGAAATAATACGTATATCAATCTGCCTTTTGGTAAGACAAGATTATGGATAAAAATTAGCAACCTAATTCACATGAATCGAAATGGTTGGATACGAATCATATGATGACGAGTTTCCAAAGTCGATGTGCGAGGGCAAAGGACAGAGAGAGAGAGAGAGAGAGAGGAGCTCAGTTATTAGAGCTGGAAGAACTTGAAGAAGAAAGGAAGTCCGTATATATGATCAGAACTAGTGAATCAAAAGAGAACTTGATTTTTTTGCAATTGTTTCCGCGAAATTATTGGAAAAGGTTCAGATCCTCTAATTTACAGTACTTTCTGAAGCCAGAATCAGAAAGCAGGCAGTGGAAAAAGAAACAATAGATACATAAACAATTGAAAAGCTTAGGGCAAATTACCTTTATCGGATACTCTTGCGGCGCAGGGAAGCCGGGGAAGGCTGGAGAACTCGAATCCGGACAAAAGATTCCAAGGATTTGGAAGCACAGGGAAGAACAAATTCAAAACTCCGGCAGGAGAGAGCGAGAGGGAGAGGGAGAGGGAGAGAAGAGGGCCCGAGCTCAATTCCTTATCTGGTGCTTAAATGAAGATGGGAGTAGATTCCAAAGTCAAACTAGCACTTTCATTTGCCTATTTTATTCCAACATATAAAGCAAATTTTTAAGTATAACAAAGCCTTCAATTATATTTTGCTTGCTTCATTGGTGAAATTACTCTACTATCCTCCAAATTACTATTTCTATTTATTTTTTCAAATAATTAAGTATACGTGTTTACACTCAAAATCCGAACGTGGCAGCAATTATAAGAATACCCACATGCCCACACATTGTCATGACAATATTGTGAGAATTTAATACATTGTTTTAAAGGATGAGTAGTTATTTACGGTTAAATGTTCTAGCGATCACAATAAAAAAATTTCACAAACCGAAATGTAATTCTTTCAAATAATAAGCGTCTAATAGAGAGAGAGAGAAAAAAAGCTAAGAAAGAGAAATTACAAATATTAAAAATAATAGTTACAAATATTTTCTAGCACACTCACACTCAATTTCAATCAACTGAGAGAAATAAGCCAAACAGTATGGGAAAAAAAGTAGGGATATTCCATACACAACAAAAGTTGGATTTCACACAAAATATCTTCACTTCTTTTATTTTTTTTTAAAAGATTTTATATGGCAAAAAAAATGTAAATTATTGCTCTGGGAAGGTCATAAGTGGAAAACTTTAAATTACTCCAGGATAAAGACTTGGGTTTGGTAGGAGGGGAAGTAATTTTCGGTAGGTTAATTATCAATTTCTACTTAGAAAACGACTCCCAATATGAGTGGGCCCTAATTCGAAAGTTAGATTGACACCTTGCATAATGACGTTGAGATTTGCTAGCGGGAAAATACAAAAAACGATTTTTATTTTTAAAAGCAATAATAAATAATTACTATGTTTATATCTAATTTTGGTTGGTAATAGAACTACCTATAAAATGAATATGAAAAGGGGTTTTTGTGATTACAAGTAAGACCTGTTTGGATGAAATGAAAATCAATAAGGTCAATGACCCTACAACTGGCTATGGTGTTTTTTCCAAACAACCCTTTATCCTAAGAATTAAGTACTCTTTCCACTGGGTGTTCCGAAATTCCAGGGCCATTGACAATTTCGTAGGCCGGATTCGGGCATTTTGCTTGTCTTATGTCCTTAAGGAAAGTATCAAAATAATAATTAATTTTCTCCTTTCGCATGCTCAGAATCTTTAGATCACATGGTCTAACAAATTAATCTTGGGATGTGTGTGTGTATATATATATATTTCTAATAAGGAATTACTTATTTTGCTCAAATGCGGAACTCTTATTTTCTTATTAAATTTTGATGGTCCGAACCGTTCAATATGTTTAAAACATACTTTAAGAGTACCCATGAGAAATCATGTCAAAATATTACTCTGAAAGACTTGATCATCTCTCTCTCTCTCTCTCTCTCTCTCTCTCTCTCTCTATATATATATATATATATATATATATATATATCCAAATAGTTTTTTTATAAATGCTGACAAGAATAAATTTATGAAAAACTGTTTAAATCAATCTCTTTTTGGTAATATTTTGAGTTGATTTTTTGCGAATATCCTGAAAAATATACTTTAACTATATTGAACGATTCAGATCATTAAAATTTGATCAAAAAATTAAAGGTCTGTATTTTACCAAAAATTCCTTATTAGAAGTTTTCTATATACATACATACATACACACACACACACACACACACACACACACACACACACACACACACACATATATATATATATATATATATATAGCGCGCACGAGAGAGAGAGAGAGATCCCAAATAATGAAAGTGGCACAAAAAAAATAACTAGTTAATGGTAGAGAGCTATTTCATTCGTTAGGCCAATAATACGTTCCATTTCAATACTCGTAGTTATTTTAGTTTATATAGCTTGACTCTCTCAACAGTGTTGCGAAAATTAAATTAATTAAATCACTGTAATCGCTACCTTTCGTTTTGAGTCTAAGTCAAAGAGTTAAATTGTTTGATCAAATACTTCTCAATATTTAATTAAGTAAATATTTTACATAGAGAATTGAAAAGTTATGCTACGAACAAGTCGGAGTATGAAATCTTATAATCTTATATGAAAAAGTATGAAGATTTAATTAAATGTTAAGAGTGTGAAGTCTCCTAAATTTTGATGGATTCAAAGCCCGAAAAAGAAAAAAAAAATACCTTATCAACTAATATTCATATGTAAACATTTAATGTATATGAGAAACACCTTGTAGACATAGTGTCTTCAATTCATTAGAACTGTGTTTCTAAAATATCGTGTAGATATTAGCACTGTATGTACAAAAAGAAATGAGCGAAGCCAATCAATTCAACTCGACTTGTTTGGCAAATTATCAACCAAAAACACCTCCAAGAGGTTGGTTCAGTGGCATGAGATAGGTGATTAGGGATTTTATCTCCTAAGGTCACGAGTTCAAATCTCACTAAAATCATGACTTGAGGCCAGCCATTATAAATTATGCCTCGTCGTTACCTCTAGAATTCCGAGGACTAGTCGACATAAATTGGGCTTACTAAAACCCAGATACTTCAGAAAAGGAAAAAGCATGCCAAAGTGGTGCTCCAGTACAAACTCAACAGTGACTTTTTTTTATGTGAAGGGTCCCACTTTTCTTTTGTTAGCCCTCCAATAAGTGACATCCATGATACATTTAGCTACCTCCTTTATACTTTCTATACATAAAAGATGCTCAAGAATCATCTATATTACAAGGGAGGACGGTGTGGGGCCCCAAAAGATATTTTCACAATAACGGTTGAGATTGATTTCATCCAACGACTGAGATTGATTAATTTATAACCTTTGGAAGTCAAAACCTTGGGAAATTGGAAAGTTTGGAAATAGGATAGTCATAACTATTACCCATAATAAATACTAAAGCTTGGAATGCTAGGAAAATGGAAAATAGGACCTCACATGCACATGTACACCAAAAAACAAGAAGAAAGAACCCAAATACAAATTGACATATTTCTAACTTTTCTCTCTAATTTCAAAAAATTTAGATATGAATCATATGATTACATTTTTGTAACTTCTATTTTAGACTTTCTATATAAAATTTTGAAATTCGAATTTAGATTATAGACAGATATGGTAAATCTATGTTACAAAGGAGGAAAGTGTGGGTCCGCTAAAAGATATTTTCACAATAACAGCTCAAATCGATTTCATTTAACGACTAAGAGTCATAGACATCATGTGAAATATTCATAGCAATGAAGAATATTCCCGTATGAAAATTGAGTAATATCAACATAATTAGGAAGAAAACATTTCGTACAGGAAGAGATTACTAATAATTTACTAAAAATTACAAATGATATTTCAATTTGGTAATAATTAGACCAATTTGCTAATAATTAGGAAAGATAATTCAATTTTGATTATGAAGAGATTTCCCTATGCTATAAAAATGTTACTAGATCAAAGGGAAAAATTGAGTATTTTGATCACTTCCTATTTCAAAAACGTTTCCGAAAATAAATTATTTTGAAAATATTTAGTTTATATTCCTACTCTGAAAAAAAAATCATGTTACTTAAGAAATCGTTGGAAGATGCTCTACAACCTGCCTCTGCACAAGTAAATTTACTGAAAAAGGTACAAATTATCATAAACAAATGTTTATAGGCCGATCTTTAGATCCAGAGAATGAATGAATTTTTGTAGACTATTTTTTCAAACTCTCTATCTAGAGTTTGAAAAGCTCTCAACCATCTAGACCCATTTTTGAAAAGCTCCTAAACGATCAGAGAGTTTGAAAAGCTCCCAGTTATTAAAAGCCAATTTTTGCCGAAAAAATAGTCGATGAATAATGGTACAAACTCACTGTTATTTGTAGATCCAGAGAGTTTTGATCCAACTCAGTGTGAGGGTGCTATACAAATCCATACAGTCAACAAATTTAAGAAACGAACGTTTTGATCCATAGAGTTTTGGCCGGTCATGCTAGCCTTGCCTACATAGAAGAAACAAATGTTTTTTTATTTTCCTTTCAAATTCACTGTAATTTATGTCGAATTCACCCACCAATGGTTTTTTAAACGCTACGCATAAAATGGTTACAAAACCGGCCACGCATAAAACATTATTTTTGAAAATTGTTTATTTTATAGACTGCCATTATACTAAGCAATATTTTCATGCCGTTGCATACACACCTATCTTCACAATCTAATAGGTGAATCTCACTTCTATTTTAATGTTTTTATGTTTTCAGTATTGTCTAAGGAATTTGATCTCACCTCTAAACACATTTTTGTAGGTAATTTGATTCAACAACTTCTGAGAAACTTTCATCACCGGTTGAAGATAATTAACTTCATTTTTTCTCTTAATTATTTGAAGTGATTTTCTAATTTTTAAAGAGATCAATGGATCTAAACATTCTCTCTCATTCTTTTTGTATCGGCTTAGATTATGGCATGTGAGTTTTTTTATTTATTTTAGACATCTAGCATAGATTATCATTATTTTTTGTTCCATACATAAATTTTTAATTTTAATTTTCTTATTCAGCTCGATGATGACTTGGAGAAAATTGTAACATTACTTTCAATTTCAAGATAGACAAATAATGATCAAGACAAATACATAGTCAGATTGGCGCATATTCTTCAATTGTTTTAACTCTATTATTAAGTATTTTTTATGTTATGGTTGTACATGGATCCTATCATCTTTAAATTACCATTGGTATTTTTTTGTATAATAGTTAAATTTTGATCCTATCAATGCAACATGCTAACAGCATTTGAATTCTGCCAAGGATTCAAATGCATGGTTTTAATGCTTTAGGCATCGGGAATACGCTTGGAGGTCTGAATTTGAGATTATTTACATTTCTCATTTAATTGATTAACGGATTATTCACGCATTTCTCATTTCGCATTTTGTAGATTTAATTTCGTTAGTAGTGCCATAGACACAGGTAATATGCTAGGAGGTCTCGATTTGACATTCTTCGCATTTCTCATTTAATGGATTAATGGGTTATTCACGCATTTCTCATTCTGTATTTCGTGGCTTTAATTTCGTTGGTAGTGTCATAGGTACGAGTAATAAGGGTAATAGAGACATTTCTCATTTATTTGTACAGAAAAATCAATTGTCGAATATTATGATAGAGATTTTTCCGATTTCTTTAGCAACTTAGCCTTCATAAGGTCCATGTTTACAATAACGTAGAAGTCTTCGTCCTATCAATGGAGGAGTTCTACTCTCTCTCTTCTAGCAACTTATTCTCTCTTATTAACTTGGATTTGATTTCGTTGATCAATTTCGTTTGTAGTGCCGTAGGCACGGGTAATAAGCTAGTTCCATACGTGAGGCTACAAATTACAATTCTTGACTACAGAGGTTCAACTTTTTGGGATTCATGATATAAAGGTGAAAAATATGATCCGAAATCTTGCCGACTGAAATCCTATTTTTGTTTAGCTCCTTCCAGATAAATTAGTTTGTAATCCATTATTTGTTTTTCTGTAATAGAAAAACAAATCTAGAAATAAATGTCTTCCTCATCTCCTCACATGGCAGACAAAATGCCAGAAATTTATCTCATTTAATAGCCCAGACTACGAGGACGGAGAACCTACTCCAGAACATACCAAAACGTGTTTTAAGATCCAACCATATCTCTAATCAACCGCATTTCACTTTTTATCCCAAAAATATTTCATCATCAAAGATTAAAC
Source organism: Arctostaphylos glauca (assembly GCA_019985065.2). Classification (NCBI taxonomy): domain Eukaryota; kingdom Viridiplantae; phylum Streptophyta; class Magnoliopsida; order Ericales; family Ericaceae; genus Arctostaphylos; species Arctostaphylos glauca. Next base: position 37,005,190 of record JAHSPW020000001.1, read on the forward strand.
ACGCAATAGGTACCAGAAGTAACAGAAAAAAAGCTCTTCGTTATCCAAATCACGTCTTTTGCATTTACCATCAATAGGTTACCAACAAAAAGTATGTATCCTGTTTACAGAATTCGCAAAATCAGCAAAACCAATTTACTGGACAAAACTACAAAAAATTATGTTCAAGGTCAGATTCGACGATGTAAAAATCCTCCTAACAGAACAACACAACTGTCCAAATTATGTTCCAGCCTTCCGACGGCCAACACGGGCTACAAAACCAGCCTTGATCGGAGCAACAGATCGCCCAGAGCCACACTACAAGAGCATAGAAAATCATAATAAATGTCGTCAATTACACAGCATGGAATAATAGGCAGCAAAATTGTAGTTGAGAGATCATTTTTCATTCTTTTACCAGTATGGAATAAAAACCCAGTACTTGGCTGACAAGTTCTACCCAATAAATCAAATGAACTATATAAATCTCCGCAGTAGGAAAAAAAACAAGCAGATCAGAACACAGGGTAGCATTTTTTTGTTTCCTGTAATTCCACTATTAGAATATGTGAGAAGTACTAAAGTGGCCTCAGAACAGTTTCAAATCCTCTGTCATGGTTCATCAGACAATGTAGGCAAATGTTCAAATCATCATAGGCCACAAAGAAACATAGGAATTAAAAGATATCATTACTATGCAAGAGAATTATAGTGAACGGAGAAAATAACAAACTTCTTACACCACCATATGATGTTCGGTACTTATATCACTAGTCGCTATACACGTGTGAAACAAGAACAAGCATAATATGACCTTAAGTCAAATGCATATGTAAAAGTACACAACCTATACAAATTAACCTGAACAAAACCTATGCAAGGTAACCATATTCGCAATGTATAAAAACTTGATGCGTCTCAATCATGTGTTTCAAAGTGTTCTTAGCATCTTTTAACGACGAAGTAAATGCCAAACAAGATCAAAAGCCACCAAAGCGTGTCTACACAAATTAAAAGATGATACACTAACATATTTTGGTCATTTCTGCCTGATTAACAAATGGATTCAATCCAGCCAGAATACAAGTAGACCCACAAGAAAACACAGACATTACTCAGTAGAATTCGTGAAACCAATGAAATATGCACAATATAACAAATGTGTTTAAACCCTTCAAACAGGTGAGAAGCACTAATGAGGCCTCAGAACACTTTCAAAGCTCCATCATGGATATATAATCGGACAATGTAGGCAAAGGTTTAAATCATCATAGGCCTCAAAAAGAAATGTAATTAAATGGGTATCATTACTTTCCAGGAAAATTTAAAATAAACGGAGAAAATAACAAACTTCTTGACATCAATATCAGGACACACAGTTTATTGTTTCACATTACATGTATAACAGAGGCAGAAAAGCATTTCACTTGGTTATCCCCGTTTCACTGAATGACTGCACCCCCGACAAACTACTAAGAGAAAGACTTTATAAAGCCAATCCATATGCAGAAATAGCCTAGTTTAAGTGCCTCAACACTGTTATGTTTTTCAAAGGGTTCTTATCATACTTGTCAAAAAAGAAAAGAAAAGATGTGTTCTCATCGTCACTTTAGAATAAATTCAAAAGCACGATCAAAAGCCAACAAAGAACTTGAAAATAAAATGGAATTTATGCCAACAAGATTTGCTTTCATCATTTCACCTGACCAGATGAATGGATTTCATCTAATCTAGCCAGAATCCCCTAGTAAACCCTAAAAGAAGGAAAAGAAAACCACGAACAAAGAGTGCCTATATTATGGAATTTGCTAATTTGCTTTGCCCATTTCACCTGACAAAATGAATGGCCAGAACACAGTAGAAAACCCTAGAAGAAGGAAAATAACACCACAAAATCCAATTTACTTTAGCTGTCTTGGTTCTGTCCAATGGGCCTCAGAATAATTTTAGATTCCTCTTCATTGATATTAGAATCAGACAATGTAGGCAAAAACTTAAACATCATAGGCCTCAGCAAGGAAAACATCATTACTTTCTCATTCTAACTATGAAAAAAGGGAACATAACAAATTTTCTCGAAAACAAGAATGTGTGGGCCTCAGAATAGTTTTAGATTCCTCTTCATTGATATTAGAATCGGACAATGTAGGCAAAAACTTAAACATCATAGGCTTCAGCAAGGAAAACATCATTACTTCCTCATTCTAACTATAAAAAAGAGGAACATAACAAACTTTCTAGAAAACAAGAATGCGTTATCATTTCAGGTTAAAGGGTTATCTGCCCAACAATGACAAAAGCATCAGAGCAGGCTTAGAAAATGTGTAAATGTATAAAAACAAGGCCTGCCTTTCACCCACACACTGATGGTTTAAAGACTTGTACCTTTTCACATCTCAGAAAGAAAAGTCGATTCTCCTTTGAGAGAATTGTGTCTGGACTCTTGCAACCATTGCAGATGACATATTCATCTGCACAAAACCAAAAAAATGTAACCACCACGGGAATTCAAGGATCCAAATAACTCACACAGGAATGAGCTTGATTGGAGACAATCAAATTCAGGGAGCACCAGATGACCAGAAGGAGAATCCGTGTCAATCAGCTTCCAGCATCTTTGCGCCAAGCAAGCAAGCTAGAAGCCCACTCACACTAGGCTGTGTTATCTTAGTTACTCCTTCTGACATCAAGAAAGTAACATATAGAAGGAACTTACTGACATATCTCCGCAAGATTCCCTCAAAATTTTTTGGCGCAAATCTACCCTTCACAACTAATCTTTGTTGCCCATCAAGGGATCCACTAGTCCCCATTTCAGCGAGCAAGAATGTCATGACATGCTCTGGTTGCCTATGCATCCTGGAGGACAAGCAGAATGAACTACGTTACAAGCATGCAGTTGTGCAACTATAAGCTGAAAAAAGCCACCCCAACCTGAAGGCAGGCACAACACAAGGAGCAGTCGCAAAATTTAAATCATTTTCCGGGAAAAGAAAACGATAACACAATGAAATCCTTGACTCAATGAGATTTTACATCATATACAATACAAATTTAAAGAAAATCACAAATTCACGAACAAATATCAAATTTGAGGACTATGGACATGATATCTATGAAGCCCAAAACTAGAATAGAAGAGTAATAGCACAGTAAGAAATCCAAAAGATCTTGGGCATACGTCTTGCAGAGATCCATAAAGTTCACAAAGACAGTTTTCTTTGTGCCTTCACGAAGAACTTGTGGCGGTCTCATGACTGTTCTACGTCTATCTCCTGCAAGCTCGGGATTATTCTCACGCAGAATATTGAAGACACGGCCCAGAAGCTGCACATATTTTCATGTAAGGTTATTAGATCCACCAAAAGTGAATTAAATCCCTCAAACGAAAAGCAGTTTGCCTTTAATAAAAATTAGGAGGTCCCGGGATGGGGTACAAAATGTAGGAGACACCAAGAAAGGGAAATGGGAAAGATAGTCAGAGAATTATATAGCAACAACAAAATAACTTTTGACATAAACTATCATTCAGCAACTGCCATTTTTATATCCGGAATCAAAATCATACAAAAAATGTTTGCAGTTTGATAGCCAACAATAATGGCAGATTACCTCAAGTTGTTTCCCAATAGGCACATGAACAACAGACATACCAAGAAACAAAGACATCATAGAAGATGTCAAGTAAGCCTCAAAAAGCCAAGAGTGATATGAGCTAAAAAAATCAAGTACCCCATTAGTGATAACTGATAATTAAACCAACATTCCACATCTATGCAACCACAATTAAGAACATTTTTAACTGCAAAGTATTAACATGGATTACACTGGGGTAGCCAAAACAATGTTTACAAGGGAAGAAAAGGTGGGACATTTTACCTCCTCATATTCATAATCTCTGATGCTCCCTTCCCATGGATACTGTGGTTGCAGGATGATACCTTCTCCTTCTTCATCCTCTCCAATATGATCTACAAAGTGGAGGGAAGCTTCTCTCTTACATTCCATTTCAACAAGACAACCTCACATGTTATATAAAATGAAATTTACGACTTCAGCCAGTTAATCACAGGTTGCAACTGCTGATGGCAATACTTACCATCTAAATCATCACCTGCATTTTCATTATCATCACTCAAGTTATCAGTTTGCACCTGAAATAATTTTACGAGGGTCACAAACAATATAGAAAGAATCTATTGCTTGAAACAAATAGCTTGATAACTTACTGGTTTTTTCTTCTTCTTCTTCAAACCAGTAAAGGTACTCTCAAGACCCTCAGAAACTGCAAGTATAAAGTAATGAATTAGGTGGCAAAATAAGATATACTTCAACAAAATAAATGTACGTAGAACAAGGGTGCAACTTATTAATCATTATGTGATTCATATACCTGACAAACTTTCAGTTTTCTCAACCAGCTTCTCTACATCATCATCATCTGCGGGATCTTGAAGTACAACTTTCTTCTTTTTCTTCTTTTTAGAAGGATCAAATGGGGCAATCTGCAATGCTACCATATGTTAAGACCCATGAACAAAGATGATATCATTAGAAATAACATCCTTAGAGATTACCATCCCTAAAGCAGTGCCATGTGGCTAAGAGGTCAAGAGCCACAACATTGTGAATCAGTGGTAGCAAAATATGATGCTTAATTAAAAAACTATAAAACTCCAAATGAATAAGAATCAGCACTCATGAGTTATCCTAATTTACTATATCATCCTGTGAAAGCGCCACAGCTAAACCCATATGCATCATCTACTAGGCATGGAATAAATTCTTTGCTTGGCTAGTAACAAAGTGGCCCATAATCAGACGCCATCAAAAAGCTCACAAAAAACCTTATTGCTTTTCCAAAATCACTTGTTGGGAGATACACTTGCATTGATATATCAGTGAAGCGACAATACTCAAAAATCAACCATACTGAGATCATAAGCTCAAACTATTTACTTTAACTGTGAAAACCTAAGCACACTAATATGTACCTTATCCCCTCAAGTCTTACCTATTTTGAAGTTGTTTTCCTCCTAGAAAAAAAAACAAAGACGCAAGTGACTAAAAGAATACTCCCTCCCTCCCCCAGTGTAGTCAAAAGTACAAGTGGCCAAAATTGTCCTTTAGTATGAATATGACTGATTACTTGAAAAGAGGAAGGGTGAAATACGAAAATCTATCAAACTTTTCACCTTCACTTGGAAAAGTGGATATGAATCACAGGACATCGAAAAATAGAACATTGGACCAAAATTGTGGGATGGAGAGAGTGTAACATAAATGCACCTAAAGATAAGCTTACATCTGCCACCTCCTCCTTCACTTCGTTGTGATTTTCTTCGTCAGCCATGATCGTATCGAAGTCTACAGCATAGTAACAAATACAACAAATAAATATCCAGAAAGATATAACAACCTTATAGCATTCATTAGGAAAATCAAGTTCTGAGGTGATAACCACCCTCAACCTCAAATAAGGTCCCTGAAAGTCACTTGACCTTCGAATTTTTTACACAACTAATTAGAAAGCACACAACAAAAGAAACATTAATATTATGGTAAATGCACTTGCGTAGCCTGTTGTGTGTAACTACTGCACCAGCAAAATGGAATCCACAGCCATAAAAACACATCCGGAACATACAATTGCTGAAAATAGCATTCCTGTTAACTGCAGGAGAAAGCAGTGATGGCTTTACATGCCCCCAGAGTTAATTAACAGCAACGTTGCTATCATTCAGCCAGGAACCAATTAAACCGTACACCCGTTATTTTCAAAAGAAATTTAAACCAGAACATGGAGGTGATGAAATCAGTTCTTCTATTCAAACCAAGTTATTGACGGTATTGTATAGAGAAAACACGATACCATTCAATCCAGCCCAAATGGTAACTCGTTTTTTGCATCGACAGAAAAAAGACGGACTAACATAAAAACGCATAACGAAATGTAATCATATCTATACATGTACGATGCGCTCACAATCGCGCAGACATTTCCGATGTTCAGGAAACCCAGATCATGAATATTACAATATGAAACACTATATCTATATAATGAAGCATTGTTACCTCTGGACCCAGAAAGCTTGCTCTTTCTTCTGCTGCAGCGTACAATGTTGTTGATTTGTCTCTCACGCAAGTTATACAGCCACAGTTACCTTATTTATTAGCGCTAGGGTTTTATCCTGTATCTAGGGCACTAACCCGCCGTTATAAATAGGAGTCTCTGGTATAAGGATTGGGCTTTATCTACGAGCGTGCGACGATGTGGACAGGTCCAATAGTATGTTGTGGGCTTAGGCCCCCCATTGAAATGAAAGTAATGGATATCATTACTTTCTAGCCATAATCCAGTAGAAAACCCTAAAAGAAGGGAAACCAAACCATGACCAAAGCATGCCTATATAAAGTAAATGGAATTTTGCTAATTTGCTTCGGCCATTTTCACCTGACGAAATGCAAGGATTTCATCGAGCCAGAGTCCAGTAGAAAACCCTAAAAGAAGGAAAATAACACCAGAAAATCCAATTTAATTTAGTTGTCTTGGTCTGTTCTATGGGCCTCAGAATAGCTTTAGATTCCTCTTCATTGATATTAGAATCGGACGATGTCAGCAAAAACTTAAACATCATAGGCCTCAGCATGGAAAACATCATTACTTTCTTATTCTAATCACGAAAAAAGGAACGCTGTGAAATTTTAATGTTACTCGCAAGCGTACGAATCTATTGAAATATAAATATAATAAGAATGAGGTCGAATCGAAAGGACTTTTGTAGATAGAAATCAATTAATTTACTTAAATAAAATTCTTAATCTAGTTCAACAATTCTTTTGGGATTTTGATGTGAAAATGAAATGAGACTTGTAAATGTAAAAAATGGAGTAGCCAAATAAATAAAATATTAGGGCACTAGAATTCATTACTTGTGCAATATCTATAATATTTATGTATTTTAATTTCTCCAATCTCTCTACACAGCAAATTAGTGACAAAATTCATTTATGAAAAATAATCTCGACAATTCCTTTTTAGCTTTAGAAAAATAGCTCTTCTTTTGTCAAATAGAAATATAGAATCAAAACATTCATTGAATCCATCAAAACACAGTTTATATCTATTTTTCATAAATAATAAATTAAATTCGACAAAAATCAATGAAAATTTAATTCTAACGTTATAATGAAAATAGACAAATAAATAAGAACTTTAATCAATTTAAATTATGCTATTAATATGTTATTAGAAATATAAATCAAAGATAATAAGTAAATAAAAACTTACTTGAATCATTAAGTATGAATACTTCACTTATAGAATAAAATATTTTTCTTGAATTTCTTCTAACAAAAAATTACAAGAAATAATAATAAAACAAGAAGAATGAGAGAAACTTGAAGAATGGCTAATCTTCCTTTTGCCTTTTTCCCCAATATTTTTGCTCCATTTTATAGGCTTTTTATCACCATGTGTTTAAAACCATTTTAAAAACATTTGTTTGACTTCTTTTCAAAGCCATAAATGTACACGAGTGCTGTTCGACCTTCAAATGCAGCCATCTTGCAGCCCACGTATGGGATGAAGATTCAGCATGGACAGATTACCTTGAGCTACAAGCCTATTCCTTGTTTCTTTTTCCAACAAGTCAATTTTCAATCTCTTTTTCATTTTTTTTCCACCAAACTTCTAGAATACATATAAAAATACAAAACATAATAAAATGAGACGAAATATATTAGAAACATGACTAACAAAATATACATTTTAGAGGTCATAAAAATATACAATAACATATGTGTACATCAAATACTCTCAGACCTGAGTTTTAATGGTCCTCGAGCAAACTATATAAACAACAATACATCTCGTGTCGAGGAAACAATAACTGCGTTTAGGATTTAGCATATGCAATAAGACTTTAAACCCCTAGGTTATCCTAGTGGACGGATTATAGTCTCGTGAGAATTTGCAGTGAATATATCTACAATTATTTTATTTTTTTATAAATAGAATCTCTCTCATTCAAATGCATCGTGTTGCTAAATTGAGTTATATATCTTATCATCTTTACGACAAAATCATAAGTATAAAATACTAGCAAAAGTAAAGATTCCATGCTATTTAAAATTTGAAGTGTGTGAAAAGTTTAGCCAATACAAACACCACTCGAGTTTTAAAGAAAATGTGATCCAAATTTCTATTTGAAGTGCATTTCAACTAAAAATTCACAGTAATACACTCAACAAAGAATTAATCTGACTTTGTGTATTTTTACTCTCAATGTACATGCGAGGAGAATAATGTAAAATAAATCAATATATCTCGCAGTAATGTTCAACGAAAGACATTTAGAAGAAAGAATATGCAATCTCGTGAAATGAATGCTGACTACTAAGAGGTCAAAGAAAATATCAAACTGTCAACCCCATTAGTATGTACACGTTCAACTATACTAGTCTCGAGATCAAATTGGACTTTTCTGAATTGTAATGTAAGGGATAAGTCATAACAAAAGGGTACATGTGACAAATCTATTTATATGACATGAGAGTGATTAGGATAAACACAAACACAAAAGGCTTCAATTGCATCTGATTCGTACTTTTAACTCCTTCATAATGAAGGTGATTTTAATTTTTAATTTTTAATTTTTTTTAGTATTTCTTTTCTTCTTCTTTTTTTTTGTGATTTTTTTACTCTTTTTTTCTTTCACCATTCATTACCCTTTCTTCAATATAACCATTGCCAATCATCTCTCTAAAAACATGGCAAGTGATTTAACAAAGAAATGTCAACTTTTAAAAGCTCAAAATGGCTACTAGCAATAAATAGACAAAGCAATAAGAAGGCTCAACAAAACAAAGATGGTCTAAAATCATTTCTCGAGAAGTAGTATGGTCTATCAACTTTAATGACTTTGTAGGGACAACAGTGCAACATTCTTATGCATTCTCGATATTCAATCAAAATGAAGAAATAATGAGACCATATAATGAATATAATGACCTTTCACAAGAAAATATAAAAATAGATGTAATTACTCTCCAAGAAAAAGAACTGCTCAAAAACTCACAAGGATAATTAGTCTCCACTAATTTTCGTCAAGATCATCGAATCGTGTACACTCATCCACTATGAAAGATGGTCATAGGGCTAAAGTGTTGTGCAATAATTTCTAAATATCAACACCTAGAATACTTTATAAAGAGGCTAGTATACTGAACCTTAATATGATTCTTATACTGATAAAAATTATAATTCAATTCAATGACACAATATTTTGAATGAAATATATTTTTGAGTTAAAATAAAATACTTTTTTATTTTTTTAATATGTTTTTTTTTTCAAATATAATAGGACAGTAGTATTTTAAAGTCAAATTCTAAGACATCACATCACATACAATACGAAGTAGCATCATTCGCTTTTTCTTTAAAGATGCACATACACAAGAATTACACTCGACAAAAATAATTTTTTTTTATCAGGGTACACACAAACAATAGATTCGATAAAAAAAAATATTTAGTTTCACATAAATAATGAATTATAAACAAACACACTACCCTAAAAAGAATACACAAATACCAGACAAGTATCGTTCAACCAAAGTTTTAAATTTATATACACAGAAAGTTGTCACAAAACGTAAACCCACAGTATTTACAAAGTAAAATAAAGCAGAAATATATACTAGTTAAAAGAGTCAAATCCAAACTATTGCTCCTCTCAACTACGAACTAGACTCAACAATGGACTCACGTATAATTATACACCTAAAAAGAATATACTGTGGGGGTACTGTGACTATTGCTCAGTGAATGCACTTACTCGTATAAACATAAATAACACTAGCAAGTGTTATAAAATAAACTAACAACAATCCCGTTCTTGTCCATAACTCAATATTTGCAAATACATTGGCCTTAGGCCATGCACATAACGTCACTAAGACAATATTTAGAGCACCACTAAGGCAATAAAAATAAAAGTGACACTAAGGCCATATTCATTATGCCAGTAAGGCATTAAGCATAAAGTCACTAAGACTATCAATATAATAAAACGACTCCAAGTCACGCACAAGTAATACAACCAACTAGAAGCTTTGCACGATATCATAATTTTCTGCACATATGAATAAGTACACCCATCTCCAGGGCTTACGCATATATCAACTACGAGATCACTGGTCATGTGGAGTAGCATTACTTGTCGTCGCTTCTAAACCTAGCATAAGACATATCAATCATCATACGAGTGTTTTATTTCAATGCTCGTAAAAAAAATGCTGATAGTAGTTATCATCACTTAGCTCAAAATCCTTAACATAGGCCGATAGATGAGGAGTTAAAAAAAATGCACTTACAACAAATAAGCAAATTGTTAGTCCATTAGAACCTAATACAGTTACTCTAAAACACCTATTCAGCACCAAAAAAAATCATTATAGAATATCTAATTTCCAACTGTGAGCATCCTCCTTAGTTCAAGCACTTGTAACATTATTTACAACTTTCTAGTTCAGTTTTCAACGGTTCAAGATGCAACGTAAGCCTCAAAACTTCTATTTCCAGCAACCAATTTTCTGTTTCAATGCCTAGAATTTGAATCCAACAACTAAGTTCATATCTCAACAAATAAAGTTTAATTTCAGCATGTAGCACTACAATTTCTAGCTCCTGAACCACATTTTCAGCAATTTAAATTTAAATTTTTCAGCATCTAAAGTACATATTTCAGCTTTGAAGCTCTTTTTCCAGCAATTGTTTTTAACTTTCAACAAATCAGAATTTGTTTTTCAACGGCCTAAGTCATGATTTTTAACAAATAACCTCAATTTTCAGCATGATCAAAAACCAATTTCCTGCACTAAAGTAACATTTAAACAAAAAAAAAGAATTTCAAAATCAAACCTACGAACCTTAAACTCTTACTAGAATAGTCCAAACTAAACTTCTAATTCTATTTTGGTTCTTCATTGCCTCTTCGTCTGTCTTTCGTCTGTCTCTGTCAAACCCAGAAAAAAACCTAACTCCTTTATTACTTCTCTCTTTTATTGTTGTTTACATGGAAGCATTCTTTTTCTTTATAAGATGATCAACAATTTATATTAATTAAGTGAGGGAATAAAATCAATATTAAAGATAGGTTTAGTTTTTGAAATCCATTCACCGTAAACTTCCACTAATCGATATCTCCTTCTATAACTCGGTCTAGATTCCGGCTAGGGTTTCTAGATCGGAAAATATTCAATGAAAATCAGTCTTTTGGATTAAAGGATGTCACTCTAGATTTATCCAAGTTCAAGACAAGTATTCCAAAATAAGGAGGACATAGGCTTAAGTATTACATATACAAAAAATATGACAATAACTAAGCAAAAATTTAACACTTCCTTTTTGTTTCTAAGGAGAGAACTTGTATAAATCTATTAACAAGTACGAAAAATATTTAGAAGATATCGACTAGTGTTAGTCTTAAGTGAACTTCATCCTTATACTTAAGCTAAGAGATTAGTTACTCATGCTTCTAAAGAATACAAGGGAAGTAGAGATAGGTAGATTAAACATTAGTTAACACTAAGAGGATAAAACAACTCACCAAAAATGTTCTAAAATCTATAGAAAAATAAAGCAAAAGATTAATAGCCAAGATTCCGGTGACTTGCCGGAAGATTAAAATGGAAGAGTAAGAACACAAGATTAAACTTACACCTTATATAACTTCCTTCTCAAAGGAGAATATGTCTTACGCTTGGAGAAAATCTCAAGAGAATAAGGAAGAATACCAAAAGCTTGAAGAACTAGAGAGAGAAGCTATCCACTTGTGTAGAAAAAATATGTCTAAGTCTTACAATAATAATATGAATGAGATCCACTTATCTCTCTCATACACGTGCATAAGGGAGACAAAAGTCATGTTGAAAATAACTCCTTACATTCTCTTCCGAGTCAAAAGTTGTGGGAGAAAGTATCCCAAAAGGTGATAAACAGCAAAATACCAAAATCTGCATTTATTACGCGTCAAACAGGCTCTATAGATAGAGAGTGTCCATTTCGTCAGTCAAAATTAGTCTTCTATCAATAGAACTAGGGTCTCTATCGATAAAGAAGTGAATTGCCTTATTTTTTATTTTTGGTCTCTATCAATAGGAAGGACTCATCTATCGATAGGTAAATGAAAATTGTCTCTATCGATAGGAAGCATCTCTATTGATAGAAGTGTATATTTTCTGAACGGTTTAAAAGGGCGCTATCGTAGAACATGATTCTCTATCGATAGAGAATGTTTTTGACTTCTATTTTCAGGTCTTCCTTATTTTTTGTTCCGGCTTCTCTTTTATCCACCCCGGGCCTTCATTTGATCCTTTATCATTGTCGTCATGGTCCCGGGGCTCGAGTGAAATTGAAGCCTTTGGGTATGTATTTTAACGCCTGAGAACGTGAAATGAGACAAAGACAACTATACATACAATATCAACTAGAACAATGTATTTTTGCCTACGCATAGATGTCAAATTGGATACACGAAGCCACGTTACTATGCAATATAATGCGCTCAACACCCCCTTAGCTAAATAGGGGAGTTGGAAGAGGATTCCTAGAAATTCACCGGGGGAAACCTGAGCAGCGGGAGTTTTTGGCCTTTCTAGTGCTCCAATATCTCCTGAATTTACAAGGAAGGCCAATTTGTTACCCAGTGTAGCCGTCATCTCCTTGATGTCCATGGTTAGGTTGTCTTGAGAGTCCTTCATCTCCTACAATGGATCTGAAAGATTTTGTGATAAGAAATGTGACAAACCTTGTGACATCTCCAGGTTGGCGTTGGCGATGTATTCGCTCATTCCGCCTACCACCTTCAGCAAATCTCCTTAGGACGCATGGATTACAGGCGCTGGAGGGGACTGCACACTCGCTCCTTTAGGAGAAATATCTACTCCAATAATGAAATTCTTCCTTTGTCATTTTTCAGCCATTTTCACCTAGCAAATCTTCACTGGTCCCACTGAGCGTGCCGAAAATATGTTACTCCTTAAAATCACACATGTGTTATTGAAGGAATCAAACACTTGTGACAGTTGACGAGTGCGTGGAAGGAGTACGAAAGCGTGCCAGTAGCTAGACTAGCTCCAAGTGATGAAGAATTTGTGCCACAGATCCGACTTCCTCAGGCATGTATGGCCTAATGGAAGCTGAGGAAGTGTTGGCTTGGGTTTTGCCTTAATTAAGAGGCTTCTAATTTCTAATAAAATAACTAGGCTAAGTACAAAATTAAACTAGATAATTTATACTTGATGAATGTAAAGACGATGAAATTCAACCACGGGGGTTTTTTACTTAAATAAGATAGATGTGATACTCAAAACAAATAAAATCTTTACCTAATTGAAAGAAAAGGTAAAAATTTAATAGCTAAATAATGAAGTGCTGAATAGCTGATGTATTTGTTGGTTGGTGCTGGACCTCTTCTAAATACAGCCTGACATCATATTTATAGACTTCCATCTAGCTCACTAGCCAGTTCCACTATTTTCGCCATTCATCTTGATCCACTCTTGCTATGAACACTACTGGTTTGCCATATGTCTTTTCCACTTGCAACACTACTGTTAATGCTTTCTTTATTTAAACATGTGCTCCTCAAATCTAGGAACTGATTTACTATGACTCATTATTCTTTTACTTGGTCAAACCGTCACATAATAGATCTTTATTAATTCCCGCAAGAACATCTTAATTTTATTTTTTTGGTCACAACAGTTACAAGCATGCAGTTGTGTAGCATGGTTGTAGTACAAAACTGAATTCATGAACAAATATCAAATATGAGGATTATGGACACGTTCAAACAACTACAAAGCCCAAAACTGTACAGAATACTAATAGCATTATAACACAGTAAGAAATTCAAAAGATCTCGGCCAAACGTCCTGCAGAGATCTATAAAGTTCACAAAAACAGTTTTCTTTGGGCCTTCACAAAGAACTTCTGGCAGTCTCATGACTATTCGACGTCTATATCCAGCGAGCCCTGGTTTGTTCTCGAGCGAAATATTGTAGACATGGCCTAGAAGCTGCACATGTTTTTATGTAAGGTAATTAGATCCACCAATAGTGAAGTAAAACCCTCAAACGAAAAGAACATTAAAGTGCAAAGTTATTAACACAGATTACAGTGGGGTAGCGAAAACATTGTTTAAAAGAGAAGAAAAGGTGAGGCATTGTGCCTCCTCATAATCATAATCCCTGACGCTGTCCTTCCTCTGGATACGGTGGGTGTTGGATGATACATTCATTGTCTTCATCCTCTCCAATATGATCTACAAAGAGGAGAGAAGCTTCTCTCTCACATTCCATTTCAACAAGACAACCTCACATGTTATGTCATATGAAACTTATGATTGTTGATGGCAAGACTTACCATCTAAATCATCACCTGTATTTTCATTCTCATCACTCAAGGTATTAGTTTGCACCTGCAGTAAAATACAAACCATTTATAACAACTATAGAAAGGGTAAATTACAAAATCTATCAAACTTTTCACCTTTACTTGTAAAGTGGACATGAATTAAGGGACATTCAAAACTAGAACATTGGACCAAAATTGTGGGATGGAGAGAGTATAACATAAATGCACCTAAAGATAAACTTATATCTGCAACCTCTCTGTCACTTCGTTGTGATTTTCTTTATCAGTCACGATCATATCAAAGTCTACAGCACAGTAACAAATACAATCCAGAAAGATTAAAACAACCTAATAGCATTGTTTGATAGGGTTATAGGAGAATCAAATTCTGAGGTGATAACCACCCTCAACATCAAATTAGGCCCCTGAAAGACACTTGCCCTTCAATTTTTTTACACAACAAAAGAAACATAAAAATGATGGTAACTGCACTTGCAGAAATTTTTGATGTTTAGGAAAAGCAATGCTAAGAACACAGATGTATCTAAAACTGTTTGATGCACTTGGAGCTTGTGGACCTCACGGGCATCCAATGCTTCCAAGCACATCTGTTTCAAACACATCTGTGTCCATATGTGATCGGTACATTCCTAGACTTTTTCTATTCAGGAATCCTAAATCATGAACATTACACATATGAAAATATGCAAACTTTAAAATTCCATAAGACTATATCTATAACTATCGATCTATACTGGAGTATTATAAAGGAACTCTTTTTTAAAGTCAGCTCACACTTTTAATTTTTACAAAAATCCTTTACAAACTTTGCTCCATCTTAATACCTATAGCCATATTTACTATTATAAAAAAAAATTGCTCCTAAAAAACTCTACATGGAAAAAAATTGTTTCACAAAAAAAACTGATTCAATTGAATATACGCACTTCAAAAATTATAAAATTAGATTTGTACAGGCATCGTGTTTGCACACGCATTGCATGTGTCACGGATGCTAGTATTATTATAAATGGAACATCTTTTTTGAAACTGGCTCATACTTTTGATTTTAAAAAAAATATATGCTTTATGAACTTCTTCAATTCTAATAAGTAATAACTATAGAGAGATTATAATTTGACTCTGGAGTAAGGATTGGGCTTTATCTACACGTGTGTGAGGATCTGGACAGGCCCAACCTTATGTTGTGGGCTTAGGCCCCATTGATAATCGGAAAAGTGATGTTCTGAGGAAGGAAAAAACTACCCATAATTGGTGCCATGTAGGAGTAATATTATTTACATGTTTCAAAAATATGTGATTTGAGAATATTATGTTTACTTTTAAAGATCATTGGTTTTAATATCTAGTCTAATACAGAAATGAACAAAATATGAAGTTTTATCACATAACTACTTTCTAAAATTGTTTAATAAAATATAAGTTTTTGCAATTATTGTTATTGTATCATATATCAAGACAAATTGGTAAAATTACTCGAGTTATTTACCTCGCTTTCACACTTCACTCTCATATTTTACTTTTACAGCTAACATATTCAATTACACATGTGCACACTTTGAGTGTGGGCCCATTGTCCTGTTCGAATATAGAAATAATAATTTTCCAAATCGTCCAACTAAATATAAAATTATACTACTAGCATTATAATAACATAATAATATCATGCAGTCATATTACTTGACTAAATCTCCTACTCGCATATCCACTCTCACATGTCATTCTCATTCTCTGCTTATTCAACTACATGTACACACAATATATTCCTAAGTTATTTTCTAAAAAACAATTTGGACAAAAAAAATAGTCTTAAAACTAACTGACATGTAGCTCTAAAGAAGAAGAATTTCAACTCGTAGTAGGTTTTAATCAATCTACAAATTAAAATTGAAAACATTCTCTACTCAACCAAACTAAGGACTCATTTTAGCCTCAATAACTAAATGATTGTATTTTAATTGCCTTTGCAAAGCGAGGTTGGACTTGGTTTATTTCCTATATTTATTTATTTATTGGGTAATGAAAGGTGCATTAGAAAATTAAGAATCTACTACATTCGTCATTTAATTGCTATACAATCAAGTTGGTTTTGTAGTGTGTAGAAAATATTACAGATTGTCTTTTTATCGGACCGAGAAATAATCAAGCTAGTTGTAGTGGGCAGGGTCAGTATTAGAAAGTCTCTCAAACTCATAACCGAACACACCCTAAGACTTTTGAATTAAAACTTAATCTAAATATCTGATTAAAGAACTCCCCAGTGTTGATTTGTAGATTCCTTGTAATTCACCTTTCGAATTACTGTATTCTCCATCAATCTAGCTTTGATTATTCGCATGAGCTTCTACTCTCTCTCTCTCTCTCTCCCTCCAGGAATTTGGAGGGTCTTTTGCTTCGCTTTCAAATTACAGTCGAAGTGTCAATGGTCTTTTCCTAAGGAAATTTCAAGAAGTGTCAACGGTCTTTGTCCGGTCAAACTTGATGGGCGGAGGAGTTGGGTTTTGTTAAGTTGAAGCAAGTAAGTCAAGATTCCAATACACTCACTATCGCGCTTCTACGTGTCGTTGAATTATTGGTTTCTGTTATTATAAAGGAAAATGAAAGTGCTGACTACACGTGTATCCTATAGCCACCTGCTCTATTAGTTGTCATATTTCATTTTCATCTGCTGGGCGTATGGGGTGGGGTAACTCAACCCCCGTCCCACGTCGTCGGAGTATCGTTTTCCGGAGTGGGGTACTTGCTGTTCACCCCGCAAAGCAAGTTGTGATAAAATACTTGTCACCTTTTTTATTTTAATTTTTTTGTTTCGCAATAATTTTTTTTTATCCAAACTAGTTGTTTTGATCGGAAATAAATTCATAAATCCCAATTTCACCGGTCTCCTTACTTTGGAGAAAGAAAAAATTATACCGTTCATGTGAACCCTTTTCGATCGTGTTATTTGAATTTTATCCTTGAAAAAATACTACAAATTCACCACTGATTTGAAAAATTATTCTTAAATTTGTGAACTCGAAATTTTCAAACGTAGAATTTGTAAAGTTTTCAGATAGGATTCCAAAAAAAAAAAAGAAAAGAATGAATGTTAATCTTATTTATAACAATTCATTTTTTAGATAAATAAAAAATTTATTAATTTTTTTTTTTTGAAAATTTTGAGTTCGCGGTTAATCCCGAAATAATTTTTCAAGTAGATAGTGAATTTTTTCGTATTTTTCCGAGAATAAAGTCCGGAACAACAGGACCAAGAGGAGTTCGAATGAGTTGTGTCAATCATTTTTTCTTTTTTCGCGGCAGTAGAATTTGTGGAGTTAATTTTTTTTCAATCAAAATAATTAGTTTGAACAATGTTTTTGGTGCCAAACAAGAACTTAAGACATGGGAACATTTCATACACTAAAAATACGTAATTTGAGTGTGTGGCAGCTGTGCGGGATACCCCTGTCCATCATTTCCCCTGTTTTATCAGGTTAAATGTGGCTAATTTTCTTATTGGGTGAGTTTTCTTTTAATGTTTTTTATCTTTTTTTTTTTGCTAAGTATGTTTTTTATCTTTAAAAAATGAATTAAAGTGTTTGAGCCGTACATCTTAATTAGTTTTTGGAAAACTAATTTTACTGTCAAATAATTAAAATCAGACCAACAGTCAAGTATTGATTGATACCGTAAATATTGATAACGTAAGAGATATCAAACGCGAGATCTGAATAAAGAAATTTTTTTTAAGTTTAAAGTCTTAATCACTGGTCTAATTCTTTGAAATTTTATATCTATTTATCTTTATCCAGATATTAAGATTTAAACTCTAAAACCACTCGTAATAAAGGATAATATTTGAATTATACTGATCACTCATGACTGGTCCCTTATGTCTCTTGTGTGTGTGTATCTGATCTTCAACGAGGAATAAGATATCTCAAAGAATAAAGAAGGAATTTCATATTTTGATTTCTTTATCACTGGGATGAAAACACTTGATTTGGAAACCAATCAATCTCTCTCTCTCTTTCTTTCTCTCTCTCTCCACACACACATATATATATATATATATATATATATATATATGTATGTATGTATGTGTGTGTATGTATGTATATACACACACACGTAGACAAACAATTTATTTTACAACAACCAGTTACACAAATTCCTGGTCCTCGTTTATTCAACCTCACCTCGCTATATCGTATGGTTCTAATATTTCCCGATGCCCCTAATCCTAGGGAGTTGTCAATTTTAATGAATAAAAAAATGGAGTCAAAGATATTTGAGTCAACTAATTATTGAATAAAAGAAATTAGCGACAGAGGGAGTTGCTCTTATCGGACACGTCTCTTTGAGTGTCTTGTTTCTTGGTCAATTACAACCCATAAGGCATGGGAGAGTTGAATTAGAATTGAGATCATTTCTAAATCAAATCAAAATTAAGCTCTCAAACTCAACGAGAAGATTTACACGCAACCTATTAATTAGCTCCACCATGTTTGCATATACATGTACATACATACATACATATATATATATACATATATACATATACATATACATATATATATACCGGATGCAGAGATACATAAAAAAATACATAAAAAGACACTCCATCATAGCCGTTAAAAAAAAACTATATCCTCCCTCTCTTTATTTATACCTTAAACTGATAAGAACTCAGGTCAGTCTTCTTCCTGTTTTGATCTAGGTTAAGCTTTTCTTGCGGAAGTAATGCTTGATCGTACTTTATTGATGAAATAGAACTTGGAAGTTACAAACTATAGGATAGAGAAGTAGAAGAAGAACTGGTGAGAAAGTAAGAGAGAGAGAAAGACTGAACAACTTTTTCACACCTCTAACAGCATTTTCCCCCCTTATTTATACTACCAGCTACTAACAACTCTAACAAACTTGCTAACCGTTCAACTGATTGAAAGGAAAGATAACTGCCGAATGTAAACCACAATGAAAGAGACCCTTAGGAACCATTGAATTACGCCGTATACCCCTAAGCGTATCATTGCCCACCTCTTGAAATCAACCTTGACCTCAAGGTTGAAATTGAGGAAAACGTTGACGGAATTCAGGCCAAGATTCCCACGTAGCATCCTCAGGAATAGAATTGGTCCACTGAACCAGAACCAACGAGTGAGGACGTTTGTTGCGTTGTACAATCTTTCTGTCCAGTATAGCTAAGGGTTCCAGCTGAAGTTGCCCATTTTCAGCCGTGAGAGGAAGTGTAGTTTGTATCACAGCACCCATTCCCAACTTACGTTTAAGAAGGGAAACATGAAAGACCGGGTGAATACGAGAAGAAGGGGGTAGAGCAAGCTTATAGGCCACAGGACCAATCTTCTGCAAAACTTCATATGGACCAAAGTATTTAGGGGCAAGCTTAGCATTGCGCCTAAAAGCCACCGTGACTTGACGAAATGGTTGTAGCCGTAAATAAACCCAATCACCCACCTCAAAAACCCTCTCAGTACGATGACGATCAGCCATTTGTTTCATGCGATGCTGAGAATTTGGGAGGTGTTCCTTCAGAAGTTTCAGGATAGTAGCTCTGTCCCGTAAAAGGAGCTCCGTAGCAGCCACATGCGTGCCATCAGGAGTATAATGCATGAGATTAGGCGGTGGTTGACCGTAAAGGGCCTCATATGGAGTAAACCCAGTAGAGATATGGTAGGTGGTATTGTACCACCATTCAGCCAAAGGAAGCCATTTGGGCCATTCTTTAGGTCGATCTCCCGTAACACAACGTAAATAATTCTCAAGGCAATGGTTAACAACTTCGGTCTGACCATCCGTTTGAGGATGATAGGCAGAACTCAAGCATAGAGTAGTACCCTGTAAACGGAACAATTCTGTCCAAAAGGCACTAGTGAAGACGGGATCCCTATCTGAGATAATGGAGGTTGGCATACCATGGAGTTTAAAAATGTTGTCGAGGAACGCCTGGGCCACTGAGGTGGGACATAGAGATGAAATGTGCGTATTTACTTAGCCTATCCACGACCACAAGTATTACAGATTTGTGAAGAACTGAGGGAAGTCCCTCAACGAAATCCATGGAGATATCACTCCAGAGCCGAGTGGGAACTGGTAACGGTTGTAGTAAACCAGGGGATGCCACAGTTTCATATTTGTTCCTTTGACACACATCACAAGCAGTCACAAAGTCTAGTACTGACTTTTTCATACCCTTCCAGTAGAAAGCTTTCTTAAGCCTTCGATAAGTGCGATCACCACCGGAATGACCACCTATAGGGCTAGCATGATGCTCCTGAATCAACTTGACACGAAACTGAGCATTGTTTCCCACAATCAACTTGGACTTGTAATAAAGCATACTATGTTGCCACACGTAACCAGGGTGGCTGATTGGATCATGTGATAAATCTTGTATGATCTGTTGTAATTCAACATCCTGTTGCCAACTAGATTGTAAAGACGCCACCCAATTGCATAGGACCACAGTGACAGCTGATAGACTACCAGCAGGTATTAAGGATGAATCCTCCCTTACGCGTGATAAGGCATCAGCAGCAGCGTTAGACTTGCCACTCCTATAGGTGATCTCATAGTCAAATCCCATGAGTTTGGAGATCCATTTTTGTTGCATTAGAGTAGTGACACGTTGTTCCAGCAAAAATTTCAGGCTTTGATGATCCGTGCGAATTTGAAAATGGCAGCCTAATAAGTAATGTCTCCATTTAGTCACTGTCATTACCACAGCCAATAGCTCCTTCTCGTATGTAGATAACCCCAGCCTTGTAGCAGATAAAGAATACTATAATACGCGATTGGACGACCTTCTTGCATCAAGACTGCCCCAACACCTTTTCCTGAAGCATCACACTCCAAAATAAACATCTTAGCATAGTCTGGCAACGCTAACACTGGAGCAGTAGACATAGCTTCTTTAAGCTGAGAAAAAGCTATTTCAGCATTAGAATCCCATTGAAAGGCATCCCTTTTGAGCAACATATGTAAGGGTTGGCAGATTTTTCCGTACCCTTGAATGAATCTGCGGTAATAGCCAGTGAGACCTAAGAATCCGCGAAGAGCCTTAAGGGATTGGGGTCTTGGCCAACTGAGCATATGCTCAATTTTGCTAGGATCAGCAGCTACACCCTGGCCCGTGATCACATGGCCCAAATACTCCACCTTTTGCTGGCCAAAAGCACATTTAGAACGTTTCGCATATAACTGATGTTCCTTCAATGTAGCTAGAGTAAGAGTGACATGGTAGAGATGCTCTGACCAAGTCAAACTGTAAATCAGAATATCATCGAAGAACACCAACACAAACTTACGCAAAAACGACCTAAAAACCTCATTCATCAGACTTTGGAACGTAGAAGGTGCATTCGTTAAACCAAAGGGCATAACCAGAAATTCGTAATGTCCTTCATGTGTTCGAAAAGCGGTCTTAGCGACATCAGTGGGTACCATTCTGATCTGGTGGTATCCTGACCGCAAATCCAACTTAGAAAAGTACTGAGCTCCGTGTAGTTCATCCAACAACTCATCAATAATTGGAATAGGAAACTTATCCTTGATTGTGTCCTTATTTAGAGCTCGATAGTCCACACACATACGCCAAGAATTATCCTTTTTTTTCACCAACAGAACGGGTGAAGAAAATGGAGATACACTAGGCCTTATAATACCACTGTCCAACATTTCCTTTACAATTTTTTCAATCTCGTTTTTCTGTATATAGGGATATCGGTAAGGCCTGATTCTGGGTGGTTGAGAGTTAGGTTTCAAAGGGATTTGGTGATCATGTGTGCGGGTAGGAGGTAGACCAGTAGGAGAACTGAATACATCACCAAAAGAGTGTAAAATCGATTCCAGCTCCTGTGGTACTGCAGTAGTGGAAATAGCCTGAATGCTGCATACGTGAGCTACTACTCCAGAAGACCCTTTCCTAAGCAAGTGGTCCATCCGTTTAGCATCCACGAGTTGGACCTCAGTTGAATTACCTCCTTTTAAGACATGTTTGCGACCGAAAGCAGTAAACTCCATTTGTAGATGCCGGAAATCCCATAAAACAGGTCCTAGAGTTGATAACCACTATACTCCCAATACCATATCACAACCTCCCAAAGGCAATAACCTCACTTCAGCATTGAAAACGGTGTCTTGCATTGTCCATTGGAAATCCTTCACCAATGCTCTACTAACAAGCTTAGTTCCGTCAGCCACTATAACAGTTAAAGGACTAGTAGCTTGACTGATGGTACCTAATTTCTTAGCAAAATTGAGATCTAGGAAATTATGTGTACTACCAGAGTCAATTAGGATTTCCATCACTTGTTTCTTAACATACCCCTGAATTCTCATTGTTCTATAAGACGGTATTCCAGTCAAGGCGTGAAGTGAAATCTGAAACTCTTCCTGTTGTATCTCAGTAGGTAACTCTTGTTGAGCTTCTTCATACACCTCCTCATTGTCCTCCGCTTCCAACATGAACAATTGTTTCCTCTTGCAAACATGCCCCCTATAGTATTTTTCGTCACAACCGAAACACAAACCGTTAGATTGTTTTTCCTCAATTTCCTTTTGTGTTAGCTTTCGGACCGTATTAACTGTTTCTGAAGTTTTAGGCTTAGCTTCATATGGTTTATTCGGTGTAGAAGGACTAACAAACTTGTTCATCGTTTTGCTTTTTCGCATCATAACCTCCATAGTTTCCTCTTGTAGGCGAGCTAACCCCATAGCCTGAGCAATACTCCTAGGCTGAAACATCTTGACCCCAGCTAAGACCTCATCCTTTAAACCACTGACAAAACAACTAATAAAAAACTCCTCTGATAATCCCGAGGTTTTATTAGCTAATTCCTCAAACTGTTCTTGATAGATCTTGACCGTGCTCCACTGTCGTAACTTGGTTAATTGTCCTACTGCATCCTCATAGACATTGCTACCAAAACGTAACAGCACTAATCTACTGAAATCTGGCCAATTACGCAGAGTGTGAGATTTTTCATACCACCTATACCAATTCATAGCTTTATCTTCCAAATGTAGCGTTGCTAAACGTAATCTCTGATTATCATCAACCATGTTTAACTCGAAAAACTTGTCACATTTGTATATCCAGGATTCAGGATTATCGCCAAAAAATTTAGGGAAGTCCAATTTAGGCTGGAAAACTCTGTTTCCTCCCTGAATAGAATGCGGATTTGGTAATAATGGCGCGGCATGCACAATAGGAGTAGATGTAGAAGTTACCTTTTCTGATAATCCATCACACTTGCTGTTCAGAGTAGTGATCAATTGTGTTAATCCGTCAATCGAGTTCCTAAGTTCGTGCAATACCTCAGCATGCTTGTCTGTATTCTCGGCATTCCTACGAATGGACTCCTCCATGCGTCTTAGTTCCTGTGACCGCGTATTATCTGCCATGATTTGTGAGCTACCACAGCCGAAGATCGTAGGCTTTGATACCACTGATAAGAACTCAGGTCAGTCTTCTTCCTGTTTTGATCTAGGTTAAGCTTTTCTTGCGGAAGTAATGCTTGATCGTACTTTATTGATGAAATAGAACTTGGAAGTTACAAACTATAGGATAGAGAAGTAGAAGAAGAACTGGTGAGAAAGTAAGAGAGAGAGAAAGACTGAACAACTTTTTCACACCTCTAACAGCATTTTCCCCCCTTATTTATACTACCAGCTACTAACAACTCTAACAAACTTGCTAACCGTTCAACTGATTGAAAGGAAAGATAACTGCCGAATGTAAACCACAATGAAAGAGACCCTTAGGAACCATTGAATTACGCCGTATACCCCTAAGCGTATCATAAACACCCCCTCCCCCCCCCCCCCCCCCTCTCCATGCTTTTCTCCTCCCCGAAAACTCAACTCCAGCAAACCGCTCTCTCTCTGCCCCCAAAAAAATTGGTTTCTAAATCTGTTCTTTTATTTCTTTGTTTAATTGTTTTTGCAATTTTTGTTGTTCTGGTCATCAGTAACTTTTCAATTGGGAAGCTTCACTTACCCACAAGTTATCATTAAGAATCCACCCGAATCCTTATATATTTATTATGACTTTCAAACGATTTCAATGTACGTACGAATACATGAAGGTTTACATACTCGCGCTTTAATGCTATAATTTTGGTTTAACTGAATTAATTTTTTTGGCTTTCCGGTTTTGGTTTTGTGTGTCTTTACTTTTTATTACAGATGACCGAATGAAACTAAATTTATAAGATGGACAATTTTAGTTAAACAATTTCTAGATTTTTTGTTGTTGGTTTTAGCTTAAATAAAAGAGTTTTGGGCTCTATATAATCTTGTTAGAAATCAATTTTTTTTCTTTGATTCATGTGGCCTAAAACTAAACCCAATTCAATCAACCCGAAGGCTCCAAATTCTAGCCAAACTAATATATTAGAATCGATCAAGTACGGTCTTCCATGTCGATTAACCGACAAAAACCAAACCGCTATAGAATATTTTCTAAGGTATGGTCTATCATATGCGCAAATCAAAATCACAGAAATATAATACCAAATTTCTCAAAACCATAGGCCCTATCATAAGACAATCAACTAGTCACTACAAGTAACAGAACTAGCAAATTGGATTAAACCAAAGAAATGGAACGTAATAAGAAAAAAACCCATTAGCCAAAGGACCAGAACAAACAAAATTCGAGAACAACAGAAATTGCAAAAAATTAAAAAAATAAATAAATAAAAGAACAGAATGAGAAACAAATTTTTTTGGCAGAGATCGAGAGAGAGCGGTTCGCCGGAGAAGGGTCACCGTCGTCAACTTGGATTCGCCGGAGATGAAGAGGAGAAAGTGTGGGGAGGAGAGAGAGAGAGGGTTAAGGTATAAATAAGGAGAGGGAGGAGAGAGGATTTTTTTTAAATCTAAGCCGTTAATTTCAACAGCTAAGATAAAGTGTTTTTCTATGTGTCCTCAGATATATGTGTGTGTGTGTGTGTGTGTATGTGTGTGTGTGGAAAAGGCTCAAGAGACCAACACTTTTTTAGACCGATATTAGACCAACATCTAAACTCTTCATTCCCAGTTAAATTTTAATGATCGAAACCGTTCAGTGTGTTTAAAATATTGAACCACTGTTTTTAAGAGTATCCGCGAGAAATCAGCTCAAAACATGTTTTTAAGGGTTCATAAAACAGTTCCTGTCAGCATTTTGAACCACTGTTTGGATCAAGTCATTTCTGGTAATATTTTGAGCTGATTTCTCGCGGGTACCCTTAAAAACATATTTTAAACACATTGAACGGTTTCGATCGTTAAAATTTAATCGAAAATGTACAATTTAGATATTAGTCTAATATTGGTCTAAAAAAATATTGGTCCATATAGCCTCCTTTCCTTATATATATATATATAGTCCCCTTCTAATGAGGGATCCCTTATTTTGTTACGGTGTGGACCTCCTATTTTCTGACCAAATTTTGACGATCGAAACCGTTCAATTTGTTTAAAACATGTTTTTAAGGGTACCCTCAAGAAATCGGCTCAAAATAATATCAAGAAAGACTTGATATAAACAATTTTTAATAAATACTGACAAAAACAGTTTTATAAAAAATTGAATTGATCAAACCTTTTCAGATATTATTTTGAGCCAATTTCTTGCGGGTACCCTTAAAAACATGCATGTTTTAAACACATTAGACGGTTCGGATTGTCATAATTTGATCAAGAAATAGGAGGTCCACACCGTAGCAAAATAAGGGATCCCTTATTAGAAACTCACTATATATATATATATATATATATATATATATATATATATATATGTATACACATACATACATACATACATACACACACACACACACACCCTTCTTGCGAGGGATTCCTCATTTTGCTAAAATGGAGACTTTCTATTTCACGATTATATTTTGATGATCTAAACCGTTCAATGTTTTTAAAATATATTTTTAAGGGTACTCGCAAGAAATCGGCCAAAAAAAATATCAGAAAGAGTTTGATCAAAGTAGTTGTTTATAAATACTAACAGGAACTGTTTTATCAAAAACTGCTTGGATCAAACTCTTTCGGGTATTTGTTTGAGCTGATTTTCCACGACTACTCTTAAAAATATATTTTAAATACATTAAATGGTTCGGATTATCAAAATTTGATGAGGAAATGAGAAGTTCTTATTCTAGTAAAATGAGGATGCCTCATTAGAAGCTTACTAATATATATATATATATATAGGGAAAGGCTATATGAACCAATACTTTTTTAGACCAATATTGAACTAACACCTAAAATCTTCATTCGTTATTAAATTTTAACGATCCGAACTGTTCAATGTGTTTAAAACATGTTTTCAATATATAAAGACATCCTTCCATAAGATATGGGTAATGCAAATCCAAAGAGACTGACTGGTTAACTTCTTAAGAGGGTTTTTAGTATCAGTATAAAAGTAGTAGTCACCTACGACTGTTTTTTTGAACATATATTCTTATTTGGATAACCAAGCACTAAGGACGAGAACGACATAAGAATTGTAGAGATTATTTTAAACTCCATGTTGCCTACGAGAACAACGCTCTTAGTCCCAAGCCAGGTAGAACTAAAAAGAATGAGATAACTAATCAAGTATATTGGTCACACCAAGTGTCAAACAAATATACATTTCTACAATAAAGAGAAAAAGTTTTAGTAGGACTTCACCTTCCTGATCTTATATAAAGAGATTACCTTCATTCTCTAGGGACGAGAACTCTCTCTCAAAATCTCTATAGTTCTCTATTAGTATTAAATTTTATACAATGTTGATTGACTTAAGTATTGAAGAAATGTTGACTAACATTACGCACCAATATTGAAGAAGTGTTAACTACCATTACGCATCAGTGTCCTTAATATTTTTTGTACGTATCCAATCTCAACTTAGATCATTTAAAAAATTAAATGAATGATTAAAAACTCGACCTCAGATGGACTGGACTGACAATCGCTTCATCAACATCAAATTCTTCTTTCCATTGACATCACAATTTGCAAATTGCAAAATGCTTTACGTGGGTGCATGATTATAATAATAAGAAATAAGGATTGGGTGTGGAGTTACAGTGGAAGGCGGCTGTTGGGCATTGGCTATTGGATCTTGATAGCCATTTTGTGGGTTTATGTTATTTTCAAAATCTGTTTGGTCACCAACCGTAGGACCCACCAAATCCATTTCCCTTTTAAAATATTCCAAATTTCTTTGACCCACCTTCAAATTTTAATTAAATTTCCCTCTTTTCAATCAATTCATTTCCATTTCCATTTGCAGCCGCCGGCAATTTGTTGCTATGTATGCATTTTTTAGTATATTCTTTTTTTTTGGTGGGATTTTTAACCGACTAATCTATTATCTGTCCAGCATATACCAAATTATTAGCCAATTAAATTTTAATAGTAAGTATATGGCCTGCATATATATATTTTATAATGTCCGACTAAATTCAAAGAGTGTTCATTCGATCTTATCGCAAATATATATGTTGTTCCAAAAAAAATAAAACTTCACTGAGAGCGCTATAAATTGTTCAGCTCTACCAAACGGGCATAGAGACTTGAACTTAAATTTCAAGTGAGAAACTCCAAGTACTTAACTATTGAACCAAATAGATCATAATAATATCACTCCATATTATTAGCGACACGTTTGAAGTGACAATATTTTGACAACATTTTCCTCATCACTGAAACATATAATGTCAAAATTTCAATATTTAGGGACAACTTTTATCGCCACTTAAAACACGATTTCCATATCATGCAATGAACATTGCAATTAGGTTAATATACACAACAATTTTCAAATGTAATTTTTTTTTTTAAAATTCAGAATGCTCGAATCAACTAGTACTCATTATTTACACTAATACCTTTATCTTCCCAAAAAATTTGTTCACTAAATGATATTTTAGGGTCTATTTGGCGTAACTAGATTATGGGATTATTGGATTGTTGGATTATGTTGGGTGCCGGACGGAATAATCTAGCTCAAAGTGTTTGGACTAAATTATTTGTGGATATAGAAGTTATGTTGTGTTTGGAGCTAGATTAATCCAGATTATTTGGGTAAATAATTTAGGCCAAATGGGGCTAGATTATTTCCCGAATAATCCAGACAATCCAAATAATCTAGTTAAGGCAAATAGAGCCTTATTACAACTAGTCTTGATTATCATGATTATTCGTTAGGATTTTTTTTTTCCCCTAAGCGTGATCAAAAAAGGAAGGGGGCCCTACCCACTCATTTTGCCGTTGCCTCCAGCCCCATCTGTTTTTGTGAGAGTTTTGCATGTCGATGTCACCAGATATCTTCCTTTATCACTTTTTTTATTTTATTTTTTTCACGTTTTAAGTTTGTATGTCGTGGAATTTCTATAGTTAGATTTTTTTATAAATTTTTTAATTCTTTTTTTACGAGTTTATATAATGTTTGTTACATATTATTCTGATCTATTATTAAATAAATACATACAACATGCACCAAAATACCGCAAATTAGTTTGTCTAGTTACGAAAAATAAAATATTTGGTATTCATTAGAAATAATTTTGATTCAGTTATGCAGTATTGATAAATATAATACCATAGACTTCTCTCCTATATAATACGGATGGCAATTTCCTTCTTTTTGATCCGATCCGTCTCGTTTTCCGTCTCGTTTGGATTGGAGTTTCAGGAATATTTTCAGGGATCGGTTTGGATTAATTTGGAGGCAAAAGTTGGAAAAAAATTGGGAAATAGGTTCGAGGCGATCTTAGTACATCCACCTCGTTTTTCGGCTCATTTTAAAATAATTACTAAATATATATTATTTTACTTTTTAACCCCTTTAGATATAAGTATTGATAATTTTACGTTAGGATATTATAATTATTTTATTTTATATAAAGATAGATTTTGAAAATATAAAAATATTTATTTTTATATGAGATGAATTGATTTTTTTATTAAAAAACACAGGAGCGGAGCAAGGCAGGAATGGAGGGTGGAGTTCATTTTCCGTTCGGAAAATAGGGTCGGGATGGTGGAAGATTTTGGATTCAAGAATCGAAAACGGAAATGGTCAAATCCATTCCCGATTCGACCTGCTGTCATCCCAACCTATATCATACATATACGTGTGTATCAGGATCTTATCAAATAAAAATGAAGTGGAAGGTCAAGATAAGGTATAAAGAACATTCTCGAAGGCCCCTTTATGTTGAAAGATATAGTAAATGTTTTATTTTTAAGTTATTAATGTCCACAAGGAAGCTGGAGGGTAGGTAAAATTATTCTTTTAAAATACTCAGGTTTCTTCAGTCAATTATTTTCTTTGATAGGGATCCACATGATATGAAATTTCCCAGTGTCTAGAACCTGTTTGGTTCGTCAAATCTTGTCTTTTTTCGTTTGATTGTTTATCTACCTAGTAACTAATTAAATTAAGTAATATTGCATAGTTGATCGAGTGAAAACTTAAAAATAATAAAAGATTTATCATCTCAGATTGTAGATTTGACTCTTACAAATTACTAAAAAAAATCTTAAGACCCCGATTGGATGTGGAATATCTTCCCCTCCAAAAAATTACACCCCTAATAAGAGGAATATCCTTGGTTTGGAAGCAACGATAACTGACCCTCTATGTTTAGAGTCTTAGACCCCCTCTTAGTTATGCTACCTATGGTTTTTGGCTTCTCCTTCATAAAATTTGGATATCTCCTGGCCAAACCAAAAGTTATCCCGCAGTAGAGGGATTAAATTTTGTCAATTTTACCTTTCCTTATCCCCTTCTCTATCAACTTTGGAAAAATAGGGGTACTAGAGATTTATCAGTTCTTCAACTTTGTAGTGTCGAAACTAATTAAGGTATGCATAAGTTAGTCTGAATATAGTCTATAAAGAAAAGCTTTGATATAAGAATTTAGTCTCGAAAATTCTTTGCTACCATATTTTTAAGGGATTGGTCTGCTGGTTAAGACTTGAAATTTAGGAGTTTGCTTCTTCCTAGGATCTCAAGTTCGAAACATATTGGGTGTTGTCAACTGTTATTGAGTCAATTCATATAAGACTTTGTTATGACTGTAATTAAGATCTCCGTAAGTAGACAGTGAAATTGGTATCCTAAAAATTAGTCGAGGTGCATATTAAGTGGCCTGAACACTTCGAGTTATTATAAAGAACTCTTTAGTACAATGTATCAACAGTAACACGTAATAACTTAATAAGAGATTCCGATGTGCACAACAAAACCTTACAGTACAATTAGTCCATGAATTATCATTATAGATACAATTTTACGTATTATTTTTTTGTTTTGAGTACGTGATAAAAGTCATAAAATATAAAGTATGAGGTCCAGCCGGCCCCTTAAATTGATATTTTGTTTTACAAGGTCAAGGGTTCTCATAGAACATTAAAGCAGAGTCTACTCTTTTTCTCAGATTTTAAGCTGATTTGTTTAAAAGGCCTGCTGTTTCACAGCTGATGACTAGGGGGTAATTGTGACCTGTCGAGACGTTTATTTTCTAAATTCGCCTACGTTGTGGTTGAATCGGTCCATAATAGTTTTAAAAAATAGAAAATTGCTCCATTTTTTTTCTTGTCATGAGATTATCTGTTTAGGACAGAGCCTGTTTGCCTTGCTGAGTTTTGATTTATGAGTTATATACAAAATATATTTGATATATATCATTCAAGTACTTTATAAATTTTTTTATAATTAGTTAAAGATCGATCTATAATCTAGAAATAATAATATAAAAATTCAAAGAGTGCTTGATTTTCAAACGCAGTAAAGAGTCATGGGAGAGTAGGTAATAGTGGAGGGGACATTATCGAATGGGGTGTTGAAGCTTGAAAAGCAAGGCAAAATAAAAATATAATGCATAATTGGGTGGGGTCCACCCTTCCCAAACCAAATGCCGAAGAACCATCCTCCCCGTCCCACTGAGATTACAGACAAAGATATATAATTGATATCTTAGGGGAGCCTCACCCTTTTTTTTCTAAGCACGTGTCCACTTTCCACCCCCAACCCATTCTCTACTATTACTGCTACTAGGCGGGGACCATGCTGTTGTGGACCCGGTTCGATTTAATTTGAGGAAAAAAAAAAACACTCAAATCAAAGCAAGATGTTCTAGTCCGATTTGATTTCAATTTGTTTTCTCTTGATCTGATTTTTAATTTATCGTTTCGATTGCATTACAAATGTACTAACACCAATTTAGCAATTAAATAATTTTTTAAATGCACAAATAAATAATTAGATCATGAATGAACTAATCGACACTCGGTGAAGACTCCCAAATTTTTCCCAACTTGAACTCATGCCAACAAGATACTGCAATAATCAAAGAAAATGTTAAGCAAAAAAAAAATATTAGCTTACATACAAATATCTACAATTTCAAAAACTATATCCCGGAAGCGTTTTGATCGTATCAAGTGCTCAAGTTTATAAAATCAAACTAAATTGGATTAAACAAAACCATTCTAGTTGAAAAATTAAACAAAATCATCAATTTATTTTTTTAAATTAAATTAATTTAATTTTATCGTTCTTTCTTGCACCCTATCTAGTAGCATGGCTTTAGAAAAAGAAAAAGTCTATGATCTTATAAAAAATGTAAAAAAAAAAACTCTCATAATTTAAAATAAATAAATTAAATTTACTTAAGAGTATAAAATTTTAAATTCAAAATGAATCATAATTCTTAATTTTGAATTCGAAATATTTTTCAATTTTTTTATGTTACGATATTACTCCTTTTTGAAAAACAAACAAAAGCCCCCTCTCCCACTCCTGCTCATTAGAAGTACGGCAAATATTCATTCCACGATAAAATTTCATGCCAGTACTAATATTTTTGTCACAATACATTATAATTCAAATAAATTGTATTTTTTAATAAAAATCCATAAAAATCTTCACTTTCTCAACTATAGTCACTAGAAAAGTTATTCAGTGTTTCTAAAACACCACATAATATCTAAGTTTTCCAACATTAATTAAGTGGTAACCTGAGCAGCATGTATCGATTTCACAATTACAAAATTAATTATCAATAAATAACAAATACAATTTACAACATATCTCACTCACACCAGACAAAATCTCCGTATAATCGGCACCCAAACTAAACTTTAGTAGTAATCGAACTTATAAGTTCACGTAAATTACCGATTATCCCTTGTATTTTTCTCAAAATTACCAACGACGACCAGACTCAGAAGACACGAGATAATATCAACTACGCAGTATATTCATCTGCGTCAACGAGGAAATCATCGACGTCAAACTCCACGCTTAGATCGTCCTCGCCGAAGAAATGCTCGAACACAGCGAAATCCGGTAGATTTAACGGCATATCGATGTCGAAACCAAAGGCGTCAACGTCACCGTAATTAAACCCGTCGAACGGCGTTAATTCCTCGCAACGGAGGACCGACTTAGGTGAGGAGCCTGATACGATTTCCAAGACTTCCCCTTCCGTTTTAACATCGGCTGCCGTCTCCTCGACGTCACCGTGACGAAACGACGTTAACTCCTCGTCACGGGGGACAGGCGTGGGCGACGAGCCTGATGCGATATGCAAGCCTTCTTCCTCCGTTGTCACTTCGGCTGCCGTCTCGTCGACGTCACCGTGACTAAACGACGTTAACTCCTCGTTGCGGAGGACTGAAGTGGGCGACAAAGCTTCTACTTTTTCTATTCCGTCCCCTTCCTTCTTACCCTCGATTGCCGTCTCCGTTACATCAACCGTCGGGAAGTTGGTAACGGCGTCAGGACCCTTCAACATAACGGCAGCTCTATCGTACACCGCGGCGGCTTCCTCAGGTGTGTCAAAAGTACCAAGCCACACTCGCTTCCTCCGGATCGGGTCTCGGATCTCCGCAGCCCATCTGCCCCAAGGCCGTCTCCGCACGCCGCGGAATTTCTTCCAGCTGCTGACGTCAGATTCCGGCGATCCCAAGCTCTTGAAGCCTCTCTTCTTACTCTGCTCCGGCTTCCTTGCTGATTCATTTGGAAATTGATCGATGTTGATCTCTTTGACGAGTCTCTTAACTCTCCTCACTACTTGTTGGTCTTCTTCGTCGCTGGAGGAGTCGGTGGCGTCGGCATCAGTGAGTATGATCCGCACAACTCTTCGCCGGATAGCAGTGGAGGATTCACCGGAGGTCATGGATCTCTGATCGTAAGTAGTCTGAGTCGTTTTAATTACAGAGAATTTCGTCAAAGGAGTGGAAGCCACCGTGGAGGTGGAGAGACCCTCCCTCCACACCATGAAGCTCTAGAGAGAGAGAGAGAGAGTGAAAGACGATTTGGGAAGCAGATAGTGAATCGGGTACGAGTAGGGGACAAGAACTCCAGTCTAGGACCCTATACGAAGAAATATCTCCTTATAGAGAGAGAGAGAGAGAGAGAGAGAGAGAGAGAGAGGCGAGCTTTATTGAGGGAAGCAGAGTATGTGTAAGTGTAAAGAAGTGAGAGACAGCACGGAAGGTGTGGCGGGAAGAGAGACAGAGAAGCAAGTTTTGGCGGGAAAGACAATAAATGTATTACGAGAGAGAGAGAGAGAGAGGAAATGAAGAGGGTGAGTCCAATTAGTGCGGTTTTATATTGCACGGGTTTGGAACATGGGACATGATAGAGCAGGTGTTGTAGAGAGAGAGAGAGAGAGAGAGAGGAGAGAGAGAGAGAGACTTTTGGTGATTCGCTTGTCGGAGTGGAGAACAGGGTGTATCCCCGTTAATGACTGGACCTCAAGCGTCAAACGGTTAGATATGAGTGTTATAATTATTTGAGGAGGTTGGAGGGGCAGGGCGGTTTGTATGGTTAGATATCCTCTTCCAATTAGAAGTACAATTTGAAATTCGAGATATTACAAATTTATATTGGAATTTCAAATTGGTATATCCAGATATTTAGTAGTCTACATAAATAATGTCAGGAGAGATTGTTCATCATTTTTATTAGAGTAATTCATGTTAGAATAGTCTCTATGTTAGTCGTTTTGACTCTGGTTATATGTCTTGGATTAGAATAATTTCTATGTTAGTCATTTTTACTCTGATTATATGTCTTGGACAATTTTTATCTTGAAAGTTAAAATTGGGTTAGGTTCATAATTTTTAATAACCCATTACGCACTTGGTTCATCTGGTTATAAGTCTTGAACAATTCTTATCTTGTAAAAAGAAATTTATTTTTAAAAATTGATCTAACGTGAGCTAAGAGTATGGTTGTAATAGAGTTGAGCAAGATTTAAAATATTCTAATTTGGCTAGGTAAGCTGAGCCTACTTGTATTATTCAGCTTGAGCTGTCTAAGAATAAATTTACAAAATTGTGTAAATTCGTATGCAAATAATTAAAATAAGATTTTATGAATAAATTTTTTGCGTTCGCGATCCTAAAATTCTAATTTAACGAGCCCGTGATGAAATAATTTGATTATGATTATCTTAGACGTTTAAATCAAGGTTGGTCATGTAATTTTATACGAAAGAATTCATGTAAGAAGATCTTCATTCGTTTTGTAATTCTTCTACGATGATTAAGACTAAAACCTGGACTAATGGGTCCCATTTGGCATCTTATGTTTGTGTGATTTCTAAACTATTTTTTGCCCAAAAAACATGCCCATTGCCCTAGTTTATTTAGTGAAAAAGTCTTAACTTGTATAATTTATCTTATACGGAACAGAAGAATATAAGACAAAAATACCTATATATAGGGTCCATTTGGCGTAACTAGATTATGGGATTATTGGATTATGTTGGGCTCCGTAGGGAATAATCTAGCTCAAAGTGTTTGGACTAAATTATTTGTGGATATGTAAAATTATGTTGTGTTTGGACTAGATTAATCCAGATTTTTTGAGTATATAATTTAGCCCAAATGGGGCTAGATTATTTGCTCAATAATCTATACAATCTGAAAAATCTAGTTTGGCCAAATAAGGCCATAGACAAATAAAAAAACTCCTTTAAAATTAAACAAAACACTTTATTTCAACTGAATTATATTGTCAAAAGTAACACAACAGATAAGTGATCGCGACTTTAGTTTCAAAGTTCAATTAACACATAATTTCTGAGTGGATTTACAAAATCATAATCCTATGTATACAAGTGTCACTTCTTCCTTAAATCACAAGCACACAATCTTGTCAATTTCGAAAATAAACAAAAACATCAAATTGACTGATGATGAAACTGATTACTACATGGCTTAAAGTTTTTTATTTATGGAGGAAAAAGCCAAGCAATGGCGGCGTTGAAAAGTAAAAGGGGTTAGGATTTCATTTGATTTCTTGGCTTGAAGAAGAAGCAAAGCTAAATAAATAGACCCAAATGAAAGGAATTGGGACAGCAAAGGCAACCCAGCAATTATTTAATCACAACTGCACTACTGATACTCATGTTTGCTTCTCAACTATTTAATGATCATAAATATAAGCTTAGTAGAATTAACACAAAATTATAGTAATAAAGCCGTCCTAGATTTCCTTGATAATATCAATGAATTATAGTATCATGTCGGAATTCCCACTTCCACGCAAACGAGATTTTTTCTATAAATTATATACCAAAGATAATAATATAACATTGACAATATCCGATATTTAGTCAACTCCTTGGAGAATTTCTCAATTAAAAATCGAACTGCAGGCCAATGCTAACAGAAACCCTACCTTATAACCTCAAGGAATTGTGTAAATTCAAAAATTTTGCGGCCGAAATTCAATAACTTAATACTTAGGACCTCTGAGTAATTTGTCTTGTCGTTTCTACCCAAACCTCCAAAGATTAGTCAAAATTTTAGGTAAAGAATCTCTGAAACTTCACCCAACTTCCCAACTTTATCCCAAATCAACCGAATACCTTCGTTATCCCAAAAAAAACCCCTACCTAGAAGAGACCAAGTAGCCACTAAGTTACAGTGATAATATTTCTCATATACCCTCAACTACAAAGTAAGAGAAGAGTCTTTTCCTGAAGGGATCCAATCTCATTCAGATTTCCATTGTTAAGTAACTTCTTCCCTCATTTATTCGGCCCAGGTAATCATGTTGTGGAGCACAGTGTTTTGACGCGTAAAATTATCCGAACAGTTAGACGCTGACCAAATAATTTCGGCCAGTATTTTTCATGTCAAAACGACGTCTTTTTTACCCGCAACACGAACTATTGTGTGCAAGGCACAACATCCTCCCCAATTCCCATTTATTCTGGAACTTTTAATTCTTACACATCATATCGTGTTATTGGACGGTACAATTTATTTTTTCCAATAGTATGAATGTTTTCCATAGTTTATTTCATTTTAAAACAGTAAAAAAATGATTTTCATATTTATTCTGTCTTCCAACTTGCTACCGACCATCCACAAAAGATGAGTTCGTACTTATCCCAATTGCAGATCGAAATAATGGTAAAGCCAATAAAGTAGTAGCCCCCCTGTCCCTCAAAATACATTTTGGGACCAAAGGATATATTATCGCTTTGCAGGTTGGGAACCTCCCCATCCCCACAAAGCAGCAGTTGGGCCACACTAAATCTTCACAAATCAATGTCACTACGCCTGAAAAAATATACTCGAATGCTACCCATAAAATCAGAGGAACATTTCAACAAGTTCTTGACACCTGAAAAAATCTACTCAAATGCTACCATAAATCAAAAGGAACACTTCATAAAGTTCTACCATATTCCTATCCACCCCCCACCAAAAGAACTCAGAAGGATTACTCACCAGTAGGATTTTCATACGGGTCTACTAACAAGACAGAAATGCCGATAAAAAAAAAACCAAGACAGAGAAATCACATCATTATAAAGAAGAAGAAGAAGAAGAAGTTACAAGTTTACTAACAGACTAAATCAGAAAGAGAGAACAAAGAATACATAAGAGATTAATGAAGGGGTGTCTTAAAACATACCAGCTCAGTTGCAGTTTCAATAGGCAGATCAAGGGTTAACAAAATCCAGGATCACGTTTGGGAACCACCAAAGCAAAAGGCCCTTATTCACATTATTTTTGTAGATAGAAATACAACGTTATTCCAATCATATGAGTTAAGGATTTTGGTTGTGACGTGAGATTGTTCGAGGGATTCAATGAAAAGGAAATGAAAGCAAAATTTGAACGGATCCTCTTACAATAACGTGCCCAGATGTGTGCGGTACCACAAGGAGTGACTATTTCGAAAATAGAAGATAAGATATTCTCATAACTTTCTGTTGGACAGTTACACCTCCCGAACAATGAATATTGACTTCATAGACAGGCCAATCCGAAAGCATAGCACATATAACCCAATTAAGGCATAAGAAATGAAAAAGAAAGGCACAAAAACAGCAGGTTAGGATCACCAAAAGGCACGCCGAAACACTCAATCTCAAGAATTTGCAATCCATCCTGGCACTCCATCTCACAAAAGTCTACATGCTCAAAAATTCCCAGACCCGGAACATCTTGTTACTAACCTTTCCTAAAACCATTGGTGATATGAAACATGTTTAAATCACCAGAGAGAGCTTTTAGGGCACCAATTCTCTCATCTCATTTACTTACTCATTTATATCCAGGAAGACCATATGCATCTTATATGAAATGATTTATGTCTAATGCTGTTTGCACGGATGTCCTAATTATATATTGTTACAAGAACCCTTGGGAGTGGTGAAGGCCAAAAGCCCAGTGACAAAAAACCCTTTTCAATACAGAAGATTGTAAAACCTTCCTAGCATGCTAGCAGTATTGCCAGCACAGGGCAATGAAATTGGCATAATCAATATATGATGAGTTGGTACGCGTCCGCAAATGATTAAACAAGCAAATCATTCATTAGAATACAAGAAAGCATCAATACATTAAAGTTTCCCTTTTCCTCTTCCAATGTCAGTAGAATGGATATTCACAAATCTAGAGATCCAACGTCCTTGCAAGCTCAAGTCTAAGACAAACAAATAGACAAATTCCTTACCAAACACTTTTATTCTTTCACCCGAGCACATCGGAAAAGGATAGGGTTACAAATTCTTTAGAAGAGCCAAGTGGGATTCTCTTACCGTTATCCCATGGCGTACTTCTGCGTCCAGCTCCGAGCAGTGGCCTCATATTTGGCCCTGTCAGTCTTGTACATGTGGGCTATTTCTGGCACAAGAGGATCATCGGGGTTTGGGTCCGTCAGCAGGGAACAGATGGACAGCAAGACCTGAAAATAAACTATATTAAAGTTTGAAACAGAATTCAAAGCCTTTGAAGATGTTACTCACAGTTCTTGCAACTCGAGCATTTTCCATGTACAACTGTAGTGAGTAATAAAACATTGGAAATTCATACCGATTATAATAGAACATTGGAAATTCATACCGATTATACTAGTATTTGGAATGACCATCACCAATATGAAGATTTTTTAGGTAAAAGGTCATTCAGAGTTTTCAACAACGTGAAATGGCATATGTATGAGTTCTTGCGGGTCTCTTTTCCCTTGTTGGAAGATGGGGAAAAGATTCAATCTTCAAAAAGGAAGGCATCCCAGCTTCTAGGTAATCCCATGTCATTCCAATATCGGCAATATGGTGTAAATAGCTGGTACTCTAGGGGATTTACTTTCCCATTTATGTTGTTTTCTTTCATAAGAAGAAAACTTCACCTTAAAACTCTCTATATGTGAAATTAGAAATACCTAAGATTAGAAGTCAAAGTTGAAACTTGGAATTAAAATACTTTCCTCGTATTTTTCTCAATGGAACTTTTTTTATGCCACCGATTGATCTAAAACTTCGATAGCTCTTATTCTGAAGATTCCCTTTTTCTTCTCCCTAGCCTCTTCCCTATGTCCATCCTAAAAACCATTTTTCTCCTCTTGGGCATGGCCATATTTACAACACAGCTGTTGGCCACAGAAAAAGGCAGTGCGAGGTGAAACCCCCAGAAATACAATACAATGCATCAGTTGGCTGGTAGAGCAATTTGATACAGATATTTCGCAGATTTGCCAATTAACAGCGACAGTTGCCTTGAGAAGTCACTAGCAATAAAGGGTTAGGAATCATATTCTCCTAGACACCTCAATATTATGTCGGGTGTTTCTCCATTCTTTTCAGAGGCCCCTGCCCCTGCCCCTGCCCCTGCCTGCCTCACCCCAAATCGATTGATGTGACATAAATTCACTATGTACCGTGAATCTTGAATGAAAATTTTCATTTGATCTCAAAATTAGTACAAATACACATACAATTAGAATATTGGGATCATTCTCTGCTTTTTGTGCATCATTTGAGTTGAAAGTAATATTTTTATCACTAGTTTGAAGTAAATTAGTGAACAATCTAAAATAATTCAAGGTATGAACCAGAACATTAGGTAAACAGAAAACAAAAATATTTAAGTTGCATAATTTCATTTAATAGAGGCTGGCTTAAATTTTCTTCAGCTTGTGAAAAAGAAGGTGGGCTGTCGCGACTCCACAAAGAAGGTGGCAATGTTGGTCGTTATTGGAGATGATGGCTTCCTGGTTGTAGCAGGGGTGGCGCTGAGATGGTGCCATCCATGGCACAGTAGAGAGATACTTGATGCCAAAATTGTTGATACCACATCGAATGGTGTTGACAAATGACCAAGGTAGTAGTGGACATGACTTTCAACAGAAAAGCGAAAGTTGGCAGCTTGGTTCAGATCTGGTGAAATTTCTCTTACATCTCTCTTTTCTATTCCCCCTTTCTTTCCTACTAATATTTCTTTTCCTTTTTGTCACTTCATACTTCTTTCAATTGCAGACAAGTGACAGCCTTGAGTCTAACCCTAGTATTTGTAAAGGCTACCTAGTCTGTTCCCTTCTCTTCTCTGATATAGCGCACAAAACCCAAACCCCCCCCCCCCCCCCCCCCCCCAAACACACAAGATTGCCAGACCAAACATACCAAGAAACATCACCTAGAGGTCTGTAGCCACCATACAGAAAAGAGGAGTGCAGTAGACAGATACCTCATGTTACTCGTACCAAATTACCATACAGACAAGAGGTCAAGCACGCAACACCAACTAACTTGAGCCTCTAGCCTCATACCAAATTATCAACTGTTAAACAATGCACAACCGAAATGAAGCTATTGCCTCCAGCAAATAACCATTATATTTACTTTGATCATGCACCACTGTCCCCACAGGTGGCGCATAAAGTAGACAGCCCAGATTCAAACTTGAACCACTTTCCCAGGAAAGAAACAATAACTATGACCCACTAGACACATACTGTATCAATAACATGGTAATTTGGAGTCGAACAGAGCCAACACAGGTGACATTACTAGTCACGGGCAACCATACTCGAACAAGTCGTGTGATATCATTAAACCTTGTATCCAAGCTATGAGATTTCAAGTTACATTTACAATCACACGCCAGCAAACAAGTGTCATTCATCACACGAGTCTGAAGGCAAAGCAGATTTCAGATCAATTCAAAAGAAAAAATAGGCTGTAGATCATACCTTGGATATGGTTAATGCTGGACTCCACTGCTCTTTGAGAATGTCGAGACAAATACTTCCATTGCTATTAATATTTGGGTGGAAAACTTTAGTCCTGAATGCTACCTGGAATATAAGTTCAATTAACTTCTCAGATGACATGGGATTCAGATAAACTCCATTTTATGAAACTGGAATTCAAGGACAGAGAGATTCCACAGGTTTCCTAGTTTTGTACGTTCTTTTAAGGACACAGTGACGAGGACAGAGGGATTTTTATCCTATTTAAGCATTGGTAGACGAATGCTAGCATCTTGGGCCATAACACACTCGATGGCAAAAATGTCGAGGATAATTACAAAGCTAATGTCATTGTTTCAAAACCAGATGTTTTACTCGAACTAGATTGCTAGGTATCACTAAGACATTGGATTCTTTTGTTGGTAGCTACTTAAATGATCGCGCTGGGATTAGGTACTTCCACTTGTAAAAGAAACAGCTTTCTTTCATTTGCAATAGAAAGGTGTAAAGACATGAGAGCAAAGATCGTTAAAACCCATTAGCTTATGAAGATATGACCTTATTAAACTATTAGTCGTTCGTAACAACATAAAACAGCCACACAGCGTAACACACTAGATTTGAAATATCTACCTTAGGAGGCTTAAAAGGATAATCAGGAGGAAAATGAATAGAAACCAGAAACACGCCTCCAGCATAAGGGCTATCAGTAGGTCCCATAATTGTTGCTTGCCAATGGAACATGTCTTCGGCTACAGGACCTGCAAAACAACATAAGCTCAGTAGACTAATATAATATCATAAACATTGTGCTAAAACAACTGGACCATTAGCAAAACATAACCTAAATATACAGGCCAACGAGATAAGCTCAAAACACCCGCAGGCTCCGCAAGGATAAAACAAAAAGATTCTGCATAACTATTCATTAAAAGTAGCTGAAATAAACGTTTTACAGTTTACATCAGGATTCATATGTAGTTTGTGAGCTCTATCATGGTGGATTGAAATTTGAAATAACTATTAACATGCTGTATTTCAAATCCTTCATGTTCAGGGTGGAGTTACACAGTAATCTTACAAACACATTTGTTCTACCTCTAGATCCATCTTTTCACAAGCCAACTATAGCTAAACTTCTTATATGTATGTTGAAAATGAACAATTGAGCATGTTCATTAAAATCCACGTATAATCCAAAATAACCCTAAGATATTTCCTAAAATCCCTTTCTCATCAACTAGACTATTAGTCAACCACCCGAATCCACAACTACAAGCCAAAATAATCAAAAGAGAAGCAAGCACGAAAACACACCGGCACTGCATGATGTCGGAGGGTCCTTCTGCAAATCCTTGAGCTCCTTCAATATCCGTTTTGATGCCATCACTACAAACACGCTTGAGACCTCAAATCAAAAGTGTAACCTAGATCACCGAACGCCTACACATAACTAGCAGATCGTTAGGTCAACGGTTTCAAATACACCGATAACTATCAATCCGATCACTATCAGAAACACTAGGAAAGGAACAGCTCAATAAACAACCACAAAATTCACGATCTGATGATTTTTCCCCCATAATAATTACCCTAGACTTCACACGTATATGGATGAAAATGAAAAATCACAACAAAAAGGAAGGAATAATTAATTGCACATCTGCATATAGAGAGAAGTAGGGATAGAGAGAGGTACCTGATGAGGGGAGAAGAGAGAAGGACTAATGATTGATTTTAGCTAAGAGACGGAGAATCCACAGAGAGAGAGAGAGAGAGAGATGAGGTGATATAGAAAGAGAGAGGGTATTGACAGCCGTGGACAGCTTCTAGAATTTTCGTCGGAAGCAAATAATTGGCGTGGAAATAACGCCAACGGCTTAAAATAACTGTTTTTATACGTTGCCGCGAAACCCAAAGCAACATGTTCTGTCCGCCTATTTATTAGTAATTTATTTAGCTTTTCTAATTGGACTAAAAGATTCGCAAACAGGAAATTTAATAAAGTTGTTTTTGAGTTAAATAGGACTAAATTTTTTTTTAATATGATTTTATTTCAGTAAATTTTTATTGACTTGTTAGTAGGTTTTTTTTTGTATTATAAAAAAAATTGCGAGTAAAAGCTGAAAAGTTATTAAAGATACAAATTATTCAAGATGATTAACTTTTTTAAAATTATTTTTCATCATATTTTTTTGATTTCTTGTGTCGAAACCAACTTAAAAATTTTAATATATTGACGAGAAACTAAAAAATACTATGAATACAATAATTTAATTCAAATTTGACCAAGCTTAAAATCACCTCCCATTTTTATCTTAAATTTTAAGTTTTTTATTTGATGACAATCTTAACTTTTTGCCAATTTTATTAACTTTTCTGAAAAAAAAAATATCTACTAACCTTAAGGAACTGTCTTGGTGATCAAAGTTTGAGAGTTAATAATTTATTATTTATTTTGGTCTAACATTTCATTTTTCTTGCGAGCAATTCTTGAAACCAACTCAGTGCGGGTATAAGCGGGTGGAATTGCTGTGAAAAGAGATGTAGAAAATAACACGAGATGCGTATAGTTAATAATACATAATATTTTAGAAGGAAATTAATTTAGTCAAAACACATTTCAACAAATAAATGGCCATTGCATAATATAATATTGAATTTGGTCTCACTTTATTATTGGATTGTTTTTTTCTTATTTAAAAAACAAATTGTAATTTTTTATTTTTCTTTTAACTTATTGAATTTATTGGTTCGTCTTGAAGTAGGATTCAAAAAAATATAAATAATAAACTAAATATACAAAAAGTTCTAAAAAATAAAAATAA
The DNA here is from genome assembly GCA_019985065.2 of Arctostaphylos glauca. NCBI lineage: Eukaryota > Viridiplantae > Streptophyta > Magnoliopsida > Ericales > Ericaceae > Arctostaphylos > Arctostaphylos glauca. The sequence continues at coordinate 37,048,949 of JAHSPW020000001.1, forward strand.
TTCAAAAATATAATTTGCTTGTACTTATTCGTCGTATTTAGTAAATAAATTTACTAATCTTTCGACATGAATTTATACTTTTAAATCATTTCGTCGAACGGATCAATAATTTAAAAAAATTGAGGTAAAAATAATAAATGCAAAGAATGAATAGAGTCAAAAAAAACTTTTACGAATAATCATACATGTGGTAGAAATAAACCACCTCCACATGCTACGAATCTAATTCCAAAGAGAAAGTGGAGGAGGACCATGGGAATATTTTCAAAAGTTCTATGCTTTGATTGGATTTTCCTCAAATTACATGAGCCTGGATTTTGGATGGAAAAATTCAACGGTTCTATAATTAGAACCAAAAAACTTTTCAAATTTAAATATCAAAAGTTATGATTCACTTATTTTGAATCATGACTTTTAATTTTAAAACTTGAAAATAATTTAATGTTTATAATTCTGGAACTATAACACTGATATTTTAGATGAGAACCTCTCTTTGTTACTATTCACTCGTGCAATTTCTTGTTTTCACATGACCGATGTTTTCAACAAAGACGAGTGTTTGTGTTTCTCATGTTGTAATCGTACGCACGAGTTAGATTTACAATTCGAGTGAAATTCTTACTTTTTTATGAATTGATCCACCCTTCTATAGTCAATATTTGGTAAGGAAGGGTGCTTCGGAATCTTTTCTATTAAGGAAAATGATCCGTTGTCCTAGCTCATGCAAAGTAATTACGGCTCTACAGTAATGTCACCGCCATATAAAATTGTAGGATACAACCAACGCACGACAAGTAAGTATAAAACGGCTTTTGCTACCACTCTTGGACCTAGAGATCGGGCATATGCCTATCAATGGACGCCTCTTGATCTTTGTCAACCGGGACAAACTACTAACAGTCTATCTAGGTGAAATTCTAAATTGAAAAATCAAATCAATCAATCCGATCGGTTTGCTCTAGTCTGGTTTGGGATATTTTTTTTAAAAAAAATCGATTTGGTTTTAGTCACCTAAGAACCGGACCGAACCATTTCTTATACTAAATCCTAAAAAAAAAAACTCTAGGTTCATACATGTTTTTTAAGTCTCAAACTATTTTTCATTTGATTTTGAGTTTTTACTATGATTTAAATTTTTGTATATCAATTCTACTGGACTTTAATTTTTAAAAGTTTTTCTAATTTCGGCTTAGGCCAAATCAAATAAGAAAATCGGTTTAAAATAAAAATCAATTTGGGCTTGGTCAATTTGACATGAACCGCTTAGTTTTTAGAAGTTTTTTTAACTTTGGGCTCAAGCTCAATCAAACCAAAATCAGACCGAAAGCAACTGAAACCAGAAAAATCGTATCCAACCAAATCGAAATAGTTCGGTTTGATTTTGATTTACAACAATCTTAATCGAAACTATCGGTTTGGCCCGATTTTTTCAGTCAAACCAGACCAAATCGGGCGGTTTCGCCAGTTACAATCTCACTAATATAATAAATTTCTTACTCCTGATTCTTGGGGAAAAAAAACATGAAATAACAATTCAAATGAAGAGAGTACAATTATTGTGGGGATGAAATTCCTAGATTGGCTAACTAAGCAGACATTTGCGTGCTTATCTACACACAGTTGAGAATATATAAAAATGAATCACCATAAGGTAATCAATCTTCATGCCTAGCTAAAGCACCACGAGCTTTCCCACTGTCTTCAACTCCTTTTCTGAAACGAACGTCACCTGCGTGTGCACAAAGCATTTGTTTGTAAAGAAGCAATCACAAAATCATGTCGACAAACAAAAATGCTACACGCACATCACTTTTGTACTCACAACGATTTGGGGATGGAACTAATTTGATTTTTCTTCAACACAAAATGATGTCTTTTTGAGTGATGTGCAAAAGTGGTGTGTGACATCCGTTCCACGTAAAAAATTTACATTGGTGATCTTGAGTGTATAATGAACCATGTATGCTACTATTAGTAACATGAAACATTTTGGACCATGTAGTTAGATTCTGACAAGTTATTGAACTAATAGTATACATGGGGCGTTACATGATATGTGTAGCATTTTTGGTGGACAACATCGTTCTTCGGGGCCTAGGGGCTGCTGTGAGGGGAAAATGTTGCCCATCTCAAAGTGAGCTTATGTCCACATACCTCGATCAATTTTTTGGGACAAATTTTATCGTCTATCAAATAGGGGCTTATTTAAAGTCCGGACTTTACTTTGACCGAATAAGAGTTGATAGCACATGAAATATTTCAAACCTAAAACCTAAGAAAGAGTACGACTCTAAATTTTAAATCTTCACTATCAAGTTAACCTTTTAGAGTTATCTCACGCCCCTTGTGGCCTTACCCAATTGACATTGTTCATATTTTCAAGCTCATTTAGTTGATGGTCCTCGCACAAAATTCATACTCATCAAACATTCATAGTTACATGCTAATGATCATATTCTTCTGCAAAAATTTGAACTGCTAATATGATTAACACAATATTAATTTTAAGATAAATGTGCTTGAATTAACTTGACGATTTATCCATATAAATCCAGATTATGATTTCTCTCGCCAATAACAACCTGCCTCCCGAGTAGACTCCGCCAGTGCAAATCCACACTCAAAAATGACGTGCAAGTGGAGATTTTGGTATCAATTGCTTGCAAGTGCCTATTCTAATTACCGTTGAAGATTTCTTATCTGACTCTAATATTGTTTCTAAAGTCAAAGATTTAATCAACAATCAACTCGATTAACTTTAAAATGTAAAATAGAACATTAAAAAATTCAATCTCGAATGGGTCAAAAAATGTGAACAAAACAGGCGATAGAAGAAAAAAATTAAACTAATCCTTTTAAATTTGTTTGGCAATTTTCGGAAAACTCTCTCATAAGTTTGATAAACATATAAAATAATGGGCGTTTTGCAATTTTTTTAAAATAATAGTAGTTTTATGTTTTTATTGGCATGTCAGCAATTTGAATCACGAAGTCACTAAATAGCATAGTATTAAAGTGAATCCGTAACTAAAATGATTAAAAAAAAAAGACAAAATTTCAAACAAACAAAATAAAAAAAGAAAACAATACCAAAACATGAAATTAACCTCAAAGTCATGAAATTAACCTCACAAGAACTTGAACATTTTGACCCGGCATTGCGGCTGAAGCCCATTGTCAACTTCAGACTGCTCAATACTCGAGCACAACACTTTGATAGGCAACCCACGCAGTTTATGCCCTTCCATATTCAAATCAATACTCCCTCTGAACACGACATCAATCACCACCTGTTTCTCTTCGTAATTCAGTTTCAAATCCTCCGCCGCCGCTTCATCCACCACCGATCTCTTAATCCCCGTCGATACTTTCAGTTCCTGCACCATCTTCGCATTATGCTTGAACGCCGGCACATCTGCCTTCCCCAGATTAATGTTTTCCGACGACACCTCCACTGTCAACGCGCTATACGAAAAATCATACTTATCGTTGTTGTTTGTGGTGTTGATTAGCAATTGAATGTCGGCGTTCAAAAGGGTTAGTTTGTCTTTGGTCGAAAACTCGAGTCTGTTGATGTTAAGCCTCTTGATTCGGAATTCGGGTAACGCCCCCCTGATGAAAGAGAGGAACAATGCACCCATCAGAAGCAGAACAAGAAAGATACAACCCACCGTCAACGACGTCCAGGCGCAGCAGAGTCTCCTGCCTCGGCGTTCCTTTCTGTCGTCGCTGGAGTCCCAATCGCGATCCTGGCTTTTGGTTGACATTTCGGATACGTTCTCTTCGTCCCAGTTACGAGTCTGGTTTTTGGGAGGTATTTCTGGAAAATCGGCCTTATTGGAATCCCAATTCCGAGACTGGTGCTTGGGAGTGGGGGTTTCGGAGAAGATGACGCGGCGGCTTGGGTTTCTTTGGATGCTTTGGGAGCGGCTGGGGGCTTTTGGCAATGGCGGATCAGGACCGCCAACGTTGCTGTCGGATTTGAGCAATCCTAAGCCCGCCATTGCCAGAGAACCGTAATTTAGAGGAAGAAAATGGGTTATGGACCTCAAATCTGAGTAACCACATGTTTGATGGTTTTGCTGCTCTAGATTTTAGGACAACCTCTCATCCAAAGTTGGTAAATTCAGATTTGCATGAAAATAAAACACCTTTTGATCGATCATGGTTTGGTCAACGTAAATATATCTATCCATGTCCTGTTGGGGGCTATAAAAAGTCTCACTTGTTTTTAATCATTCGTCTTTTTTGTTAATTTTCTTAAGGATTATGGCCAATTTTCTTTAAACTTTTCTAAATTTAAATTTTCAATAACTTAACTAATGATATTTAACAGATTTTAATGGTGGAAGAGTTAACTATATAATAACTTTAGAAACAAGGAAGGTTAGAGTAATTTTTCAAACCGTATTTATCGAAAGAGGAGAGTGTAATTTATCCAAAATGGAAATAGATTCAACGCACAAAAAAAAACTGTCCTTTCCAGAAATCCCAGGGCTAAACCAGAGCCAACGAGAAGGAAAACAAAATACAATAAATCCTACCACCGAATTCCGAAGAAAAATCACACAAATGAATAGATTCACACTATTTGAAAGAATAAGCATGCAAGGTTTAAACATGGGGAAGCATTACTTGGCATGAGATGGGGGCGACTTGTCTTGTGCAGCAAGGTGTGCTCGCACCAAAATAAGGTCATTTTGGAGAACATCACGTCCGGATACCCGATGCATTTGGGGAGCTAAAATAACGTTATTTTGAAGCGAAGCACACTCTGCTTTTTTCTATGCACAACAAGTCTCCAACTCCCTTGGCACGTAGGCTTCAAACTAATCACATGAATTTCAGATAATTGAATTACCTAAAAATAAAAAAGGAACAAACATAGAATTAAATCATGGAGTCTGCATACTAGTTGACTCCTCCTTGGATTTATCCTCTTCCGGCGGAGACGTCCGGTTCTCCGAGTCGGATTGCCGTAATTCTTCAATCATCCTAACAACTTCTCCCATATCCGGTCGCATGTCCGGCATCTTAGCAACACATGCCATTGCAATCTGCAGCATCTGCACCATCTCCTCTTCAATGTTTTCAAACCTCATCAATTCAACGTCGAAAACCTCAGATGTCCACTCCTCCCTCACGACTGACTGGACCCACCTAGGGAGATCGACCATGTCGTCCCGCCCTGGCGACTGGATTGGTTGTTTTCCAGTCAGCATCTCAAGCAGGACCACGCCAAAGCTGTACACGTCGGACTTATGAGTGTGCTTCCGGGTTTCAATCACCTCGGGTGCACGATAGCCTGCGTACCTAGGTGGAGTCGGAGGGGGATTCATTATCGGTGAAAGGCCAAAATCGGAAACGCAGCTGTCCAGTTCTTGGTTCAGGAGGATGTTTGAGGACTTGATGCTTCCATGACTGAATTTTGCTCCGCCGGCGGAGTGGATATGAGCTATACCCCTTGCGGCTCCGAGGGAAATCTTTATTCTTGAGTCCCAATCTAGTGGAGTTCTTTCAGTGCTCCTGTTTGCTGTAATTTTGTTGAAGCCAAGAGCCATGAGGACAGATCATACAACATGGTGGATTTTCAGCAATGGGAAACCAGTTGTGTAGGAAATAAGATAGCTATCAGAAATTGCACATTAAGGCAGACACTTAGGGTATGTTTGGTTGAATGGCATCACCGTAATGGGATATTTATTTCGATAGAATCATGATTCTCGTATTTGGTTCATCAAAAATCAAGAGAATGCTTATTCCGGATTGAATTACTATTCACTCAATGAAGGAATAATCATTCCATTAAAAAACTAAGAAACCATCATTTCATTCCAATTTATTAGTGACACAAATAAAAACATATTTATTAGTGCATCTAAAATATGATCATATCAATTTCACAACTACAAGACAAAACTAAAGTATCACTCTTCCGTCCCCCTCTTTCGCTCTCGTTACTTGACAGATTCTTGACAGAGATCTCTAAGTCTTCTCTCTCCTAAGTCCTCCTCTCTTTCTCCTCAACTTCAATAGACCCACTCTTCATAGAGATCCCCAGTCCTCTCTCTCCTCCCTCCTCTCGCTTTCGTTCTCTGATATGAGCTAAAGGTTCACGAGTTGAACATCCCGAGCACAAGATATAAGCGATAAAAAAAATAATAGCGACAACAATCACTTGGCTCCAAAGTGATCAATCTCGTACTAACAAGTGTGCCGTTTTTGTTAATAGTACGGTACGTATCGGTACAATTGTATTCCAGCATGCTTTAGGATTTATCGCTAAAAAGTATTATACATTTCTCAAATAATATTTTTGTTTTTGGTACGGTATGGTATTCATAACATTGCTTGACTCACATCACGAGTTAAATATGTGTACCTCGTTTCTTGGATATGTAGTAGTCTTTTTCTAAATACAACATCAGAGGATGCCTAGTTTTACAAAAACAAAACAATTAACTTGTTATTTTTGCATGAAGGAGAGGATAAGGATAGTATAATACCACTCAATATCCATTACATAAATCAGGGGAAAGGAGAGGGGTTAGCTAGGTACACACACATTTGTTTTTCATGAAGTGATTGCACCTTAGACTTGAAGTAGTTACTCTCAAGAAACTCATTCTCACACTTGGAAGTCCATGGTTTTCCCATTTCGAAAATAGTTTATCCAATTTTTAGAAAGTAAATGAGCAGAAAATACATACCATGCAAGAGCGTAGACAAGTTGCCCCCCTGGATGTAATCATAAACCAGGAGCTTCTCATCCTTGGAGTAATAATAAGCACGGAGAGGCAAAACATTTGGGTGCTGCCCAACTCGCCCTATAATCTCCATTTGCTGTTCAAAGTCCTTCTTACTTACCACCACTTCTTTCAACCTTTTGACAACCACTGTCGTTGCCTCCTCCAAAACAGCCTTATATGCAGTCCCATAAGTGCCCTTACCTAACACCTCTGCTGAAGCCCTTAATAAATCCTCAAGGTCAAAGTTATAAGAACATCCTTCAAAGAAAACCAGCTTGTTCTTTTCGGGCTCCTGCACCCCACTCCCGAACTCCTCCTTGGGCTTCTCGCTCCTCGTACCACTAGAAGGCTTTCCTTTCAACTCATTGCTCTCATTACCCCTTCTTTTCAAACAAAGCAGGAAGATGATTAGAACGACAAGAAACAGAAGCACAGACCCTCCGACTGCAATGGCAATAATAACTCCCCTTGCGAGTTTCTTTGTAGAGCGAGGAGCTCCCGGTGGAGGAAAGAATGCAGGGGAAGGAGGTGAAGGGAATATTGGGAAGCACGGATTTAGAGGGAGACCACATAACCGAGTGTTTCCCACAAAAGAAGAATTTGGGAAAGTTTGAAGAGAAGATGGAATAGAGCCATTAAGATGGTTGTAGCTTAAATTCAAATGCTTGAGTTTTGGGAAGGTGACATTGGGAATGTTTCCAGAAAGGGAGTTGTTTTGGAGATTCAGTCCAGTGAGTTGCGTCAAGTTCTGAATTGTTCGTGGAATGAACCCTGTGAAGGAATTAAATGAAAGATCCAAAACATTGAGCTTCGGGGAAAGGTCAGTTGGAATGGCACCAGTGAAGTTGTTATGTTGGAGGAAGAGGTACTGTAGGGAAGGAATGGAGGGGATATCGGAAGGAAGCTCTCCATTGAGGAGATTGGAACGAAGGCTGAGAATCCTAAGGGCATCTAACTTTCCTATAGTGTTGGCTGGGATGGCGCCCACGAGTCCAACACCAGGGAGTCGAAGGGAAACCACACGAGTGCCATCTGAAGTGCAATTGATGCCTACCCAAGATGTGCAAATAGGAGTAGCAGGGTTCCAGTTGAATTTTCGACTATGAGGGACAGAAGCAGCAAAGGTGAGAAGGGCTTGCTTATCAGAATTTAGGTCCGCGAGAGTTGGGGGAAGGAGTGTGACAATTAAAATGATGGAAGAAACCAAAGGAAAAGTAGAGCAGATTCTCATGGGGAGTTATCAAGATGTGGTGTGCGAAACTTTAACTGGGTAGGCCTTGCTGTTTTGCTGGTTCTGTAAACACCACAAAACAACATTAGACAGCCAAAGAAATTACATCAGCCTGAAAAGACATAGAACTTAGAAAACCCATATCTGTCACCAAAAATCCACTTTACAAATAAACAAGCAGAAATGTTGTATCAGGTAACTGTTTAGCAAATGCCTCTGAACTATGTTTCCTTTTATCAAAAAATGCAGAGAAAAAAAACTGTCCTCACATAGATTACTGAACATAATCAAACATGCCAAGCAAAGATTATAGCCGCGATATATGAATCGTATTCACACAAGCCAAATAACTGAAATAAGAAGGCATTTAAAAGGCCATCCATGGATGTTATACTTTCACTAGCCTGTTCATGAAGATATCAGGTTTTGCCCTCTAAATTCGTAATTGAGCAATGAAACGTCGTAGCTTATCAAGTCAAGTGGGGGAACTGGAAGTGACTAATTCAAGGGACCCAAAATATAGGAGCATGAATGTAAATATTACAACATTACCAGGACGGAGGGCTGAAAAGTCAGACTATCACATTCATTAAGAGCTGTAAAAAAAATCTCCATTACTTTACCAAAAGTTTCAAAAAAGAAAAGCGAAAAGCAAAAGCAAAAAATCAATATCCAAAACCAAGACACATAGGCATCTCGGAAGGAAAAAGGCTCAGGCACAAATTGTTTCTATCACCTTCTAAGCACCCAATTCGCTTCCCTTGATAAACAAAAAAGAACTCACATAAAAAGTGAAAGAAGTCAATTTTCCTTTTTATCCTTTACCCAGAGAAATGGAAAGCGAATACTGCACTATCGAGGAGAGATTCTTAGATTAACTGAAAAAGGTGACATGTAAGATATGACTCATTTTTCATTTTATGAACATTAAAACAGCTTTGGATACCAAATTGACTTTGTTGTGATCTACAAAACACAACAGCTTCAAGGATTTCTGGTAATATTGTAAAGCAAGTTCAGGACAGTGAGGAGACAGACTCACCAGTATTTTGTGGCTGTGCCGGAATTTCTAATCATTGCTCATTAGGATCCACGAACTACGACTCTGCACGAGCAAAATGAGAGGTACGAGATCAAAATTCAAGAAAATCAGACAATGAAGTTAGTTCCTTAACCATATCAGATGAAGCCTGAGAGGGAGGGGAAGAATTTAAGCAAATTCCCACTTACAATCACTTAATATTTCTGTACCGGTAGGAGCAGTTGAATCATCAAAGTTGCATCATGTAAAACTAAATTTAAAGTGCAAAAAGCTTGATACAATATGTTGGAATACTTCAAACTACAACCTACCTACATTTTCCCACAAGGCTGTCTAAAATCAACCTACCTAAGTCTCAAATTAGCACATGTACCAACGATTTGAACACACTGCAGCTACGAAGTAGAAAACTGAATGAATCAAGGGAACCAACAGCAGTAAATGTCCAAAATTTGTGCGAGTGCTTACTCAGATCTGTCTCTTGACCTTGTTGCAGTATAACTAAAGCTTAAGAAGAACCCCAATATACATGCACTATATGATTGTCTATCTAGGCGTATTCGTACACATATCATTGACCTAGCAAGAATGAAGTGAGGCAAGGAAGCAAACCTCCAAACATTCGCAGCAAGACCTCATTTCCACTGAGGAACGACGAATCAAGGACTCAAAGCACAATGTCGCAGCCACATTTTGGGGAAAGTGATATGCAGATCCGAGGGTACAACCTTATTCAGCTCAAATTTGCTAATTCGTTGCATCAGATGTCAGGTACTTGCCAGAAGATTTGTCTTACTGAGAAGGCAGAGGAGAGTATCTGTTTGGAAGAAAATGCCGTTGGAGATGGAAAGTATGCAGACAATTTTGCAGAAAATGGGCAGACTAAAGCAATGAACTCGGCGAACACGAGAGAAGCAAGCTCTGTAAGTGCGACTCTGTGTGTGTGTGTGTGTGTGTGTGTGAGAGAGAGAGAGAGAGAGAGAGAGAGAGAGAGAGACTCTCTCCTCTCCCCGTCTCGCGCGTTATAATAGCTCTTGATTAGGTGACCAAAGCGCAAAATGGTCTGTTGGAAGAAAGTTTAATTTTAATTGATCTAATAATGGAGGCTGAAATTTAATGGAAGAAAATTTAAGGTTGCCTCCTTCCTTCCATGTTTTGGTATAATTTTGAACTGTGTTAAACTATTTAATTTATGATTAGCTAATTTCAACTGTTAGCAATAAAAAACATATATAATTTGACTGTTAATTGATTTTAAAAAGATTAAAATACAAAATAAGGATAGAACTTGAAAAAAAAGCTTTTCGTTTCTTTAGGTTTTGATAGTTTTTAATAATTTTGATCATATATATTTTTTACATTTTTTATCAGAAAGAGAAATAAATAAAAGTAATAAAACTGCAAAGAAAAATAAAAAATAAGCCAAAATAAGTTGGTAATTTCTCACTTTGTTGTAGCCATTTATGCGTATCTCACTGATTGTAAGTGAGATTATGCTTTCTCTTTTTTTAATTGGCAATTTTTTTGTTTTCATATATCATTAAAATAAAAATATGAAATTTATAAATACACATCGTCTTGTGAGTAAGAAAGATTTAATTCTAAATTCGTAAGTATACTTTTTCGAGTAGATAAGATTACAGAGAGTCTAGGCTCTTAGAAAATTTATTCAAAAAATTTTTTCGAATTCAAAAATCAATGGTCGTAATTCACTTTGATTTGTAGGACCACAAATTCAAGTGAATCATATCCATTGATTTTTAGATTCGGAAAAGTTTCTAAATAAGTTTTCTTAATTTGTAGCACTTCTTATAAGATTATGCTGATAAACTATTATTAGAATTAATTAGTCAATGACCCATGCCAAATCATATAGGAATGGGGGCTCATTCGTATGTTTTCTTCGCTGAATACAGAGTATCAATTAATAATCTTGATCAATTGATGAGATTACTGTCAAATTTTCAACTGACAAGTATATTATTGCAGTTGTTGGCCTTCCTAAATCTTTTTTTTTAAGTATTGAATTTTGAGGAGTGCTTAGTAAGTCAATGAAACTACGGCTAATTCAATTGGGAGAAGATCAACTAGAATTACTTCTTTAACGGGTAAATCAATTGGGAATATATACCGTCACTACTAATAAATATCTAAATAATTAATTTAACAAATTGTACAAGTAATCAATTTTCAAAACAATTATATTAATGCGGTAAATCTATTTAGTACACTCCTTAATTTTCTAACAGCTAGATTTCCAATTATTTAAGTTCTTCAATTTAAGACATCTATTTTAAGGATTTGCTGAAATGATTTATTTGGTAGTAATTATAAATTAAGTTATTTAGTTTACTTACTTAAAACAGTTGACGGTTGACGTTTGATAGTAATTATAAATAATTATTTACTAAACTTTTTCAGCTTGTTTAATTCAAACATAAGATTGTTTTAAGCTTCAATTTATAATTTTATTACTTAATTAAAATTATTAAGAATGCTCTAGATATTCATTTAATAATAAATTATTCTTTACTTATTTAATTAGACAATTAAATTTTTTGTCCATGTTTACAAATAGTCACGCAAAATATTCTTACAATCGCTACTAAATCCTTTAAATAATAGATAATTAAGAAATTTTGATTTAAAATTTTAATAGTAAACCACTAGAAAATATAATTTATTCCATTCAAAGTAATTAATTTCGTACTAGTGAGCGTACTCTTTTTGTTATCGGTACCAGTGTGCATCAATGTACTATTTCAGATTTATTAGTAAAAATAAAGTATAATAATTTAAAATTAAATCACCAAATATAAAAAATAATAATTTTAATCTCAATTTATGTATAATTACCTAAAAACATATTAATTAAAAATTTTAAAAAATTGTACAAGCCACAGAATAGTCAAGTACGGTGATAGAAACAGTACAAGAGTGACCAATACTATTGGGAGACCGACATAATACGTATTACGCGGTACGGTACGAGTCAGATAATTATTATCTCATCCTATATTATGCACACCAAGCTTGTGATCAAACTGCAACGGATTGGGTGCGATGAGCCCATCAAGTTGTGAATTTTTTGGTCCCCACACATAAGTACGACGTGGCATATATTTATTCTTTAGCGGTGGTGGCCCAAAAGTTTGTTGACACTCAAATAACTCCCATGACTCTATTTAATTCCACACATGTTCTCTTTGTGAGCGTGTCTACATCTACACCTCTTTTTTTCCTTATTTTCTGAAAAATAGTGCAGATATAGGTGGAGGTAGTTAAATATAAGTGGGGCCACTTGATTTCTTCCATTTTCAAGAGTTAAAATTTAATTATTCCTACTTAAAATTGTTATTTTGACTCAACTCATTTAAAAGTCATGAGTTATAAATATTAATCTCCAATTTATACACGCTTCTTTTTTATACAAGTCAAACGCATAACTTTTCAAATTAGACATAAATCAATCATGTTTTCTCTCCATTTTTTTTTTTTTTTTGGCTAGATTATGTTAAGACTCTAATTTAAAAAATCTCCAATTTATACATGCCGCACGAAGCTATCAATCTCGTATTGGTAAGCGTACTATTACTATTACTGGTACGGTAGTAACAATACGTACCAGTACTAGTGTGTTCTAGAATACCATTTCGGATTTATTGCTAAAAAATAGTATATATTTCTCAAATAATATTTTCCTAAAAAAATTCCTATTGGATATATCAAATAAAATCTCACAACTTAAAAATAAATACCAAACATAATTTTGAGGTGTTATTATGTTTTAGTCTCAATTTATGTATAATTACAAAAGAAAATAACAATTAAGAGATTTTCAAAAAACGAATTGTGTACTGGCCGACATATAGTACATGCCGAACCACCCGATATTGGCCGAACCATCTAGTATTTGGCCTGTAAGTTTTTTGGTACGGTACATGAGATTAAATGTACTGTTTTTCTTCTGGTACGATATCAACAACTATGGTGCCTACACCTCTCGCCTTCCGCAACACAATAATTCTCCCATACCAACTTAGCTGTCCGGCCTTGCTATTGGCATAGCAACGATTCTTAGAAACAAAGTCTTACAGTAAATTTTTTGCACCACATGAAGTTATCAAATCTCGTATCAGTAAGCGTACTATTACTATTACTGGTACGGTAATAACGGTACCTACAGGTACCAATGTGTTTAGGAATACCATTTCGGATTTATTGCTAAAAAATAGTATACATTTCTCAAATAATATTTTCCTACAAAAAATTCTATTGGATATATCAAATAAAACCTCACAACTTAAAAATAAATACCAAACATAATTTTGACATGTTATTACATTTTAGTCTCAATTTATATATAATTACAAAAAAAAATAACAATTAAGAGATTTTCAAAAAAAAAAAAAATTGTGTACTGGCCGACATCTAGTACACGCCGAACCACCCGATATTGGCTGGACCATCTAGTATTTGGCCTGTAAGTTTTTCAGTACAAAACGTGAGGTTAAATGTACTATTTTTCTTCCGATACAATATCGATAACTATGGTGCTTACTCAATAATTCTTTCATACCAACTTAGTTGTCCGACCTTTCTATTAGCATATCAACTGATACACCATAAATTGGCCCAACATAGCCCCTTCTTACTAGGGTTGGCTCCTCACATAAAGCGGTTAAAAATTTATTAATTTCAAAATATTACAATAATCGAAGTGAACATAAACTGACAAAGAAATCTAACAAAAGTCATGTATGATGTTTCTCTTTCCTCGAGTCATTTTCGTATCAAGTTCCCTGTCTTTCTTGCAAACAAAGAAAAGTGGAAGATTCACAACTTGGTTGTTAATTTTGCTTGTCAATGCATATTTATAGTCTAGCTTTACTTCTACCAAATCCATTGATTTTGCCGATTAGTACACGTCAGTCTCCCAAGTTTATGCTATAATCAATAAAATCCTTAATTAAAAAAAAAGTCCCAAATAATTAATGTCCTAAATTTGGCATGAAGTGTACATATGATTTTCTTAAATTCGTCATGTCATCATCAATGTTTAGCATCTCCCATGATTTTGATTCTATGATAAAACTTTATATTATGGTTTAATTTATTACCTATATTTTTTTTGTTCATTTGTTGTAAGTGTTTTTTTTTTATATATTTGTTACGTATTATTTTCACTAGTTATAAATTGAAATATATTATGTGGAACAAAATTTTACGAATCATTTTTGTAATGAGTTTAGGTAAATAACGATTAGAATTATAACATAGGCAATTGGAAACGAAAACTACCCTCCCAATTTTTTTTTTTAATTTCCCCAAATTTCTTTTATCCTCTTATATTATATTCATTCATTGGTTTACCTAACCCTCGGGCGACAATTTATAGCCCAACCACTCCCTCTTTTGATGAGAATAGGGGACATATGTAGTCCACACACCAGGAGGTATTGTACGTTAAAAAATTGTTCGAACGTTTGCTCAATTATTTAAAATTTTTTTTTTGCATTAAAACGACGTTATTTAGACGCAAAAAACACGTTTTGTTGCACCATGATATCCGAAGGGAAGCGTGAATATACATTTTTTGCTTCCTCTCTCAGGTCACTTTCTCTCGAGGGAAAGAAAAATAAGGAAGGAGACATATATCTATTTGTAAAATAATTGGTTCTTTATTTGGTTTCTTGTAGAACTGATTTTATTTTATTTCTTTATAATATCCTTTTGCCCATAAAATCCACGATTCAAAATAAGCTTGTTAATTAATTTGTCTTTCTTTTAAATTAATGTTTTAAGTTCAGATAAATTATTAAGTTATTTAGGGGCTACAAATATTGACTTGACTAAATTTAGCTGCCGCATTAATTTGACTAAATTGGACACTTTTGTCACTTTAATAATTATCTATATTTTAAGATTTATATTGTTTTTGTGATTTTAATTTTTTTTTGTTTTTGTCTAATAGCTAGGACAAATGTTAAAGTAAATAAACAAATTAAATTGGGAGGAATAAATCATAACTTAAATCGGCAGAATTGACAATTTGATGAACTAACTTAAACCCCAGCATTCATAATTTGAGACCAAAAATACCATATTAATTCAGTGGTAGTAAGTTAGAGAGAGAGATAAATAAGATATCATGTACGGATGATACATCTTGGATGATGCTAATCTCTTGATCTTGATCATTTTTTTTATATTCACATTAAGTGTGTGTATACTTTTTTTTATAATTTAGAGTTTCTGGACCAATTTACATATGGACATCGATTGATCTCTAAGAGCCAAGTCTGCGGTCCAGATGCCCAATTAAACTCAAAGCAAAGTCATGTACTATGAAGTAGTCTCATAAGAGTTAATAACAACGGTGTTTCGAATATGAGATGTGTGGACGACCGGATCAGGACAATCAATAAGTTGAACTGAGTTGGTGCGGGCTTGATCCAAATCAAATCCGAAATCGACATTTTCAACAAGCTGAACCAAAGATGGAGATTCCCTAGATCCATAGATCAAAGATGGAGATTCCATAGGTTTGAGTTGTGCCTAGCCTTGATCGATACTATGGTGTCGGATCGAGGTCAAACTAGACCCATATATAATACATAGTGCTTCCCGCCCAATCCAAGGAAACACTTCAAGGGTCCAAGCCAAGTCCATGATCAGTTTACCGAGCCGAGCTCGTTTGTGGCAAGCCAGAATCGACCTGACATTTGGGTGTACATATAGACTGTAGCACGTGATGTGTGAATTGTTATCCATCAAGTGATTGAGTGAGACGTTATAACAGAATTCAATAATTATGTGCTCCGCACATGCCAATCTAGCTCGATACTCAAGCCAAGAGGTGTATATTATAAGGTACGGTACTTAGGAGAATGAGGTACGCACAACCTTTTAACACTAGCTAGCTCAATATTTTTCATGTTCTTCTCCAAGTACTAACTTAAAGATCAGAGTATTTATTGGCCAAACTCCGGCCAGTGAGGCATTAACCCTTGGTTATGGTTGTAGATTCAGGTATCCAAACTTCGAAGTAGCATGGACTCAGGAGTGGGGTCGTTTTACGGACTAAAAGACTCCACAAGACCTTAGGAGAGAACAAATCTCTAACTCTCAAGCACGAACCACAAGGCCAGCGCCTTGAGATTAGTGTATGTGTGTATGTATATATGTGTGTGTGTGTAATACATGGTGTATGTTTGTTTGTTTCACTTGAACTTGTTCCTCAAAAGTTTGTTCTCTTTACTTTATTGTCATGTCTTTAGGTGTTTGGATGTTTATTGAGCAGAATCTCTTGTGATGGATCAACCACCAATATCTTTACAAAATTTATACCAAAGTCCCCTCCCTCCATACACTAAAACTGGAGAACTTTTCGATTCATTTTATGGCCCCTTTCTGAGTCTTGTGCTACACATGGCTTTCATGTAGATCTGAACTTTTGATGTGAGAAAAATATGTACTCCCTCCATCTTATATAGCTGTACTTTCGATAAGAAAAACTCCACTTTTTAAGATTTTTTTTTATAGAATTTTTTATTTAAATTTTTAAATTTTACCTCTTCTTTGATACTTTTGAATTTGTTTTTAGGAATTTATAAGAATTAGTTTATAAAATTTAAACAGTTTTTCTTTTAAGTTTTTTAAATTTGTTAAAACGTCTCCAAATAAAATAGTGGACCAACAACATGAGACCAGTAGAGTATTACAATTAATTACTGTAAAATAACAATCATTTTAGTTTCGCACTCACTTTACACGTATAAAGACGCACATGACCCCACACACTCTCCTATTTTGAAGTATGCATGTGGAGCCCTCACACTTGTGTGAATGTGTGTTTAGTAAAAAAACTCAGAGATTTTTTCCACCAACCCAGTTCATATCCACCGCCACAAATCAAGATTTAGGTAAAATCCCATGTTCAAACTCACATCAAAGCTGAGCCCTTTGAGATGCCGGGTTCGAAAAAGAGTAGCATGATTTTTGATCTTGTACTAAGGTACACGGATGTGCATAAAATTGGGTGTGGGACTATATTAATCCCTAAGGTAAATGCTTTGAGAAACTTGTACTTTGGATTGATACCTTTAAATCAAATCAGTTGGTAATTTCCTTTACACATGGCTCTTCAAGTCCCAATCACTAAGGAATTAGGGAGTCAATTATTGTTAAAGTCAATATTTAATTACCTCCCCTTTTGGTTATTGGGTTGGACTTGTTCGTTGATGAGTGGATAAATGTTACTAGACTTTCTTATAAAGTGAAAAAGGTAGTAGTTAAAAGTAGTAGTTGAAATTGAGTGTCAGATTCCTCAAACAAGGGTAAATGAGCATGATTGTATCTCATCAGAAGATCATCATAGAGTTTGGCATCTTTCTTGTGGAGGCTTTCTATTCTTTCTTTTTCTTATAACTCAGGATGTTCGAGTCAGTTTATACACATCTCGACTAATTTTTGGAGAACTAATCTCATCGTTCACTAGCAAGAATTCCAATTAAAGTCAAGACAAAGTATTGTATGGACTAATGTCATAACAATTGATAGTAACTTAGAAGTTTTGAACCTTAAATATCTCAAGCCTAGGCCAAACCAAGGCACTACTACAATAATCGTTAAAGATGACACTATCAAATTGACTAAGATATCAGTTTTTTAAAATGTCATTGAAAAAATCTAGAATAATTATTGATGTCAGTTTACAAATAAAACTGTAACGCCCCGGATTCCGGAGACGTTAATCTAAAACAATTTATTAAAAGTCAACCATACTTCCATTACTTAGTCAAAATAAAGTTTGATTACAACATTCGAATTTAAAGAAATTACATTAAGATTGAAATTAAGAGCTCAAAATATATTTAGGTGAACCACGGGGCTACGACATCCTCCTCGAAAGTACCGCCGTTGGTATCTGGATAAACGGGCTCAGCAACGTCATCTTCGACACCTGGCATGAAAGGCCAGGGGCAGAGAAGTTGTACCAGATGAGCGATTAACGCTCAGTAAATAAAACTACCCTAAATCTCAATCTATGCAATGGATCAAATGATGCATGATCATGAAGATAGTATGAGCAATTAATCAAGTATTATGAACAGAACAAAATAATCAAAGTTGACATAATCAGATTAAACAATAAGCGGAAGCATTAAACAAGTAAGTACATTAAATGAATGAAATGTCGACAATGTAACTTTAAGTCAAACCCTATGACTTGTTTCTAAGTTTCTGACACGTGCAACCGACTTAAATCCATAAGTGTCTGTCGTTGTTCACAAGTGTCCAAAATTTCTTTCAAAATACCAAGTTCGGGTCGACACAAGCGTTGCCCGTCATCAAAATTTCATTTTTCAAAGTGGTGTTATGATGTTCCCGACCAATATGGTCCCGACCCCTACGCTGACCTCGTATCCGGCGCTAGTGTACCCAAACATCGGCTCCCGTATCCCATGCTCCCAACCGTTATGCTCCCAGCATTATGTCTCCCATATGTCGTGCCTTGACTCGGAAAATATCTAACTCCTCCCCTTCAACTATATTTTTATTTTTGAAAAGACACGACACGGCTTATGAACATAACCGGCTCACGACATAACTTGGCTAAATACATGAGACGTGACCGACTCGGCTCCAAGACACAGCCCGGTGGTAACAGACGTAGTTCGGCTAAAATCCATATCCCGGCTAAAGACATCCTAACACGTCTCCCCAAGGAGTAAGTCAAATCTCGAGTCACCAAACATAAGAGTTTATCAAATTCTCGATTTGTTACAAAGCTTGTGACCTTTTTATGACTCGTGTCAAAATCTCGAGTGTCATTTTCACTAACCTCAAACGTTCCTCATTGACTCCATGTAAGTTTCGTTTAAACAACTAGACTCATGATAACATGATGATGTGTTGGAGATACAAGTTTAGTCAAATGAACAAGATAATACAAATAATTTAGCTATGACGCATAACAACAATCGCATGCTTTCACTTTGCAAGAAAACTTCTAACACGCTAATTTTTGAGTAAGATGTCATCTCATAATGATATAGGATACCTAAAGTTTCAAAACGATAATCTGAACTTGATTATAGGTGTAGTGGTCGTAATGTAAGAATTTGGGCGATGTTTCTAATTTTCTGAAAATTTTCACTGTCTGAAAATTTTTCTGAAGTATAGAAAAAGTTGAATTTTTCAAGTTTCGAATTAGGGGATAAAAAGTCCCGGAAATGATTCCTTGATTTTTTCTAAGCACAATGGTATATTCATACGCGTCAAACGCATAAGTTTAGGGTGAGTTTCGGGCCAAAGAATAGGAAGAAAACGGGTGATTTTTCGATTTTGTACTAAAATAGGGAGGGCGACATTTTGATTCGAATCGAATTTCAATTTTCTGTAAATGCCATTGTTTCCAAATGGGGGGTACTTCCTTATTTTCATTAAATAAAATTAAAGTAAATGTAATTAAAGTAAATACATTTACTTTAATTTTATTTAATGAAAATAAGTATATTTTCATAGTATATGCCTTGCCTTAACAAAGCCTAAGTCAGAAACTAAGTGTCAAAATTCCATAACAGAGGCACCGGTGTAAGGTCTGTTATGTGGTGTGTTAAGATACAGAGATGTCAAGGCACCGGTGTAAGGTTTCAGAGGCACCGGTGTAAGTATGAAACTATAGGACTGTAAAATACAGAGAACCAAGGCACCGATGTAACCAAAACTATGACACCGGTGTAACTATGAAAGTCCAGAATATTAAAACATACAGAGAGCAAAGGCACCGGTGTCACCAAAACTAAGGCACCGGTGTCAACATCATCTTCTACGAATTTACAGTTCTGGGTTTCGTTTTCTTCGAGCTCCGTGGAGCTCAATATCGATCAATGACATAAATTAAAGGTTAGGATAGATTCATTTACCTTAGTATTGAAGAATCTGAAAAACCACAGCCGGTGAAACGTAGTTTGATTTGCGGTTATTGAATATCTATTCGATTAATTTAATATATACTCTACGTGTGCATGCAAGATAAGTAAGTAAAGTAAGCAATAAAGCAAGACACGCAGATATACGTGGAAAACCCCAAGGAGGGGAAAAAACCACGGGAGGGAAGAATGCACTATAAACTGTCGCAGAACAAAAAGTTTCTCACAATCAAACCTAGATCCTCGATTCTTCTATGTTGATTCAGAATCTTTTTGTCGACTCCTCGTGAACTGCTCACTTCATATAGATGCTTTCTTCAAGATTCGACTCCACGAATCCTAAGAACTATCACAGGATGCTTCCTTAGATCTTCCTCCAAACTTGCTTCTGAACGCCTTCAGAAGACTTCGCAAGATATATCAAATAATCACCCACTCACAATATCATAAACCCTCTCTGCCGTTTTTCTCTCTTAAAGAAGCTCTAGATCATTAGCTTTAAGGCTGGACACATAAGGACGTATTTATAGAAGAGTTCTATATTTCAGTACCTCGCTCGAGCAGCCCCCCAGCTCGCTCGAGCGGTCTTTTGAAGGCTACTGGAATTTTTAGACGCATTAGCTCGCTCGAGCGGGCTGTAGGTCGCTCGAGCGGCCTTCAAATCTTCAGATCCGCGCAATATTCTCTTCTGATTTCTTCTGATCCTTCAAATCTTCAAATCCGAATATTCTCTTCTGATTTCTTTTGATCCTTCAAATCTTCAGATCCGGAATATTCTCTTTTGATTTCTTCTAATCTGATTCAATCACTCTCAAGCCTTATCTAACACGATTCTGGTATTTATCCAATACAACTTTGTCTTCAATAATAACTCTAAGTCATTTAAACTAATGAGAAAAAGAATTACAATTCATAATAATTCTAATTCTACCGGAAAATGCCAATCTTATAAAATATGGAATTTACAATCTCCCCCTTTGGCATTTTCGGGACCAAAATCACATCTAATTTTGATGAAGCATCAAAGGCAACATGGCTGAGAAGATGGCATGAAATCTGTAAACACATTAAGACTAACAAAAACTTGTGGAACCAGATTAGCATTGTAATGAAATCAAAAACTCAACCAATAACCATATAGTCAGTATTTAGAGAACGAAATAACAATTAATAGTAACTGTCACAGAGATAGCATATTTCCAGAGTTTCATAATGTCATGTACAAAAGTGAACTCAAAAATGACCTCCCCCTAAATACTAGATCATATCAAAACAAGTCAGAATCATAAAAAATTCTCCCCCTTTTTGGTCATGGAAAGCAAAAGAACAGTCAAAGAGGACGGCGTCGCAACTCAGCAAGTATACTCTCAACAGTATGCTGAACGGAAGACAGAACTTGAGACTGTTGAGCCGAAACCTCTGCTTGAGCGGTGAAAGCCTGGCGAGACTCAGCAACAAAGGAGTGAAAGGACTGAGACAGCTCTGCTAACGTTTGAGTACGCGAAACACTAGGCTCAGCCGGCGCACTCGACTCCCCCTGAGGTGGAGCCTCACCTCCTAAACCAGCTGCTAACTCCGCCTCCTCAACGTCTGGGGCGGGGGGTGGATCATCCTGTCGCCGTCGAGATTTAGGAGCACTTTGGGACAAGGTACGGGAAGTCAAGGGAGGGGCAAGGGGCAAGGGTGTGGAAGTCAGGGAAACAGAACGTGCCTCAAAGAGACGACACAAGAAACGGCCATAGGGTAGGCCATCCGTCTTTCGAGCAGAAGTGGTGGCAACCATCTCATTGAACAACAACTTGCCAATGTGTAATCGTAAGTTATTTGCAATGCAAAACATCAAATAGCCTCTATCCTGTGGAATTTCGGAATGATGACCATTCGGGGCTATATTGGCACAGATTATCCAATTTAACAATCTACAAGGCTCAGTCAAGTCACCATGTTTAATATGACCCGGGCCCCATGGTCTCTGTGTCCCAGTCAGAAAAGACGCAACAGCATCAAAATCAATGGGGGTGAGATCAGGGCGGTCGGCAATGGGGTAGTCAGCTAAGCGCCCGGACATAGGGCGAGCACCAATCGTGGTGGCTAAAAAGTCAGGAGTAATGTTAAACTCCACAAGACGCACATGGGTCCGAAAGCTTTCATTGTCTAAGTCTGTGACCACATGAGAGATGTTGGAATAAAATTCTTGTACCTCAGTGGTGAAGATAAACCCAGTGTAGGGTAGAAAACCGGACAACTGTTGGCGTTCAAGCCATTGAAAGCCCACATGAGGACCAATTTTTTCATCCTCAACATTTCGCTCTCGAATTATGGGTCGCCCACTGTAGCTCTCTAAATAACGCTCATGTTCCCTTTTTGTTTTGAACCGGGTAGGATCAAACGGAGCTTGCCTTCCAATGGACTTACGTTTTCGTGTGGACGAAGCCATACCTGAAACTCAAGAAGAAACCAACAAACAAACACAAAGAAACATAGTCATCGGTTAGAAAACCATTAACGCAAAACCGTAAGTGATAACCCGAGCATGTTAGCATTTTGGACAGGCATTACCGCCATGGGATGAGATGAACAAGCTGAGTTGGTACGATGCACCCATGTCATGCATAACGCCACGAAACGCATAGGTGTGTGTGGAGTAGGAACGCACAATGGCAATGCCCAAGCGAAAAAAAAACAGAATACTTAAACCAAATCCCAACGAAGAAAAATAATAATAATAGCAATGTAGTCAGATCAGTGCACAAGGCCCCTAATACGGAACAAGCGAAGACAAATTGTATCGCATGAATACAAATACGTATCCCATCAAAAACAGTCAACAAAAGCCAGGTTAAGAACAGGAAACATAAGCCAAAGTGCAAGTTTTAGGGATGATTAACCAGTGAACGAAGGGGACTCTCAGGTTTTTTTCAAACACATGGCATATCCAGTAGACAAATAGGTAGAAGATGAACAGGCAAGCCTAAAAACCGAAATGGGCATCTAACAAGGGTGTAAAACAAAAAGCAAACGCATAAACAGGCACCATGTGAAACCCTAAAGCAAGTTTCAAGGACGCAAAACTAAATCAGCAACCAGAAGACAACGACCACAGCGAACCAGAGAGACCAAGTTTGAAACCCTAGGTGAGGCGAAACGACCATGGCAATGTAGAAACGCAAAGCAGAGAGAGGAGAGAGTACCTGAGGTCGATGGATCAAGGGTGAGAGAGAAAATGGCCGAAGTCGCCCACGAAATCGCCGGAGAGAGAGAGAGAAGACCAGAGGTTGAAGAACTGGGGAAGAACAGACCGCGATCTGGGTTTTCTGGGTTTTAACATCTCGCTCGAGCGAGGTACACACCGCTCGAGCGGTCTCTGCCAATTGTAAAAAAATATATATTTTATAACACTCGCTCGAGCGAGGTACCAACCGCTCGAGCGGTATAAAAAACTTTATTTTTCATTAGATTTTAAAATTTCGCTCAAATGCATTAGATAGACACACAGCAGGGCCAGATTGATAAAACAATATTTCCGTCATGTCCTGTCATAAAAGCTATCACCAATGCAACACATATTCTATTCATGCATAACGTGTTCAATCATATAAGGACATTAGAACACCAATACATGATGGGACGAAGGAATACCAATGAGTGTGTGTGTGCAGTAGGTTACTTAAGTCACAGAAGTCAATTTCGAACGAAGATCATTGAAAGCACATAGACTCGAAATACTCAAGGAGGCAGCACACATGAAGTCAAACCAAACCAAGTCCTGCAAGAGGTATGATGAACAATTAAACTCCCCCTTAGTACTTAAACCACCTTATATCAAATAATTGCCAAAGATCCGAAATTTTCTTTTGAGGATCGGCTTTTCCGAGACTATGAATTTTGCACTTTCATTGGCGGCTTTCACACTTTTGAGAGCGGTAGCCATCTCCAAAGAGATCAACAAAGGAGTTACTTTAGAGTAACTAACACATGGAAGCTTTCACGCGCTTCTCAAAGGTAGCCATTTCCTCGAGTCAATATGATTTTATCAAAATCAAACAAGGGGATTAATTGTTCAATCAGCACAATAGGAATTTTGGTATTAGGTCAATCATTATGTAACTATCTCAAGAGTAACACAAAATCCCATGTGATTCAAGACCTAATGCCAAAAGATTCTGTGACAAGAGATACTGTTCGTGTACACAATTCCTTTACTCAACAAGCATGTAAAAATGTTCTGAGCCCAAATACTTGTGACAGTTAAGCCATGAAACAGATAAGCATGTCAACAATGATGAACAATTTTAGGAAAGAGCATGAAAGAGTATTATCTCATCAAAAATAGTCTGATATGAACACTATCCAAATAGAAGAGCTAAAAAAAAATTGAACAAGAAAAAAACAAATATTTTTTTTTATTTTTATTTTTTATGTTTATTTATTATTATTATTTTTTTTTTAAAAAAAAAACAATCAATCAATGGAGCAGATCCCTACAGAATTCCTAAGGTACTCAAAACGAAGAGGATCTAAGGGTTTTGTGAACAAATCAGCTTTCTGGTGTTCTGTTTTGATGTATTCCATAGTGATGGAACCATCCTCGACAAGTTCTCGAATAAAGTGATGACGAATGTCGATGTGTTTAGTGCGAGAGTGTTGGACAGGATTTTTCGAGATATTAATTGCACTAGTGTTATCACAGAACAAGGTAATGCTACCCTGTGGTATCCCATAATCCTGGAGCATCTGTTTCATCCATAGCAATTGAGTACATGCACTTCCGGCAGCAATGTATTCAGCCTCAGCAGTTGACAATGATATAGAATTTTGTTTTTTACTGAGCCAAGCAACCAAATTATTCCCTATGTAAAAACATCCTCCAGAAGTGCTCTTCCTGTCATCGGTACATCCTGCCCAATCTGCATCAGAAAATCCTGCTAGATTTCCATTAGTATCTCTTGTGAACCAGATTCCGTATTCAGCTGTACCGGAGACATATTTGACAATGCGTTTGACAGCAAACAGATGAGATTCTTTAAGACACGACTGATAGCGAGCACAAACACCTACACTAAAAGCTATGTCCGGACGACTCGCTGTTAAGTATAGCAGACTGCCTATTATACTGCGATATAGGGTAGGGTCAACCTCTATACCATCAACATCTTTAGATAATTTTACAGTGGTACTCATTGGAGTTCTAGCATGTTTGGATGATTCAAGACCAAATTTCTTTACAATACCATGAGCATATTTGGTTTGGGAGATAAATAAGCCATTATCTAATTGCTTAACTTGAAGCCCTAAAAAATATGCAAGTTCACCCATCATGCTCATCTCAAACTCACTTTGCATGGATTTTGAAAATTCTTTGACAAGAGCGTGAGATGTAGACCCAAAGATAATATCATCAACGTAGATTTGAGCCACAAGCACATGTTTTTCTGTTCTTTTAACAAAAAGAGTTTTATCTACACTGCCTCTAGAGAATTTGTTTTCCAAAAGAAAGGTCGTAAGTCTATCATACCAAGCACGAGGAGCTTGTTTCAAGCCGTACAAAGCTTTCTTAAGGTGAAAAACATGATGTGGAAGATGAGGATCTTCAAAACCTTTGGGTTGAGCAACATAAACTTCTTCTTTTAATAATCCATTTAAAAATGCACTCTTCACATCCATTTGGAATAGTTTAAAGTTTAAATGACATGCAATAGCCAACATGAGACGTATGGATTCGAGACGTGCCACAGGGGCAAAAGTTTCATCAAAGTCTATCCCTTCGACTTGAGTGTAACCCTGTGCCACCAATCTAGCCTTGTTCCTTACTACAACACCTTCCTCATTTGTTTTGTTTTTAAAAATCCATTTAGTGCCAATGATGTTAGTGTCTTGTGGTCTCGGAACTAATTCCCACACATCATTTCGTTCAAATTGGTGTAACTCATCATGCATAGCTTTTACCCAATATTCGTCTAGCAAAGCATCTTTAATATTTTTAGATTCATCCAATGAAACATAGCAGATAAAATTTACCTCATCTCGAATTTGCCTTCGAGTTTTCATTGGGGCAACAATATCACCAATTACCTGACTTGTGGGATGGTGCAATTTCACACGGGCTGATGGTTGGAGAGATTGTTCTCCTTGATGTGAAATTTGATCATAAGTCGCAGATGGGGACTGAGAGTTAGTGGTGTCATCAACTTCATCATCTTGTTGTTCTTCCACTTCTTGCTCCTCTTGCATGAATGATTCCAATAGCTCCAAATCACCATCCTGACCTGTGGATTCACTTGGATAGCAATCATCAATAACAACATTTATAGATTCCATCACAGTAAGTGTTCTAGAATTAAAAACCCGAAATGCTCTACTGTTAGTCGCATAGCCTAGGAAAATACCTTCATCACTTCGAGAGTCAAACTTGCTAAGATTTTCTCTATCTCTCATGATAT
Organism: Arctostaphylos glauca; assembly: GCA_019985065.2. Lineage (NCBI taxonomy): Eukaryota > Viridiplantae > Streptophyta > Magnoliopsida > Ericales > Ericaceae > Arctostaphylos > Arctostaphylos glauca. The sequence continues at coordinate 37,075,348 of JAHSPW020000001.1, forward strand.
AACACTTGCTCCCAAAAGTTTTAAAGTATTTTACTGTAGGTTTTCGACCTTTCCAAATTTCATAAGGTGTAACCAAAGTTCCAGGTCGGATATAAACACGATTTATCACATAACAAGCAGTATTCACAGCCTCAGCCCAAAACTTTAAAGGTATTTTCTTAGCATGGAGCATTACACGAGCCATCTCTTGAATCACACGATTTTTTCTTTCAACCACTCCATTTTGTTGTGGTGTTTTGGGAGCTGAGAATTCATGTTGAATACCAAGATCATCACAAAAATCCGAATATTCATTATTTTCAAATTCTCTACCATGATCGGATCGGATTCTAGTAATTAGCCCAATTTTTAAAGATTTCTCATTCTGCACGGTTTTCACCAAACTTTTAAACACTTCCAAGGTTTCAGATTTTTCTCTCAAAAAACGCACCCAAGAGAAGCGAGAGAAATCATCCATAGCAACAAAAATATATCGTTTTCCTCCTATGCTTTCAATCCGAGAGGGACCCATTAAATCCATGTGAACTAGTTCTAGAGGTCTCTTAGTCATCATGCCATTAAACTTTTTGTATTGAGCTTTTGTTTGTTTTCCTAGTTGACATGGTCCACACACATGATTCATGGGTTTTTTCAATTTTGGAACACCTCTAACCACATCTTTCATGGAAATTTTCGAGAGATCTTTAAAATTCATGTGTCCTAACCTTTGATGCCATAACTCAACATTATCAAGTTTTGTCAAGTGACATGTAAGATCATGAGCAATACCATAGCAGTTATCCGAAGTACGAGTACCATGCATAACATTCTTACCATCTTTATCCAAAATATAGCAATCATTTTTTGAAAAATAGACCTCATGATTAGTGTCACACATTTGACTAATGCTAAGTAGATTAGCCTGCAAGCCATCTACAAAGAGAACATCCTCAAGGCATGGAATACCAGGAGCTTGAATAGTGCCTTTACCTACAACTTTTGAGGTATTCCCATCACCAAACTTAACAAGACCTCCATCATATTTTTCAAGTTTTATGAAAACGGATTTATCACCAAACATGTGTCGTGAGCAACCACTATCCAAATACCACATATGAGCATTTTTAGCTTTTAATGCAGTATGAGCAACTAGACATCTCAAATCAGTTTTTCTCACCCAAATCTTTCTCATGTGGACTTGTTTTTGGTTAGGCACAACTGAAACTTGTTTTCTCTTTCGGTATGTAAAATTAGTATTATGAGAATACCTTCTACCTTGTGTTCTTCTAGGGAATGAGGTGGGATAACCATAGAGTCTAAAACAGTTTGGTCGAATGTGACCTTGCACCCCACAATAATGGCAGATAATTTTTGTAGGATTCAAAATTTTTGTATGTAGTTGAGCAACAGAAGATTTTACCTCTTTACCTTTACCTATGTCGACGGTGTTTTTTGAAGCATTGTGAAATCCAAGTCCTGCTCGATTTCCCACCATCCGTTGAACATCAAGAATGCTATCTAAAGCTTTTGACCCTGTATTCAGACGCTCAAAAGTAGTGTTAGCACTTTTCAAATCATCCAATAATTTATTAACTTGTATCTCTAATGCTACATTATTTTCAGAAAGGCTACCAATTTTCATGAGATGAATAGAAATTTTCTCTTTTAATTCATTATTTTCTGCAGTGAGAGAATTTAAAGAAATTTCTAATTCACTTACCTTAGCTTGAGACTTACATAATTCTTGAGTAATCAAAACATTTTCTTTCTCACCAGATTTGATTTTTGTCACCAGTTTGACATTGATTTTGGAGATTTTCAGGCTTTCCTTGAAGAGTTTGTCATATGACTCTTTGAGAGTCTCCAATTCTAACATCTCCTCTTCTTCATCTTCTCCACTATCACTCAATTCATCTTCAGATTTTGAAGACATACTTTGTAGAGAAGCAGCCAGCGCTACCACATCTTCGTCACTACTATCATCACTATCTTGTGAACTTTCTGAATCACTATCATCCCAAGTTTTAACATTCAAGACTTTTTGATTTTTAGGGAGCTTATTAGCACAATCTTGTGCAATATGCCCAAATCCTTGACATTCATAACATCTAGGTCCTGAAGGAGTATTTTTACCAGATCTCTTTTCTTTAAAAAATTCTATTCCTTTTCCTTTTGTGGATTCAGATTTTGACTTTTCGTTGCCCTTTTTATCTTTAGAAAATTTTTCAGAAGGTTTTTTAAAAAATTTTCCCTTTTTGAAAGATTTCTGAAATTTTTTGGTGAACAAAGCCATGGCTTCAGTATCATACTCAATATTCTCACTTTTCGACTCTGATTCAACAATTTTAGAACTTTTGTCAATTTTAGAACTTTTGAGAGCAATAGATTTTTTGGATTGTTTTGACCTTGATGAGTCAGATTCAAACTGAAGTAGTTCAGCCTCATAAGTCTGAAGGATTCCAACAAGTTCTTCCACAGACATGAGTGGTAACTTTTTCTTTCCCAAAAGTATAGTAGCCTTTGTTCGAAAACGCTTGGGCATAGAACGCAAAATCTTTTTAATAACTTTAAAATCAGAAATAGGCTCACCCAAGTTAAAACTAGTATTGACAATATGATTCAGTCTAGCATAAAATTGATTAAATGTCTCTTTCTCATCCATCCTTATAATTTCAAACTCAGTAGCAACAAATTGAAGTTTAGATTGTTTAACAGTATTGGTTCCTTCATGAGTCTTAACTAGAATGTCCCATGCTTCTTTAGCTATTTCACAATTTGATATTCTTCTAAATTCTCCCGTATCAACACACGAGAAAATAGCATTAAGAGCACGATTATTGCAAGTACGAGCTGCTCTTTCGACAACAGTCAAACTAGTTGAAGGCTTAGAAATTTCCTCACCTTCTTCTAGAATAGTGGGCACACTATATCCTGTAACAACAGAGGTCCAGACATCATCGTCTATACTTTTTAGATAAGCCTTCATCCTAGACTTCCAATAATCAAAATTAAGACCATCTAAAAGAGGTGGTCTAGCAGTAGAGGAGGTTGAGTCCATAACAGCAAATCAAAGGATCAAGAATATATATCACAAATATTTATGACCCGCTCTGATACCAATTGAAAAACCACAGCCGGTGAAACGTAGTTTGATTTGCGGTTATTGAATATCTATTCGATTAATTTAATATATACTCTACGTGTGCATGCAAGATAAGTAAGTAAAGTAAGCAATAAAGCAAGACACGCAGATATACGTGGAAAACCCCAAGGAGGGGAAAAAACCACGGGAGGGAAGAATGCACTATAAACTGTCGCAGAACAAAAAGTTTCTCACAATCAAACCTAGATCCTCGATTCTTCTATGTTGATTCAGAATCTTTTTGTCGACTCCTCGTGAACTGCTCACTTCATATAGATGCTTTCTTCAAGATTCGACTCCACGAATCCTAAGAACTATCACAGGATGCTTCCTTAGATCTTCCTCCAAACTTGCTTCTGAACGCCTTCAGAAGACTTCGCAAGATATATCAAATAATCACCCACTCACAATATCATAAACCCTCTCTGCCGTTTTTCTCTCTTAAAGAAGCTCTAGATCATTAGCTTTAAGGCTGGACGCATAAGGACGTATTTATAGAAGAGTTCTATATTTCAGTACCTCGCTCGAGCAGCCCCCCAGCTCGCTCGAGCGGTCTTTTGAAGGCTACTGGAATTTTTAGACGCATTAGCTCGCTCGAGCGGGCTGTAGGT